>JAPDDO010000347.1:0-153167 GCA_027422415.1 Schizothorax lantsangensis | reverse complement strand
TGAAGTGGCAAAACACATACTAAATTTAACAGAACTACAGTTTACGGCTATTGCAGATTTCTATAAATGACGTCACAACATTTCTTAAAGTGGAAAAATAGTTATTTTATATTACAGTGAAATAACATTAATAAGATTTAATTGACATTTTTGTCCTATGGTGGAGAAGTGCTTAATATAAAATATATAAAATATTTCAACAAATATTACAAACCTCTTCACTTTCACTGCTGGTGTCAATGAAGACTTCTTCCCTTCATTCTCTTCACGGTGGTATGTATGATCAGACAGGATGACAAGCTACAACCTGGTTCATCAATCCATGTCAAGTCTTCAAGGCTTGGGCTTTCACACATTATTTTTTTCATTCTAAAATTCCGGCATCCCATGTCTCTGCAATCTCCTTGATCTTCTGAAGAGTTGCTGAGTGATTCACACATACTCCAATCCTGTTGAATCTGTCGATGCATCTGTTTTTGCACCACCATGTTTCAATACCATTGAATTTCGAAACATAGGAGATGCCATGACTTTTGACCTGGCTTTAAGAAGTATCAGTCCAGCCATGGTCACCTCTGGCTCCTTTCTTGTCAGGATCTTCTTTTATGAACCCTTGCGCTTTTTGTGTTATGCTTTGTCACGTTGTTTGCCTCACTTGCACATTTTAGAAACTGAGAGAAATGTAGGTGCTGCAGTCCTCCATTCATCCAACACTTTCTTACACTTAAACTCAGCAAGGTGTGATGGTGTACTGTCTTGTACTATAGAATGGAACTTGTTGCTTGTTAAATGTCGACATTCAATCTGTACTTGCTTGAGGACCACATCAATGACCAACTTGGACTGGCCAGGAATTTTTATTACATTTTTGGCTAAAGCATTGTAGCGTCCCCTTGTAATATTATTAACAGGGGTCCTCATAGGTCTCTTTGCATCCCTCTTCTGCTTTTTCTGTGACGACTTCAACATTCAACAGTTTGACTACGACTAACAGTATCCTGTACATATGATGACCGCAGCTGTGTTCATCTGGTGACGGTAGATCAAACATTCACGTCTAGCAGGGCTGCATTCGGAAACGGCAAGTCTCTTCTGCTGTTGTGTTGGAGTTGAATGGTGCGCATCGTTCTCTGCCTGGTCTTACTGCACATGTAATTTATAAGCAATTTCAGTCGTACAACTTCTTTGAAACGCTACTGTACCTCGTTAGAACACTTCGGCAAGACATGCAGATCGCCAACTTGTGTCATAAAGCTTTCCAACAAACTCTTCCAGCATAATAGTAAATTCCGCTTTGTCCGAAGAGTGGTGTCCACGAAATAATCTGTGTTTTTGTTAGTTTTAGATGCTTTGAAGTCTCTGAACAAAGTCTGCATACGTTTCCTACCGATTTATCTGTGTTTTGCTAGAGGTGTTAATGGAGACTGATGCGCCATTGTTGTTATACAGTTTTGCAACGATCGCGAACAAATGACTGACTTACTGCTTGTTCTCCCTCTTCTTATTTGACTTTTCAATGCTGGTTATTTCAATGACTGACTTGTTGCATGCCGGTCTTTTGTTGTGGGGACATTTCCACGCCCCTAAATGTGATGCTGAACGAAACGAACTATGATTGGTTGTTTGACATGTCAGTCAAACTGCCTCATGGGCGGCCTTGACCAATAAATGCTGCCATGAACCAGACCTTCTGCCTTCAGTCTGAAGGTCTGGCTACGCTAGACTAGTTTCACATTTACCCCAGACTACATTTCCCAGCAGCCATTTCACTAATCACACGCTCACACCTGAAACTATCACACAATCACACACCCTACATAAACCATGGACTTTCTTGCACAGATCGCCGAGTATTGTTCTACGTATAGCACTCCCAAGTGTTAGCTGCCTTACCGAGCCATTCTGTGTTTCTGTTTAGTTTCAGTATTGTTCTGCATTTATTACTCTCCCAGTTTTAGCTGCGATACAGAACCCCTTAGTTGTCTTAGTCTTGCCTTGTCTGGTTTTCTCGTGTTTTGATTCTTGTCCGTGTTTCCTGCATTAACCCTTCGTCTTCTTCGCCTTCGTCAGCAATTTCTAAATACAATAAAGCCGTAATTTTAAGTCAGAGGTGTCAGGAGGAATTTTTAATCAAAAAATAAATAAATCATATTATCAAAAAATCTTAAATTTAAAAAGCTTAATTTTTGTCAGGTTTTTCTATTCTGGTGGGGACGTCGCTATTGTGTCTTACCACAAACCACCATTGGGTGTCACTATTATGAATTATCTATAGATGATCTATTTTATAAGAATAATAAGCCATTATAAGATTAACAACAAAGTTGAAGTTTAGACAATCATTAAAGAGTTGTTTTAAATGGATAAGTGTGTCTGTATTTATATTTTTATTGAATTTTTATTTTATCTTGCTTTTCATTAATACCCATCAACTGTATTTGAATAGACCATTTCTGGGGATTACCTCACTTCCTGTTTAACATATCTAATTTTCTTCAGTTTTGAGAATCTGAAAAGGTCCAAATGATAACTAAGACAAGTCATGTTGTATGACAAGCAGGAGATGTTCATGGAGCATTGACACCATGGGTATCATGGTCTTTGCTAAATAATAATGATCTGTGCATACTAGAATCCACTCTGAATTAAAACACCACATGCCTGGCTTTCATAATGCTATATATTTCTATAAATATTAGGCTTGTAACGGTACACAAAACTCTGGAGAAGATGAATAGATCAAATGCATCACTTTTTTATTCAGTATTCAATACTATTGCACAATATGCAACCGGCTGCATAAGAATAAAAATGTGCAGTTTCAGCTTCAGTAATTGTTTACATTAACTGTCTTTGTGAATCTAAAAACTCAACACAAAGCTCTGACTTCTTAATTCTCTAATACACTTAATTTACTTGTCTGTGTTAACTTGAAAGTACTCTTAACGTACTGAAATTTGTTTTGTAAGCAACAAACACAACTTGTTGCCTTCAACAAACAGGAAAAACATCCAGATAAAGGCCCTTTCACCTTTTCTGTTCAATTTTTCGCTTTAAAGAATCAATACGATTCTTAACATAAAATTTCACGCCCTCTCAACTTCTCCCTTGAAGTGCTGCTGGAAAGCTTTCAATACACTCCATACACTGAGCTTTACCAGGAACCTTTCCAGACCTGATGCTGTCCATCAGAGTCTTCTCCACAGCCTGAATCTCCTCTGTAGGCCACTTTCTCTGTGGGTTTTGTGAAGATCCTGAATAAAACAAGAGTAATTAGTAATTGTGATTGAGTTAAAAGTGACTCAAAACATCTCAACACATTTTTTGCTAAAATCATGGTTGAAAATCTGTAAATTCTGGCACATTTACATGCATGTCACCAAGTAACAATGGGAAACAAAAATGCTGGTAATTCAGTCAATGACTACGTTTACATGGACATCAGTAATATAATTATTTACCTTATTCTGAATAAGACAATATTATGATTAAGGTGTTTACATGAGTTGCTTTTAGAATAATCCTTTCATGTTCCCGTTTTACATGTTATAGCACATAGATCGATTAATGGCATGCGTCATTACGTCACCACGCGACGCCATCTGACGTCCCCTCAAGAATTACACATATAAACATATAGTTCGTCTTCGTGATGATGCCATATACAGTTTGGGTTGTTTCATTTTTAATTTTATGAAAGTTTCAAGTGCAGTTAATTATTTTCGTGCATACAGACGACGGCGGTGTTGAAGCTCTTTTATTTGCCGTCAAACGGTTGATCACTGCCGTGTGTGTGTCCTGTCTCAGAATGCGGTGAAAAGTCCTACACGACGGTAATAGTGTGATTAAGGTGTTTACATGTCTGTACTGCACTTCAATAATGTGACTAAAATAGGAATACTCCACATGTCTTAATTCGATTTGTGTTTACTTCGATTATGACTTTAGCTGGATTAAGGTCATCAAAAATCTGTTTACATGGTAGACTCTTAATCAGAGTAATTAATCGTATTCAAATCGGATTATTGATGTCCATGTAAACGTAGTCTATATCTAAAATAAGGACACAAACGGACCAAGTCAAAAATGACTAAATATTTCATTTATTCAGTTTTATTGGTCTTAATCATAAATTACGGTATGGGAAATTGGTGAAGTTAACTTTGTACTGGACAACCCTTCCCTTTCTTTTCATGTTTAAGCCTTCAGTAGCTAAACATTTCAGATACTGGTCTGAAATAGGTTTTTGCTAATTAAAAGCTGCACATATGCTTGAATCATTTTGGCCAGGGTGACCAACAGCAACAGATCTAAAAATCAAATTATAAGGGATTTTGTAAATGTTTTTATCCAATTCTGACATCTCTAGTTGCACTGCAGTCTATAGCAGTTTTGTTGATACTTTAATTAGACCCATTCACATTGCAATCATACAGTGTTTCCTTCTTGACAAATTGTGCCACATAATGTAGGGCCCTATGATTTCCGCGATGCAGAAAACGCAGGCAAAATCACAGAATCCAGTCATAAAAATGTTATTTACTGCATAATGTGGAATTTGCCATACAATATATGTGTATGGCATTAGCCTTCTAATGAACAGGTTTGACTACTTTAGTAATTTCTATGAGTACAAATCTTAATGTTAAAGCATATAATGATATTCTAGGAAATTGTGTGCTTCTAATATTATAGCAACAGTTTGGACAGGACCCTTTTCTATTCTAACATGACAATGTCTCTGTGTATAAGACAAGGTTCAAAAAGAAAATGATTGATTGAGTCAGTGTGGAAGAACTTGACTGGTTTGCATAAAACCAAGTCCTAATCCCAGTTTAACACCTCTGGTGTGACTGTAAATGCAGACCTTGAGCCAAAAACTCATCACCAAACACCAATATAGTGTATTTTGGATGGATACATCAAACATAGGTCAGTACAGTTAAATCAAAATGCGATATGGACTAGTGTCTGTGAATATTAAAGGGGTGGTTGACTGGTTTTTTTCTAGGCTTGATTGTGTTTATGGGGTGCAGTCTAGCATGTGTTCATGCTTGGTTTTTTAAAAAACGCATTATTTTTCACATAATTTACCTTTATTCCACACCTCTCTGTCCCTTCTCTGACAAACGCCTCGATTTATTTCCTGGTTTTATGAAGCTCCTCCTTCAGAAAACGCGATGAACTGAGATTGGTTAGCTGGCTCAGTGTGTTGTGATTCGCTAAACCACCAGTATGCGTCTGAACGTCCCGCCCCTCGCCTCAGCGGCATGTGCACCGGTTGAATTGTAAACAGTGGCGTTGTCTATAATGCTTATCAATTTGAGCCCGATTGAGACCCAGAGGATATTAGTGAAGAGGATCGTGCAGAACCTGTGCAAGCACGGCTCTTAATGGTATGTTTGGTTGTTGTTGTCTCATACTTTTAAATACGCTGCTATTTGTAAGTGCTACTGCTTCTGTTAGCTTTTAATATACGGTTTTATCCTGATTAAAGCTTTAATACAGCACAGCAACCGCACGCGTGTCCATTTATAATGCTTCTCATTGCTGTGTGAAAATAAGTGTATAATTGGAACAGTTTGTTGGAGCTGATCTGACGATCTGAATGAGAGAGAGAGAGAGAGAGAGAGAGATGCAAAGCAGGGCGACAGAGTAACAGTATTAAGAACCGCTGCTTTAATGATTTTGAAACTTGAGAATCCATTAGAATCATTAGAAGACAGAATCGCGATTCATATGAATAGCTTTTTACGTACATCCCTAGCATGGCCTCGCCCCCTTTGCTGCGTGTTCCTGGGGCGGGGTTTATCTGGGTCTGTGACGTATCAGACCCGGGAAGTAACTCGTTGTAGTCCCTTACCTGTCGTTTTTGTAGGCATTAAACTGCCAGAATTTTAAAAGACGATATCTCCGTTTGCATAGAACATGCAGCGCCGCAACTCTGCAGATATTGTTTATGCTCAAACAGCAACATTACACACTAACTAATGTTAAAAAAGTGAAAATCGCAATCAACCACCCCTTTAAGCCGCTGTTGTGTTGTATTGGACAGAACCGTCTAAGAAGAAACCACTAAAATGAACACTGTCCATTTTGGATCTGCCATGCTGCTGTAACAAATCTCCATCAATACAGATCACTGAAAAATACACACTTTCTATATGGTCATGTAAAACTTCTCCAAATTTCAGCTCCACATGAAAATCAAGGGAATTCTGTTGTCATCAAAATGTTTTTTTTTGTGCAGATTCCTATTGAAATGACTTGATTTTGACTGAACTTTCACAGAAAAATGGAAAGTGTGACCTATTTCACAAGACATTTGAAAAATAACTTACTCTTTGTTGAGTGTGGTTCCTCAAAGTCCTTTCCTTTCGGCTGCAGTTTTTTACATCATTCTTGCCTGTTATAAACAAATGAGCACAACTGAAAAGACTTTCAATATATGCAATATTCAGTAATGGCATAGAATACTGACTAAATGGGTACCAGTAATTGTGTCACACATGTATTTAACAAAGATTAACAGGTGAAACAACAACAAAAACTACTTTTCACTTCTCTTCTCAGGATATAAAAATATAATATAGCATGTACAGGATATAAAAATAATAAAAGCAAGTAAAAGGCATGCAAATCACAAAAGCACTGTACGGAATGCAACTTTTTACAAGTGCAACAATATGTAGGGCTGGGCGATTTTTCTCATTTAATCGATTAATTCAAATTTAATGTTTTGCCACAATTTTATTTTTTAGAAATCAAGAAATCATGATTTTTGAATAGAAATATTACCAAACATGTGTGACGCGCTCATTTCGCAAGTCGCCATTCACATAGAATGCACTTGTGTTGATAAAGAGGAAGAGAGAAAAACATGCAAGAATATGGGAGTGAATGTCTTTTAAGTTGAGCGCTGTGTTTTTAGAATGCTGTTTCATGCATGTGATGCTGCAGCTGATGCGAGCGCAACAGTTAAACACAACCATGTTTACACAGAAAAAAAAACAATGGAAAAGCAGCACAAGTGAATAAAAAAACCTGTAACTACTGTATGTCTGATATTTCATGTTTGCATCATGGTGACAGACTGAAAGATAATAATCTACTGGGGTTTTATCTTCAGTCATTTTGAATTTGAATTACCTTGACTTGAGATTTATTTTAAAGCATTTTACTCCTATTATATCTGAACATAATAAAACAAGTTTGTACAAGATTTGTACATTTGAATCATGTTGTAGTTACATTTTTTAAGTTGACTAGTTAAAAATCGTAAAAAATCTAGAATCGGTCAAAATCATCTAATCAAAAGTGTTCTTAATCCTTTTAAATCTTATTACCTTTGGGTGGTTCTTTATTTTTGTGTTGTCCAACTCCAGCAGAGGACTTCTTTGATTTGTCTGGACACATAAAAGATTATTCAATAACAACTCCTAAATATCAGCAAGCACACTCAATATTTTTCTTCCAGTAATATTTAGCCTTTTCTAGCTTTCCCATCGTTACCTTTCAGACTGTTGTGAATTAAATTAGATTAGTAATAGTGAGAATGTTTAATTGTTCTCCAATAATGTCAGCAGTAACGGTTTAAATAATCATTTTTTGTTCTGTACACTTTCAGAATATGTTGCCCATAATGCTTGGCTAGACTGAGAGCATGCTGGAAGGATGAGAATAGTGAAAGACGCGTGTGCACTGCACTTCTTGTATAGACCTTTTACTGAACGTGGAAGTCTCGCTCGTTTAGAACCATGCTTTACATTACCGGTCTCTGTTTTCTACTCGCATTTACATATTTTCCGAGCCGATATAATATAGCGTGAAACCTATTAAAATGATTTTAAAAATCATGTGGCACCGTTTTTTCATCACTTTACAGTGTCGCAGTGACCGTCTTTTTGCAGTAAAGGACCTGTCATAGTTTAATGAGTGGGAAGATGACATGAAGCGACGCGAGGATATACAGTGGCATGCAAAAGTTTGGGAACCCCTTGCAGAATTTGTGAAAATGTGAATAGTTTTAACAAAATAAGAGAGATCATACAAAATGCATGTTATTTTTTATTTAGTACTGTCCTGAGTAAGACATTTTATATAAAATATGTTTTACATATAGTCCACAAGACAAAAAAATAGCTGAAATTATTCAAATAACCCCCTTCAAAAGTTTGGGAACCCTTGGTTCTTAATACTGTGTGAGGTTACCTGGATGATCCACGACTGTTCTTTTGTTTTGTGTTGGTTGTTCATGAGTCCCTTGTTTGTTCTGAACAGTTGGAACTGAGCACTGTTCTTCAGACAAATCCTCCACGTTCTGTAGATTCTGCAGTTTTCCAGCATTTTTGCATATTTGAACCCTTTCCAGCAGTGACTGTATGATTTTGAGATCCATCTTTTCACACTGAGGACAATTGATGGACTCAAACACAACTATTAAAAAAGGTTCAAACATTCACTGATGCTCCAGAAGGAAACACGATGCATTAAGAGCCGGGGGGTGAAAACTTTTTGAATTTGAAGATCAAGGTAAATTGTCCTTAATTTGTCTTCCGGGAAACATGCAAGTATCTTCTGTTGCTTCCGAAGGGCCAGTAATAAATGGAAAAAAATATATATTTCAACAAAAGAAAAAATTTGGAAATCTTCATCCTGTTCAAAAGTTTTCAACAGCCAGGTCTTAATGCATCGTGTTTCCTTCTGGAGCATCAGTGAATGTTTGAACCTTTTTTAATAGTTGTGTTTGAGTCCATCAATTGTCCTCAGTGTGAAAAAGATGGATCTCAAAATCATACAGTCACTGCTGGAAAGGGTTCAAATATGCAAAAATGCTGGGAAAACTGCAGAATCTACAGAACGTGGAGGATTTGTCTGAAGAACAGTGCTCAGTTCAACTGTTCAGAACAAACAAGGGACTCATGAACAACCAACACAAAACAAAAGAACAGTCGTGGATCATCCAGGTAACCTCACACAGTATTAAGAACCAAGGGTTCCCAAACTTTTGAAGGGGGTTATTTGAATAATTTCAGCTATTTTTTTGTCTTGTGGACTATATGTAAACATATTTTATGTAAAATGTCTTACTCAGGACAGTACTAAATAAAAAATAACATGCATTTTGTATGATCTCTCTTATTTTGTTAAAATTATTCACATTTTCACAGATTCTACAAGGGGTTCCCAAACTTTCGCATGCCACTGTAGCTGCATTGAAAACAGATGTGTAGTGAACGGCACATTCCAGGGCTCTCTGACCACAATAGTGGACAAAGGTTTGCTACATTTTGATTGGATCTTGGTGGACTAACATAAGCAAACTGTCCAACGCCATCAGATAAAGATGCCAGGACAATGGCCAGACACCTCTGAGAGTGCAAGAAGAAGACCTTTGGTACAAAGCCCGGGAAGGACAGGACTTCCTATTGGTCAAAATGCAGTTTCTGCCCTTCACCCACCAACAGACTGATTCCTAAGGTTTTGGCCTGAGATCACAAAGCTTCATCCAAATCCATTCATAACTATGTTCTCAAACCTTGAACTGATGCACACTACAACACACACATCTTATACTTATTCACAGAAATAAGTATTCTCAGTGACAGCGACGTGTAGCATAATATCTTGCATAAACTCAGCTGTTAATGGACTAATGAATGCATGCATGACAGTTCAGTCTTCTCCCATCATGTTTGGACTTAATGTGTTCGTAACATTGCCAAAGGTATTCTGGTTGTGGTTTGTTAAGTGAATAATGCATTGGTAAAGCTTTAGTGACACTTTTCTAAATGTGTGTTTGGACAATGCAAATACGTTTCACAGGAGGAAAGAAGGCCTCTGATGGAAACAGCCAATCACAGCCTGGAAATGGAGAAGCGCCAGATTGCAATCTCCTCATCAGAAAGAGATAAAGGTACCTTCCCAAAAGACACTCCATGTTCTGAGTCTCTGGCCTGTTACAGGGAAGGCAGCAACAGAAACAACCGATCTGAGTCTCCGGCCTGCGGGGTAGGAGATAGAAACAGAAACATCCATGTTCTGAGTCTGAGTCCCATAAGGGAAGAGACACTAACAGATACCAAGTCCTGAGTCTCCAGCTTCGAGGCAGCAACAGATACGACCACGTTCTGAGCCTCCAGCCTGTGAGGAAAGAGATAATCTACGTTCAGACTTCATTCAGAGTCTTTGTCCAGCGATACAACAACAGATGCAGCACGTCCTGAGTCTCCATCCTAGAGAGACAAAGCGGATCGACCAAGTTCTGGGTCTCTGGCCCAGAGAGGCAGAAGACACACAGATATCTGCAACAAGGTTAAGCTCCGGCGAGCAAACCTTCACTCCAAGGTACTTTTGCTTGCGTGTTCCAGGCTAAGGACCTTCTGCACCTACTCCAGAGCCAAATCTGCGTGTTCCAGATTTTAGGACCCTTTGGTGCTCCAGGAGATCAGCATCCTCCAGCGCTTCATGTTCAAGACTGTTGAAACAGATTCCTGCTTCTTTCCCACTGCATTATTACCAGCACAACCAGTGGATGAAGTCACCGCCACCGGACTGCTCACTCAACCACAGAGAACATAACTATCACCTATCCAAACCTCTTCCAGAGACCTTGGCAGTGTTGTGTATCAGTATATGAATTTTCTAATTTACATTAGATATTATATAGCTGATTGCAGTTGATGACAAATAATCTTCCACGTATTTGTTTGATGCATAATAAGGTTCTTCACCTTATTTGTTTAAGAGTAGCAACAGTTTATCTTTCCAGATAATGTAGCTTTGACATAGCAACATCTAACATGATCACTTGCATTTTATGCATCTTATCTACTTTATTCCCATCTCATTAATGGTGTTCATTTAGTAGTTGTTGATTACTCTTGTCTATCGTTTGTTAATAAAATCTATTTTATTACACTTGTGTCTTCCTTGTGTTGATGATACAGAAAGGTTCTACAAGTTATGTGGTACAATCTTATGTGATGTACTGATTTAATCAGCTGAACAACTACTTAAACTCAAATGAATACCTGGATAATTTTCAATCTGGTTTCCGTGTGCATCACAGCACAGAGACAGCACTCATTAAGATAATAAATGATATTCGCTTTAATTCTGATTCTGGCAAAATATCAGTGCTGGTACTACTAGATCTTAGTGCTGCGTTTGACACTGTCGATCATAACATACTTCTAGAGAGACTGGAAAACTGGGTCGGGCTTTCTGGGTTGGCACTCAAATGGTTCAGGTCATACTTAGAAGGGAGAGGTTATTATGTGAGTATAGGAGAGCATAAGTCTAAGTGGACGTCCATGACATGCGGAGTCCCACAAGGCTCAATTCTTGCACCGCTCTTGTTTAGCCTGTATATGCTCCCACTAAGTCAGATAATGAGGAAAAACCAAATTGCCTATCACAGCTATGCTGATGATACCCAGATCTACCTGGCCTTATCTCCAAATGACTATAGCCCCATTGACTCCCTCTGCCAATGCATTGATGAAATTAACAGTTGGATGTGCCAAAACTTTCTTCAGCTAAACAAGGAGAAAACTGAAGTCATTGCATTTGGAAACAAAGATGAAGTTCTCAAGGTGAATGCATACCTTGACTCTAGGGGTCAAACAACTAAAAATCAAGTCAGAAATCTTGGGGTGATTCTGGAGACAGACCTTAGCTTCAGTAGTCATGTCAAAGCAGTAACTAAATCAGCATACTATCATCTCAAAAACATTGCAAGAATTAGATGTTTTGTTTCCAGTCACGACTTGGAGAAACTTGTTCATGCCTTTATCACCAGCAGGGTGGATTATTGTAATGGTCTCCTCACCGGCCTTCCAAAGAAGACCATTAGACAGCTGCAGCTCATCCAGAACGCTGCTGCCAGGATTCTGACTAGAACCAGAAAATCTGAGCATATCACACCAGTCCTCAGGTCCTTACACTGGCTTCCAGTTACATTTAGGATTGATTTTAAAGTACTTTTACTCGTTTATAAGTCACTCAATGGCCTAGGACCTAAATACATTGCAGATATGCTCACTGAATATAAACCTAACAGACCACTCAGATCATTAGGATCGAGTCAGTTAGAAATACCAAGGGTTCACACAAAACAAGGGGAGTCCGCTTTTAGCTATTATGCCGCCCGCAGTTGGAACCAGCTTCCAGAAGAGATCAGATGTGCTAAAACATTAGGCACATTTAAATCCAGACTGAAAACTCATCTGTTTAGCTGTGCATTTGTTGAATGAACACTGTGCTACGTCCGAACTGACTGCACTGTATTTTATGTATAATCATATTCTATTTAACTGTTTTAAATTTCATTTTAAATCAATTTCTATAACTTTTTAAAATTCCTTGTTTTTATTATTTTTAATTCCTTGTTTTTATTGCTGTGAATGACTATTTCACTTTCTTTTATGTAAAGCACTTTGAATTACCACTGTGTATGAAATGTGCTATATAAATAAACTTGCCTTGCCTTGCCTTGCCTTACTCATAAAAAGTTTCAATTCAGTCAATCTTTTTTACCGTGTTTTAACGGATTTCTATGGAGACCGGAAAACGAGAGCATCCAAACGGAAGTTAGAATCCGTCATGGAGCCGCTCACTGGTTACTCAGGAAAAAGGTCTATAACACTGCACAATAAACAGCTCTTTTGTTTTTAATTCAAGTCGTCACTGGTCATTATTGCCTGCTGAGCAAAGAAGACACGACACGCACTACATACCTGCTGAAGGTGAAGGCGAAGCATCATTTTCGGTCATTTCTTTCTCATTCTCAGACTCTGATCCATCACTGTCCATCAGGACTCTCTCTAGAAAACACAGCAATCACATAGACAAAATAATCAGGTAGCAAACTAAATATTTTTTAAACAGGTACATTCAACAAATGTCTATAATCGACAGTGGTGTTCCTGCTGATCGTAACATGGTATTTGAGATTTTTCAATCAGCTTTATTTTTACATTGGCATCTGCCAAAATAAAACTATGGAGGAAAATGTGTAAATTAGGGCTGGGAATATTTAGGCACTTCACGATCCGATCCGATTCCGATTCTGGGAGTCACGATCCAATTCCAAAACAATTCTTGATCTACATCTTTTTCCTAATTAATTCTCCTACTGTGCAAATACATCTTTACAACTTTACATTTTAACCAAAATTGGAGTTTCTATGGTTTTTGTTTATAGTTGGAATCTCTGTGACAGTACTCCCATCTTAAAGGGTTACTCCACCCCAAAATGAAAATTTTGGCATTTACAATTCCGTTTCCCTCTTTAAGCACTTGAGCATTATGAGAACGGGTACCTTTATTTCTTAAAGGGGTGGTTGATTGCGATTTCACTTTTTTAACATTAGTAAGTGTGTAATGTTGCTGTTTGAGCATAAACAATATCTGCAGAGTTGCGGCGCTGAAAGTTCAATGCAAACGGAGATATCGTCTTTTAAAATTCTGGCAGTTTAATGCCTACAAAAACGACTGGCAAGGGACTACAACGAGTTACTTCCCGGGTCTGATACGTCACAGACCCAGATAAACCCTGCCCCCAGGAACACGCAGCAAAGGGGGCGAGGCGCTGCTTTAGAGAAGAGGAAGAGAAAACTAGGGATGTACGTAAAAAGCTATTCATATGAATCGCGATTCTGTCTTCTAACGATTCTAATGGATTCTCAAGTTTCAAAATCATTAAAGCAGCGGTTCTTAATACTGTTACTCTGTCGCCCTGCTCTGCATCTCTCTCTCTCTCTCTCTCTCTCATTCAGATCGTCAGATCAGCTCCAACAAACTGTTCCAATTATACACTTATTTTCACACAGCAATGAGAAGCATTATAAATGGACACGCGTGCGGTTGCTGTGCTGTATTAAAGCTTTAATCAGGATAAAACCGTATATTAAAAGCTAACAGAAGCAGTAGCACTTACAAATAGCAGCGTATTTAAAAGTATGAGACAACAACAACCAAACATACCATTAAGAGTCGTGCTTGCACAGGTTCTGCACGATCCTCTTCACTAATATCCTCTGGGTCTCAATCGGGCTCAAATTGATAAGCATTATAGACAACACCACTGTTTACAATTCAACCGGAGCACATGCCACTGAGGTGAGGGGCGTTCAGACGTGCAGTAGAGGCGGTTTAGCGAATCACAACACACTGAGCCAGCTAACCAATCTCAGCCCATTGCGTATTTCTGAAGGAGGAGCTTCATAAAACCAGGAAATAAATCGAGCCGTTTGTCAGAGAAGGGACAGAGAGGTGTGGAATAAAGGTAAATTATGTGAAAAATAATGCGTTTTTAAAAAAAACAAGCATGAACACATGCTAGACTGCACCCCATAAACACAATCAAGTCTAGAAAAAAACCAGTCAACCACCCCTTTAAACTCCGCTGCAGTCTTCGCTCTTTATAGCCTTTTGGAAATGCAAGAGCTCTTGCCACCTCTGGCATGTCTTTGTGCTTCGATTCTAAGTGATGCGCCATTTTACTGAAAGGTTTGAAGCAAAATAGGCAGTAGTACTTCTTGTTGTACAGTCTGCCTCCGTCTTCTTGCTTCTTATGAGGTGAAGAGGACCTGCTTTCAGGTTCATCAGATGAGGAGGATTCTCTGGTATTGTTTTCATCAGATGAAGATTGTCCGGAGTCATTTTCGTCAGATGAAGAGGATTCTTTGGTTCCACTCTTAGCCAAAGAACAAGAACGTGTCAGACGCCTTCTTTTCAGTGGTCGAGATCTTGATTTTTTTTACATTATCTTTCCTTTACTTTTCTTGTTTCTTGCTTTCTTTTTTGCTGAACTACTCTCTTCCTCTGCTGAAGTGTTACTTTCGGATTCTTCCTCACTGAGCTCTGAACTGGACAGAGATTCTCCAAGCATTTTTCTGTTAAGCTGTGAATAAAAGCTACGAGTTAGAGGTCTTGGTCAGAAATGCCATGGCCGACAACATATTAAAGGAACACGACACTATTTTTGAAATTATTTTTGAACTTTTAGCTTAGCTTAGCATAGATCATTGAATCTGATTAGACTGTTAGCATCTCGCTCAAAAATGACCAAAGAGTTTCAATATTTTTCCTATTTAAAGCTTGACTCTTCTGTAGTTACATCGTGTACTAAGACCGACGGAAAATTAAAAGTTGTGATTTTCTAGGCTGATATGGCTAGGAACTATACTCTCATTCCAGCGTAATAATCAAGGAACTTTGCTGCCGTACCATGAGTGCAGCAGGCGCAGTGATATGACACAGCGCCTGAAAGTAGTCCCCAGCTTGCAAGGCACGCTCCCTGTGCAAGCAGTTGGTCACGTTGGATATGTTGACGGAAGTTAGCCTACTTTCACTGCGCTGCGTGATATCATTACGCCTGCTGCACTCATGGTATGGCAGCACAGTTCCTTGATTATTACTCCGTTATTATAGATTATTATTGTGTCATGTGCAGGAAAAAGGGACACTTTTCATATAAATATGTTAAGATGTTGAAATAAACTTACGATTACACTGTCAGTTCTTAGGAGCTCAAGTACAGTGTCCGTGTCCGTGTCTGGAGTGGGATCAAGGGTCACGATACAATCACTACCGTCGGAGCACTGATGTACTTCCTGAAAAATGATCAGAAAAATACAATCAAATGCACATTTTTAATGGCATTTCATTTTAGCTCGGAAAGCTGTTTTAGTTGTGCTTAAAACTGGACTGTCTAACATATTCAGTTAGCACAATGTTAACCAAAAATGATCTGCTTTCACCTTGCAGGGCTCTAGACTGCGTCCAAATGGTTGCATTTGCGACCATTTTTTGAGAGTGTGCGAGTAAAAATTTGAAGTGGTCGCACTTGTGCGAGTGCATGGTCTGCGCTGCTCCAAAGCACCTGCTTCATACAGCGCGCGTTACAGAGCCGCCACACATTGTAGCAGGAGTCAGATTTCACTGATCACGTGAAGAGAGGAGCTTTCAGCACGAGCGCTTCAGTAGAACCTGGTTTATACTCGCCGCGTCAGCGCGAGCGCTTCAGTAGAGCCTGGTTTATACTCGCCGCGTCAGCACGAGCGCTTCAGTAGAGCCTGGTTTATACTTGCCGCGTTAGCGCGAGCGCTTCAGTAGAGCCTGGTTTATACTCGCCGCGTCAGCGCGAGCGCTTCAGTAGAGCCTGGTTTATACTCGCCGCGTCAGCACGAGCGCTTCAGTAGAGCCTGGTTTATACTCGCCGCGTCAGCGCGAGCGCTTCAGGTGTAGAGCCTGGTTTATACTCGCCGCGTCAGCGTGAGCGCTTCAGGTGTAGAGCCTGGTTTATATTCGCTGCGTCAGCGCGAGCGCTTCAGTAGAGCCTGGTTAATACTCGCCGCGTCAGTGCTTGAATTAAATTTTGAGCGCTTCAATAGAGCCTGGTTTATACTCGCGAAAAAAAAAACGCGTCAGCACGAGCGCTTCAGTAGAGCCTGGTTTATACTCGCCGCGTCAGCACGAGCGCTTCAGTAGAGTCTGGTTTATACTCGCCGCGTCAGCGCGAGCGCTTCAGGTGTAGAGCCTGGTTTATACTCGCCGCGTCAGCGTGAGCGCTTCAGGTGTAGAGCCTGGTTTATACTCGCTGCGTCAGCTTGAGCGCTTCAGTAGAGCCTGGTTAATACTCGCCGCGTCAGCGCGAGCGCTTCAATAGAGCCTGGTTTATACTCGCCGCGTCAGCACGAGCGCTTCAGTAGAGCCTGGTTTATACTCGCCGCGTCAGCGTGAGCGCTTCAGTAGAGCCTGGTTTATACTCGCCGCGTCAGCGCGAGCGCTTCAGTAGAGCCTGGTTTATACTCGCCGCGTCAGCGCGAGCGCTTCAGTAGAGCTTGGTTTATACTCGCCGCGTCAACGCGAGCGCTTCAGTAGAGCCTGGTTTATACTCGCCGCGTCAGCTCGAGCGCGAAGGTGTAGAGCATGGTTTATACTCGCCGCGTCAGCTTGAGCGCTTCAGTAGAGCCTGGTTTATACTCGCCGCGTCAGCACGAGTGCTTCCGAAGAGCCTGGTTTATACTCGCTGCGTCAGCACGAGCGCTTCAGTAGAGCCTGGTTTATACTCGCCGCGTCAGCACGAGCGCTTCAGTAGAGCCTGGTTTATACTCGCTGCGTCAGCACGAGCGCTTCAGTAGAGCCTGGTTTATACTCGCCGCGTCAGCTCGAGCGCGAAGGTGTAGAGCATGGTTTATACTCGCCGCGTAAGCTTGAGCGCTTCAGTAGAGCCTGGTTTATACTCGCCGCGTCAGCACGAGCGCTTCAGTAGAGCCTGGTTTATACTCGCTGCGTCAGCACGAGCGCTTCAGTAGAGCCTGGTTTATACTCGCCGCGTCAGCTCGAGCGCGAAGGTGTAGAGCATGGTTTATACTCGCCGCGTCAGCTTGAGCGCTTCAGTAGAGCCTGGTTTATACTCGCCGCGTCAGCACGAGCGCTTCAGTAGAGCCTGGTTTATACTCGCTGCGTCAGCACGAGCGCTTCAGTAGAGCCTGGTTTATACTCGCCACGTCAGCGCGAGCGCTTCAGTAGAGCCTGGTTTATACTCGCCGCGTCAGCACGAGCGCTTCAGTAGAGCCTGGTTTATACTCGCCGCGTCAGCACGAGCGCTTCAGTAGAGTCTGGTTTATACTCGCCGCGTCAGCGCGAGCGCTTCAGGTGTAGAGCCTGGTTTATACTCGCCGCGTCAGCGTGAGCGCTTCAGGTGTAGAGCCTGGTTTATACTCGCTGCGTCAGCGTGAGCGCTTCAGTAGAGCCTGGTTAATACTCGCCGCGTCAGCGCGAGCGCTTCAATAGAGCCTGGTTTATACTCGCCGCGTCAGCACGAGCGCTTCAGTAGAGCCTGGTTTATACTCGCCGCGTCAGCGTGAGCGCTTCAGTAGAGCCTGGTTTATACTCGCCGCGTCAGCGCGAGCGCTTCAGTAGAGCCTGGTTTATACTCGCCGCGTCAGCGCGAGCGCTTCAGTAGAGCTTGGTTTATACTCGCCGCGTCAACGCGAGCGCTTCAGTAGAGCCTGGTTTATACTCGCCGCGTCAGCTCGAGCGCGAAGGTGTAGAGCATGGTTTATACTCGCCGCGTCAGCTTGAGCGCTTCAGTAGAGCCTGGTTTATACTCGCCGCGTCAGCACGAGCGCTTCAGTAGAGCCTGGTTTATACTCGCTGCGTCAGCACGAGCGCTTCAGTAGAGCCTGGTTTATACTCGCCGCGTCAGCACGAGCGCTTCAGTAGAGCCTGGTTTATACTCGCTGCGTCAGCACGAGCGCTTCAGTAGAGCCTGGTTTATACTCGCCGCGTCAGCTCGAGGGCGAAGGTGTAGAGCATGGTTTATACTCGCCGCGTCAGCTTGAGCGCTTCAGTAGAGCCTGGTTTATACTCGCCGCGTCAGCACGAGCGCTTCAGTAGAGCCTGGTTTATACTCGCTGCGTCAGCACGAGCGCTTCAGTAGAGCCTGGTTTATACTCGCCGCGTCAGCACGAGCGCTTCAGTAGAGCCTGGTTTATACTCGCCGCGTCAGCTCGAGCGCGAAGGTGCACGCCGCGGACGGAGCGCAACTGAGGATTTGGTTTTCAAACTAAAGTAAAAGTCCTGTCAGCGACAGCCAGTTTAGCTTTACTTTTCTTTTTGTTTTCGTTTTGAAAAGCTTGTTTTCTTTGCTGTTTACCTCACATTACACTATGGAGGCTTTCCTTATTTTTTTTAATATTATTATTATTATTTGATTCCTCAGTGTTTGCTAAACATTCTGTGATGTATTAGTCGGTATAATACAGCATGTGATGTGTCCTATGCCATACCTCGTCTTATTCGTTTTTGTTAATAAATGTTATGCTAGTTTGTCATTGTAACCTACTGTTTTATTGTTGTTGTGCTTTTTAATTAAGAATAACAATGAATCCATCTTTTGTTTTAGTCTTAAAAAGTGAAAGGTGTATAGATATAAGCAAAACAGACAATTATCTTTTCTTGTAAAGCGTGACACCAAGATCATGAATTTGAAAGTGAAAGCAAAAAGAGGAATTCCTGTCACAATTTAAATCACAAATAATACTGATGAAAAAGTAGCTCAACTGGTAGAGCATGGCGCTAGCAACGCCAAGATCATGGGTTCGATTCCCAGGGAAAGCAAGAGCTGGTCAAATGTAAAACTGTAACTTGAATGTAATGTAAGTCGCTTTGGATAAAAGCGTCTGCTAAATGCATAAATGTAAATGCATAAATGAAAAAGAACGGGTTGAATGTTGAACACTTTCATTATCATATAACTATAAACTATGATAAAAGTTCATCAGCATGCATTGATTAATCAAATGTTGTATCAAATAAATAAATATTAAAATTGCGAACAAATGATGTGCTCGTGCGACCAACTGAGAAAGTCGCGACTAGTGGGAAGAATGAGTCTAGAGCCCTGCCTTGCACAACACAGATCGTGTCAACATCCTTGAAAGCAGATGGTTACCAGAACTCCCCAACATTCTTTTAATCAGAACAACTAAAAGTGTAAAAATCACCAGGCAGCCTATTAAAGCTTTATTTTGAACATCCCGTGGCTCACCGTCTAGGGTGCCTACTATGTCTGAATCTAACACAGGCCCTCTACTGCAAGCTAACACGTTACCAATTTGTGGGCCAACCGCTGACTAGAGAGACCTGTTAACTGAAAACGACAAGTTTGATGTTATGATAACTCAAAAAATAACTCGATTAACTTTTTAACAAACATAAGACTGACCTAGCAAATGAAGCCATACAGAAGACTTAATACAACTAACCTTTGTTTTCATACTCTGATATAAATATAAAGTCTTCTCCCCTTCATCATTTACAGTTTTTGTGTGCGCCTTCATGTATCGTTCTTCACAAGCATTGTGATGCGCTCCAAGTTTCTGGAGGCGACTCAAGTGATGGCTCTGAAACTACAAGACAAAAAAACTACGTTTTAAAGTTTTTTTGGAAGCTTTTCTTTTGCTATTTATGCAACCTTCAGAACTGAATCTTTAAATAAGGACTTATTGTTGACAGCAGACACACAGGTGAGCCACGGGAGATTCCCTATATTACACTAAACAACGTGTTAAGAGTCAAATTAGAAATGCCTTCGTTATGGATACAGTATCCTGCAACACAACTGTGTTTGACTGTAGGGTTCAGGTGGTTGCCTGACACAAACTTCTGCATGCTTGCTGGTGCAGACTGGTTTGTAATGCTTGGGAGAGTTTAGGTGTTGAATAATCACTAGTGGCTGCCTAACTTTGTCTTCTTTTCAGGACCATCCGTCACATCATCCACTGTAATGGAATTCACAGAAGACAAAAATGTTGTTTAGGTTCACAAAGAACAATGCCAACTTGAGGCTGTTCAAACTTTAGTAAAATATTATTAGTCGGGGAGCCAAAGTCTCAAAAAGGGGTTGAACCTGACATGGTCTGTCATTCTTTTTATTTGTGTTTTTTCTGTTAATTTTGACCCTAAGAACCTATAATTGGAGGGTCTGCTCTGCCGGAAATATTGCGAAAAAAAATTGTGGCCATTTTAGTGTATGCACCCTTTATTTTTTATTAGAAAAATGTGAAAAATGATTTTTTTCCTCAAATCCTCAGTGGGTTTGGTAGGCTGTCAATAAATGCATTCCAGGTACACAGAACACATGTTCTGACAACATCCACTGAAAAAATAACTCTTAAAACACATTTCTACATGATTTTGCATTAATTTAATGCAAAAAAATTAGGCGTTTTCTCACTTTTTTCCAATATTTTCATCTTTACTTCACTGGCAATCAACTATTCCCCCAAGTTATGACATCAGTCAATATGTCATTCTTTTCACCAAACAGTATACTCATTCCACAGAAAAAATCATAAAAATCCAACCAAAATCAATGGATCTGTGATGATTTCACTAATAGTTGATCAGCAGGCTCAGAACCTCAATAGAATTTTAGGCTACTCTCAAAATTCCGAAAGACATGCTGGATATTTAACATCATGGCACACTTACGCACACACACATGATCTTAGGGTGCGTCCGAAATCGCATACTTCCCTACTATATAGTATGTAAAAAACAGTATGCGAGGCGAGTAGTATGTCCGAATTCATAGTATTCGAAAAACAGTAGGCGAGAATACCCGGATGACCTACTACTTCCGCCCGAATTCTGTAGTAGGCATACGATGGACACTTTACTATCCCATGATGCCGCGGGAGAGGAGGCGTCATATTCGAAAATGGCGGAAGGCGGCGATGCGGCTGTTTTCAAGTGTAAGTACCTCAAGGAAAAACGTTCATTGTGGTTAAATTGTACTTGTTTAAAATCATACAAAGTGAACGGCTTACTTGTTGAAGGTTTAAACAATGTAAACAGATGATACGATTTTGTGAATTGCTGTTAAAAGTTGTTTAACCAATGCAGTACATCAGTACATCAGCTTGTTAACGCTGCTTTCCTTGAACAGACAGTTCGTTTAGTAATTTAATGAGATAAAGTTACAAAACTTAAAGGAATTAAAGCAATTTTATTTATCTTTTACCAGTGCTGATATTTTGAGAGAAATGTGTTGGATACATAGCAAAATACTGTTAATAAGTGCCTCAGCTTGTCAGTGTAGCATTGATAGATTGATCAGGAATGATCAGTAATGTTGATGTTACAGGGACTGATGAACCGTGTTCTCATCCAGGAGAGAGAGAGGCTAATGAAGCCCTCTTCACTGGAAAGAATAATGCTGCAATCAAAGGGATAGAGTAAGTATACAAAATGAGTATTAACCTTAACTACACACTCTCTTTACATTTATTTATGTTAGGATCTTCATTGATTTATGCTTTTTTTTTAAAGCAAGTTTTATTACAACATTTATTTGCCAGGTGTTTACAGTAGCTATATTTTGTCAGTTGCAAAGTGCTTATTATGTGGCATTGAGAAACTATTTTAAAGCAATATTTTATAAATATAACTTCAAAAAAATATCAAAATATTTTTCTTCCTCTTTATGTGTATAAGATGAGGACTTTAAATATGCATAACAAAAATTAGTGGGGGAAAAAAAAGTGGAAATCTAAAATTTAGTTTATATAATGTGTGTACTGTGAATATTTATATGTATATATAAATACACACACGTGTACATTTAAATATTTACATGTGTATTCATGTTTATAAATAAATAAATATATATATATTAGGGATGTCAACGATTAATCGACGATCGATTAATTGTCGATAAGAGACGTAATCGATAAAAGCTATCGATGGTCGATTAAGCAGTTTCATTTTGGGGTGCGTGCGGCTCGTGCGCAAAACACGTGCAAACGGCTGTGAGTGACGGTGAAGGGGCTGGATCTTACAAGAAAATAATTATTTTAATATGATACAAACTTTAAAAGTACATTAAAAGAGATACAGTACAAAGTTATTTTGTATTGAAATGTAGTAATAAGTCATGTTCAATCATAATTTCCCTAGATAATTATTGCATATCGGGCACTTCGCTTTGACAGGGCTGCGCACGCGAGCAGGACAGTCTATTCATTCATACAACTTGTTAATTTGTTCCTATGACATATTAATTTGTGGCAGCTGTCCATGTTTCATTAATTTGTTCCCTAGAACAGGGGTTCCCAAACTTTTCCATTCCACGACCCACCTAGACAAGTATAATCTATTTCAAGACCCACCAAAATATTTGAGATAAAAAAACAATTGACATTATTATAAGCTTAATCATAATTAAAAGCATAATATGGCAGAAATTAAGTATTTAAGAAAAATAACCATTTTATTTTATAGGCTAGTACCACTGTAAACATTCACTACTAATATTTATGTTTTAATTTCTTAATTTACAGACGTTAATGAGTCTAGAAATATGTCCTGGAAACGCGCTTACTCCGGTGCGGCTATGAACTGTAATCTGCGCTGCGAGTGCTATAAAAAAAATGTGCCCTCACAACCCAACACTTTTTTATTTTATTTTAGCAAAGCATAAGAAGCAAAGCAGAATTCTCAAACAGTTTAGAGATTAAAATAATTTTGAAATAATTGTAAAAATAATAAACATATGCGTCTCATTTTAAATAAACACTAAAAACCGAGAAGACAAATTTACTTCAGCCAGAAATTTACTTTTGCAATGGATAAATAAATGTTCAGCTATATCTTCAAAAGATTTTTTTTACATTTTTTTCTCTATATAGTGATGATATGGCAAGGAAATAATAGGACATTTTGTAAATTCTGTTATGCTAGCATGTGGAAATGTTTGTATAGTGTTACAATTAACCCGGCATTTGCCCCGCTCAACCCGTACATGTGAAATGCGAGTTTATGGATTAAATGCATATGAAGGAACGAAAACAACAAACTCTTTACATCTCTGGGAAAGATACAGTGCAGAGTTCAAACAGACGATAGAAATTAATGAACAGCCTACCTGATACAGTTTTCGCAACATTTGAATTTTCCGGTGTATGCAATCTCATGCAGAACACAGCACAGTGAAGTGAGAGAGTTTCTTCTCATTAATAATGCGGACCGAGCATTTTAATAATGAACCGTCGCTCTGAGACCTCACTGTTATTACAACTCGTGCGCGTCCGCGCTTCAAAACACGCAACGCTGTTAAATCCCGGCCTTTGCGATTCGAAAATCGCACTGAGCAATATCGCAATTCGTAATTAATCTTTGTATATCGTCCAGCCCTAGGAACTGTGTGTGTGTTGTGTGTGTGTGTCATTTAGCTGCCGCCAAGTGAAAACCCCTGCCCTAGAAAACCCATGATTTAACTTAAATGCGGGAACAATTTAAGTCATAGTAACGAATTATTAATTCATGGACACGAAATCTTTCATTTCCCCCCACGCGTTTACCACAGTAAGAGATGCGAAAACAGTGATTAAAAGTGAACAACAATAAAATAAACCTGCGAATCTAGAGGGTGAGACAGTGAGGATTTGGGAAAAGAAACAATAAATATTATTAAATTCGTGACCATCCGGAAAAACAGAACACAAAGCAGCATATGACTTGATTTAAATGCATGCGCTCGGCATGAATCAAAAAGCATGGTCGCGATGTAACATTTGCCTGCTAACCAATTATTTCTCGTATTAACAAAGCTTTGTACCTCACTTGTGTCATAATACTCACATTAAAATGTTTCAGATGGGTAACAGTGTGTTTGTAGCAACGCCGGTGGTTCTGGAAGCGGATCACTGACCGCGCATCACAGCCCCACGCGCTGTACTTGCGTTTGGGATCATTTTATTTTAAATCCTGATAATGTCAATTGCAAACATTGCTATGATGTTTTAAAAATAAAAAAACGAGCACCATGAAACCATTTAAAAAGGCGCATTCAGCGGTCTCCGTGACAGGATATGAAACAGCACACAAAGTATAATGATCCCGTGCATAACTACAGCGAGCTCTCTTCCTTTTATCAAATGATCGTAATCACATCTATTCATTTTACCATCCTGCCACTAGCCTTTTATTTAGACTAAAAACCCTTTTCATTCGGGTGAGGAAGCTGGCGTTTTGAGTGGCATTTGCACATCCTGTCATGCCGGTGACTATGCCACTGCAATAGACGCATTTTGCAGTAGTTATGGTTAATGATTAATCGATTAATTGATCGTTAATTTAAACGACTATCGATTATGGAAATTATTGAAAATTGACATCCCTAATATATATATATATATATATATATATATACACACAGGTGCTGGTCATATAATTAGAATATCATCAAAAAGTTGATTTATTTCACTAATTCCATTCAAAAAGTGAAACTTGTATAATGTATACATTCATTCCACACAGACTGATATATTTGAAGTGTTTATTTCTTTTAATTTTGATGATTATAAGTGACAACTAATGACAACCCCAAATTCAGTATCTCAGAAAATTAGAATATTGTGAAAAGGTTCAATATTGAAGACACCTGGTGCCACACTCTAATCAGCTAATTAACTCAAAACACCTGCAAAGGCCTTTAAATGGTCTCTCAGTCTAGTTCTGTAGGCTACACAATCATGGGGAAGACTGCTGACTTGACAGTTGTCCTGTCAAGTCAGCAGTGCACAAGGAGGGCAAGACACAAAAGGTCATTGCAAAAGAGGCTGGCTGTTCACAGAGCTCTGTGTCCAAGCACATTAATAGAGAGGCGAAGGGAAGGAAAAGATGTGGTAGAAAAAAGTGTACAAGCAATAGGGATAACCGCACCCTGGAGAGGATTGTGAAACAAAACCCATTCAAAAATGTGGGGGAGATTCACAGTGGACTGCAGCTGGAGTCAGTGCTTCAAGAACCACTACGCACAGACGTATGCAAGACATGGGTTTCAGCTGTCGCATTCCTTGTGTCAAGCCACTCTTGAACAACAGACAGCGTCAGAAGCGTCTCGCCTGGGCTAAAGACAAAAAGGATTGGACTGCTGCTGAGTGATCCAAAGTTATGTTCTCTGATGAAAGTAAATTTTGCATTTCCTTTGGAAATCAGGGTCCCAGAGTCTGGAGGAAGAGAGGAGAGGCACAGAATCCACGTTGCTTGAGGTCCAGTGTAAAGTTTCCACAGTCAGTGATGGTTTGGGGTGCCATGTCATCTGCTGGTGTTGGTCCACTGTGTTTTCTGAGGTCCAAGGTCAACACAGCCGTATACCAGGAAGTTTTAGAGCACTTCATGCTTCCTGCTGCTGACCAACTTTATGGGATGCAGATTTCATTTTCCAACAGGACTTGGCACCTGCACACAGTGCCAAAGCTACCAGTACCTGGTTTAAGGACCATGGTATCCCTGTTCTTAATTGGCCAGCAAACTCGCCTGACCTTAACCCCATAGAAAATCTATGGGGTATTGTGAAGAGGAAGATGCGATATGCCAGACCCAACAATGCAGAAGAGCTGAAGGCCACTATCAGAGCAACCTGGGCTCTCATAACACCTGAGCAGTGCCACAGACTGATCGACTCCATGCCACGCCGCATTGCTGCAGTAATTCAGGCAAAAGGAGCCCCAACTAAGTATTGAGTGCTGTACATGCTCATACATTTCATGTTCATACTTTTCAGTTGGCCAAGATTTCTAAAAATCCTTTCTTTGTATTGGTCTTAAGTAATATTCTAATTTTCTGAGATACTGAATTTGGGGTTTTCATTAGTTGTCAGTTATAATCATCAAAATTAAAAGAAATAAACACTTGAAATATATCAGTCTGTGTGGAATGAATGTATACATTATACAAGTTTCACTTTTTGAATGGAATTAGTGAAATAAATCAACTTTTTGATGATATTCTAATTATATGACCAGCACCTGTATATATATATATAATTTATGTATATATATTTCTTACTTACACTAACTAACTTACACTAGCTTAAACAATAGCCATATGAGAAGAACATGAACTGATTTGCTGTCTTAACCTGTTAAATTGTCTTACAGGTAATCATGCTCTTGAAGACCAGGCACACAGTTGTCTGGTGCGGACACACCTGTGGTCAGATTGTCCCACACATTCTCTCCTGCGCTGGCTTTGTGTTTCGGGATTCAGGTTGGTCATCGTCATGATCCTCACAACTTCTGGATCAACAATGTCCCTGTTCTGAAGACAGACGAGGTTGTGGAGCAACATCTGGCACAAAGGCAGGGCTCAGTTCATTTGCTGGTGGTTCACTTCAGATGTGACAGCCATATATTTTTCCAGCTACCGCATGGAAAGTTGGAGACCCAGCTTAGAACATTGAAACCTGCTCCCACAGTCTCCAGGTCATCTGCGGTGACCAACCAGCTCTGGAATCTTCTCAGCCTTTTCAAACCAAGGAAAGCCACCTCAGTCTAAAAGATCGTCAAAAGAGTCACTCCCTGGTTGGAGTTGAAACAGAGCCTAAGCTTCCTGTGTGTCTAGCAGAACCTCTTGACCACCTGAGCATCCTCTGGCATTTAGTGCATAGCTGCCCTATTGTACTATTGGAGGACCTGAAACCAAGTTGTGCTGCTCCAACATGGAGTTCATTCCAAGCATTTCTCATCCCAGCTACCATCCCTGCAACTGTGATCAGCTATGGTCCCTTCTTCCCCAAGTCACCAACAAACCCAGATGTGGTTGAACAGTCTGTTCAGTACTGCATGGATGTGTCAATAAAACATGGTCAAGAGTATGCCATCATCACATGTGATCAAGCAATCTATGAGGTGGTTCTGAGTCTGCAAAAGAAGAACAAAGAGAAGTATGCCAAACTTATCTTGCGCATGGGTGGCTTCCATATTGCTCAGAATTTCCTTGGAGCCATTGGGCATTTGATGCAGTCCACTGGAATCGAAGACATCATGGTCGAAGCTGATGTCTGTCTCCGTGGAACAGCAAACAAAATCATCAGTGGGAAAGACTACTATGCAATGCTGCACGCCCACACTATGGTGTATGCAGCCATGTTTGCCCTACACTGGGAAGCATTTGCCAGATGGTTAGTCGATGAAGAGAAGGACCTGGAGTGCATGTGTGTGCTTAGCAACAATGTCCAGCTACTCCTAGATGCCCTGTCAGAAGAGGATGTAGAGAAGGCAACTTCTGCGTGTGCTGATGCAACTGACCAACTTAAAAAGCTGACATGTTTGATGGCTGAGTTTGATGAAGCATGTACCTCACCTACCACAAAGCTATGGCTAATGTACATGGATATGGTGATGATTCTTAGACGGTTCATCCATGCTGAGCGTGCAGGTCTGTGGGAGGAACACCTGGCTGAAGTGGAAAAGATGTTACCATACCTTGTAGCTGCTGGCCACTACAAGTATGTATCCTGCCTTCCCCACTACCTAGAAGCTATGAGAAGCTTGCCTACACTGGCTCCAAACATCTATAGGGAATTTAAGGATGGAAAGTTCACTGTACGTCAAACAGAAGGACAGTTCAATGGTGTCTGGACAGACATGGCACTTGAGAAAACCTACAACCGTGATGCCAAGACAAAACTCTTCACTGGCATCAGTCAGCATCCAGCGGCCATGGAGAAATACTTGAAAGCTCTTCCAGTTCTGACAGCTGTGTCAGAGCAGACAAAGGCTATGGCACACCTGGATGCAGATGACACCAAACACCACAAGGACAAGGACAGTCAAGGTGCAAAGGAGGCAGAAGGTGTAAGGAAAATAACAGATGTCATCAACAACCAGATGATCAATCCTTTCAGATGTGAAGAACAGGAGCTGATCAACATTTCAACAGGCCACAAAGCCACATCTGCTGACTTGATCTGTGCTCGTGAAAAAGGACTGGAGGCACTGGCTGCAGCAAGAAGAACAGACAGTGAGAAAGTAGCCCAAATTAAACTTTCAAACTTCGCAGCAAAGCCAAAGAAGTCAATGTCCATGGCATTCAAAGCAAAAAAGGTCTATGAGGAGGAGAGTGCAGTTGTGCGGAACCTATACTTTGTTCAGGACTTAGAGGAAGACAGGAAGGTGGAAGTGTTTGGCCATGAATGGACAAGTTGCCCAGCCTCCCTGTTTGAGCCAGATCCATCCCTTGACCAAAGTTATGCAATGCGTAAAGGAAACAAGGCAGACTACCTTGCTGCAATCAAGACAGCCCTTGGTAGCTCATGGAGGGAAGTGGACAAACTACCGCCGTCTGACAAGTCTGTTGTAATGGTAGTAGATGCCATGGCGTTCATTCAACGTTACCAACATCTTGGGAGCAGCACCTTCCATGAACTGCAAGGAAAGTACCTGAGGCAGCTCCTTGGAATCCTCCCAGACAAGTGTGACTGCATCCACTTTGTTGGTGATCGATATGATGTCTCCCCTGCTGAAAGTCTGAAAGGTGAGGAACGAGAGAAGAGGATGAAGACCTGCCCCAGCAAAATGAAGGAGTACAAGCCACATGATACTCTCCCTATACCTGAATGGAAAGGCTTCATTCACAATCCACTGAATAAAGCTAATCTGTTGAACTACATGGGGGAAGCATGGGCAGCTCAGAACAAGTCACTTCCTGCAGGATGCACACTTATTCTTGGAGGAATCTTTTGTGATCCTGGTCGCACTGTCCTCTTGTCAGTGGATTGTCAGGTTGAGCTTCCAGAACTTTCCTGTGAGAAACATGAGGAGGCAGATACCAGAATGTTTGCTCACATTGCATACTCTGTACAAATTCTACACCACAAACGGGCTGTAGTGGTAGCAACTGACACAGATGTGATCATGATGTGCATGTACTACATCACACACATGGATGGGCTGCAGGAGCTGTGGGTGAAGACAATGGATATCTTTCTACCTGTTCATGCCATCACAGAAGTTCTGGCGGGGAAGTATGATGTTGCAGCTTCAGATCTTACATTCCTTCTCCTCAGCACCTACATACTTACCGGATGTGACACAGTGAGCTATCTGTACAGAAGAGGAAAAAGGCGGGGCCTACACAACTGCTATTAAACACCTGACAGACCTTCTGCCGCTGTGCAGGTACGGTGACCCTGAGGAAAGCCTGGATGTTCAGGAAGAGGTTATAACAGCAGCACGGCAATACATGGTGTCACTCTATGACAGGAGTGACTTTGGTGGTACTCTAGATGCACTGCGAGCCCATCTCTTTGTGAGCATCAAAGGAGACATGCGTTGCCTTCCACCAACTGAAGATGCCTTCCAATTACACCTTCGCCGAGCCCTGCATCAGTTGGCTGTGTGTAAGCGGGCACACATGGTTCAGCCAACCTACCCAGCTGCCACTGATTTTGGGAGACAACTTGTCAATGGCAAATTGGTGGCAACCATGATGCTGAAAGAGGCAAAACCTTCTGAATTCAAACACAGCCAATACTGCCGCTGCAAGAAAAGCATGTGTGCCCGAGGATGCTCCTGTGCAAGAGCCAATGTGAAGTGTGGCATTGCATGTCTCTGCACTGGGGACCCCAACAGATGTTCAAGGATTGAACTTGCGCTTGAAGACAGGGACACGTAAGCAGGCCGCGTGTGTGTGTGTATGCGTCTCCTCAGGTGGTGAGGGTGAAGGTCTGTCCCCAGAGCAGTATCTGCAGTGTGCCACCCTCCTGATTATCCCACCTCACAGGGACCTGCACCTAGTTAATTAAGTTATGTTAAATTATTTTGTTCCGTTAAAGTTGTATTAGTTGTCATCTGAGGCAATAAAATAATGAAAGTCATTTTGCTGTATTAGATTTCTTGTGTGACACATTTCCATTGGGAGAACAGGGTTATGTTGAAATTAAAAAGATGCCTAGGCCATGATGCTTAATAATGTAGACATTAAAAACCATGTTAAATATCCAGCATGTCTTTCGGAATTTTGAGAGTAGCCTAAAATTCTATTGAGGTTCTGAGCCTGCTGATCAACTATTAGTGAAATCATCACAGATCCATTGATTTTGGTTGGATTTTTATGATTTTTTCTGTGGAATGAGTATACTGTTTGGTGAAAAGAATGACATATTGACTGATGTCATAACTTGGGGGAATAGTTGATTGCCAGTGAAGTAAAGATGAAAATATTGGAAAAAAGTGAGAAAACGCCTATTTGACAGCCTACCAAACCCACTGAGGATTTGAGGAAAAAAATCATTTTTCACATTTTTCTAATAAAAAATAAAGGGTGCATACACTAAAATGGCCACAATTTTTTTTCGCAATATTTCCGGCAGAGCAGACCCTCCAATTATTGCTTCTTAGGGTCAAAGTTAACAGAAAAAACACAAATAAAAAGTATGGCAGACCATGTCAGGTTCAACCCATTTTATTGAGCTTTTGAGACTTTGGCTCCCCAACTATAGAGAAGCCACTAGAAGTTAATTTTCACCAACAATGAATGCATGTAAAAATAAAAATGTGATATTTTAGAAAGTAATTTTTCACAATAACAATCATATGTCTAGTCCTTTTAAACTGTTTAATGCTACCATACCAAATAGGATGTTTTCATCCATCATAAAACGTGGCTCACACGGCTCCGGGGGGGGGTGAATGAAGGCCTTCTGTAGCGATCCCGTGCGTTGTTGTAATAACAATATCCATATTTAAGAACTTATAAACACTTTTCTCACACTTCCTCTAACCATAGACGTAGTGTTGTTTTTGGCGGCCTGTTTTAATTTTAGTTTTAGTCTAGTCTTTGTGTGAAGCTGTCATTTTAGTTTTTATTAGTTTTAGTCACGTTCATACTCTTTTTAGTCTAGTCAAGTTTTAGTCAACTAAAAGTCTGAGCATTTTAGTCTTATTTTAGTCAGAATTATCCATGACTATTTTCGTCTAGTTTTAGTCGACGAAAACTGATGACATTTAGTCTAGTTTTAGTCAATGGAAATTGTATTTTAGTCTCTTTTTAGTAATGCAATTCTATTTAACCCAGTCAATATAGTATAAGTACCTAGCAGTACAGACGAAACCAACATTTTCTTTTAGCCAAACCCATTTCAAACAAGGTTATCTTATTATATTATTGTTACCTTATAGACTTACATCCAAAGACACTCTGATTTGAATTTACATTTATTTTACCAACCAAACATGTTAGAAGTACACACACATAAATTTAAATAAATAAAAACAATAAATAAAATAAAATAGCATCACATGACAATGCCAGAAAAAAATATATAACGTTACATTCAAGTTTAACAAAGAGAAACAAGGTGCTTGAATGCTCGAGCTACAATAACATACTAAAAAGTGCAAATAAAGTGTGTGTCTGTTACTTGTATTGCTTGTAAACTGAAGTCAGATGAAGTCCCTTTCTCTGTCAGACCTAACTATGTTTGTTGTCGCCTTCTAAATAATGCCGCGAGTGGAGCTTGAGGAAGTGACGTCGCCTGCGTCTGCGCAGAGTGTTGCCAAGTCCCCAAATATTTAGACCCTGGAACTTTACCGGGGAACCCCCCTCGAAATGCGATTGGGCTAGTTTTGAGTAGCAATTGGGCGGGTTTTGTTGCGAAAACCTGGCAACCCTGACAGCCCCTGAAGTAACGTTAAGTCACATGAAACAGAAATACTGCAAAATAATAACGCGACTAAACGAGACGAAATAACGTTATAACATTTCGTTTCGTCTCGTTTTGGTCAACGAAAATGAAGAGACATTTTAGCATAGTTTTTATTTTGTAAACCACATTTAGTCTCGTTTTTATTCGTCAACGATATTGCATTATACATTTAATTATCGTCATCGTCACATGACCAGCATTTACGTTGCGTCTCGTCTCGTTTTCATCACGTGATAAAGGTTCGTTGACGACGATATTTCATCATAATTTTCGTTGACGAAAGCAACACTACATAGACGTATGCCTCAAACGGTCAAACCGGAAACCGGAGTGCGCCGGAGCGGACCCTAACCCTCGAATGTCAACTATACATTGGTTTGGTTTCTTCTTTAAACAAAAAAAGGTAAATTATGCATAGTATAATAATGTTATACTAAAACTAAAAGAAAAAAAAAGAAAAAATGATCTACTAAAGCTATATATATCATTTACAATTAAACAGACAAAATGTCAAATTACCGTAACATTTTACAGTACAATTTATATGATCAGGGCTTCAGACTAACAATGGAGAGCAGTGGCACCAGCACCTGATTTGGTAGCACTGAACATGTAATATTACAAGTTTTGTCTCTTAGAAATGCACATTAGAGCAGGAGCTTGAGTTGGGATGCAGATGTACATTTGACAGCATTGTGAAAACCACAATCAAAAATCGTCATATCGCACACCCCTAACAACAACGCATGGGATCGCTACAGAAGGCCTTCATTCATGGATGATGGATTTTTCACTTCCTTTGGAATAACAGCCGTATGGTTCATTCTAAGGCTTGGAAGATCAAAAACATTGTTTAATATAACTCCGACTGGATTCGTCTGAAAGAACAAAGTCACCTTTGTTTGGGGAAACTTAGGGTGCTTTCACACTTGGTTCGATTGCCTGGTCCGAACCTGAGTTCGTTTGCTCCCCCCTCCCCCTTCATCTTCCTGCAAGGACAAGTGTGACAGTCAGTCAAACATCACGATCTAACATGACATTACACTGTACTTTAAGCTGCAATAGTGTAATTAGTCAATATATTGAAGTATTTAATATTGTGAATTAAGGCTAGATATTTTCAGAACAATTTGACAGAAAATGGCATTTTCTAGTCTAGAAACCTGCATTACAGAAGAAGAAAAAACTTGTTCTGTATTTATTGACCTTGTCTCTTGCATATTTTAAACATAATCGTTGTGTTTTTGTAGGAAACAGTCATGAATCCAGCCTCAGACCCCCCACATGGCTCTGCACGTGCAGGCCTCTAATCAGCTGCAACACCTGACTATCTTACATTAATGTTACCGAACATCAACTAAACATATCGGTTAAGATATTATTTTCAACATTTTGGTGAAAATATGTCCTTCAGAAATAGCATTAAGACAACATTTTAAAGTAATTTAAGTTTATAAGTGGATTAACGCTAAAACGCACGTTAACCATGCGATTCTAACTGTGGCCTAAAAACATGATCTTAAGACATACGAATCTACAGCCCTAATTGATATATTATTGTCATTTTGGTACATTAATCTATACTTTCTGCCAAGTTGCATTAAGTTTATGCTGATTGTGAAAAGCGATAACGTACAGAAATAAAATGACGTCACTATTTATGTTACGATATATGTCTAAACAATAGTTAAGTTAGATAAACAGCACAATATTATATGGAGAGCGATGAATAAACTTACTTTCCCTTCGTCCATCATGTGGCCTCCTCCTCGTGGTGTGTGGTGTACGAATTTTGGATTCTGTGTATAAATGTCACTATAATGTGTTTATGCTTAAGTTACTATGTGTCAGCAATTATTGACAGTGAATCTGGATGTGAAATTGAATAGATCTAAGTGTAACCTTTCATTAGAGCCCAAAATTATGACTGTACATTAAAGCATTCAAGTATTACAGCTTTTTATGTGTCGTTGGTTACAAAGGGTCATTTGGAGTCTCCGAGTGTCCTTTTTTGGGAAGCGCCTAGACATAAACTTAGATAAACATGTGTAAAACACTCATTCTCTAAGGTATTGTTATCAAATTTGAAATGTGGCTTGGTAAGGCTTCATTCTGTGATCCCATTGTATTTTCCAGCTCATAGCTCCCAGCTATAGTCATCTGCAGGCTTTTGTTTACAAAATAAATGTAGACGGATTTTTTTTTTTTACTTTTTCAGTGTGTTCAAAGTTCTATTACTCAATATCAGTAAGACTTACAGTGATTCTCAGAGTGTCACCTTTCAAAAGAGACCAAAACGATGCATATAATCCAAATGGTTCAAGAACAGCATGCAATTTACTTTGGGTATGCCTTTTTTTAGGCGTTTTAGGCTAATTTTACAGGAACCGGAAAGGGTTAACTCGATGGGAGCAAAATGAAACTGTCTGAAACCAAAGTTGTCTGTTTCCCCTCTTCCCCCTCCACTCCTCAGCGCACCACGTCCACTTTTATAGTGTTTTTGCACAGGTTATGCACGATCCTCTTCACTAAATGATGTTTTATTAACAAAGTTCGGGAGAAGCACGTTCAGATAATTAACCTAATTAACACGAGAGGAGAACAATCAGTAATCAACCCAGTTAACAAGATAAGAGGTGTGTATATATACACAGCAGACTTACCTCTGTTCATTGGCAGTTTTCCAGCATCCCTCCGCCACCCCTTCTCCGCACTTACAACTATTCCTGTCCTAATCTGTAGGGGGGTACTCTGGGTTCGGGCCAAAATTCCAAGCTCGGAGCCCTCCCCTCGGACAGCACGCCAAATACGCATAAATTTTATTCTATTTATTATATGTAAGTGTGAACTCGTGAATATCCTCTGCGTCTCATTCGAGCAGTGTTGCCAAGTCCGCGTTTCCCGCGTTGTTTTTCATGTCCGCGGGTTGAAGCGACCCCAATAACGTGATATTTATCCCCGCCGAAAAACGTGTATTTTACCCCCCGGAATGCGATTTTTATGGGGAACCCCCCTCGAAACGCGATTGGGCTATTTTTGGGCTAGTTTTGAGTAGCAATTGGGCGGGTTTTGTTGTGAAAACCTGGCAACCCTGCATTCGGGCTCAAATTGATAAGCAATATTGACGACGCCATTGTTTACAATACAACAACGGAGCACATGCCACTGAGGTGAGGGGTGTGATGTTTCTGGAAGTGCACTGGGCGATTTAGTGAACCCATTGCGTATTTCTGCTTCATAAAACCAGGAAATCATCATAACGTTCATGAGAGAAGGGACAGTGCGGTGTAAAATAAAGGTAAATTATGTGAAAAATAATGTTTTTTTTTTTTTTTAAACGAAGCATGTTTGACTGCAGCCCATAAACACAATCAAGCCTAGAAAAAATGCAGCCAACCACCCCTTTAAGTCATAAGTATGAGGAAAAAAGTTGAAACTTATGACACAAGTCGAAATTATGAATTTAAAAATCAAAATTATGACTTATCGACTTTATATTGGTTTGACACGACAAGCTAGTGGTCTAATGAATTGTTAAGAGTAGGCCTATGTGGGACATTCTAAAATTAATAGACTTAAAACAGTTCAGAGGAACAAGTGCAGATATACCCCTTATTAGTAAAGCATACTGTTTACAGACAAGCAGAATATAACATGTTTAATGGCTTTTATTTGTCTTTTTGCACCTTAGATCTGATGCTGCTGAAAGAGGAGTATAATTTACTGAATGAAATGGAAGAGACGGATCAGTTTGAGAAGCATCATGATTCTATTATACCTGTAGAAAAATGTTGCTCACAGACTAAAAAGAGAGGCCCAAAGTTACGGCCTCTGCCTCCAATAATCTGCTTTCATTGTGGAAAGCGTTTCAATCAACATGGAAACCTTTACAGCCCATCTGAAAATTCATACTGGAGAGAAACCTTTCACCTGCCAAGAGTGTGGAAAGTGTTTTACTCGAAAAGCACAACTTAAAGTCCACATGAGAGTTCACAATGGAGAGAGCTCTTTCACCTGCCAACAGTGTGGAAAATATTTTAACAGAAAAGCTAACTTTATATTCCACATGAGAGCTCATACTGAAGAGAGCTCTTCCACATGCCTGCAGTGTGGAAAAAGATTTAGCAAAAAAGGAAACCTTAAAGATCACATGAGAATTCACACGGGAGAGATGCCTTACACTTGCCCTCAATGTGGAAAGAGTTTTGGCTGGAAAGGAAATCTTAAAGATCACATGGGAATTCACACTGGAGTGAAGCCTTACACTTGCCAACAGTGTGGAAAAAGTTTCAATCAATCTGGTAACTTTAAAAGTCACATGAGAATTCACAATGGAGAGAGCTCTTTTAACTGCCAACAGTGTGGAAAAAGTTTTAGCCGAAAAGGAAATCTTAAAAACCACATGATAATTCACACTGGAGGGAAGTCATTTGTGTGTGATCAGTGTGGAAAGCGTTTCAACCTACAAGGAAATCTAAACGTTCACATGAGAGTTCACAGCAGAGAGAGCCCTTTCACCTGTCAACAGTGTGGAAAAACTTTTACTCGAAAAAGAGGCCTCGAAGTCCATATGAGAGTTCACACTGGAGAGCAGCATTTTATATGCGTTCAGTGTGGAAAGAGTTTCAGATATAAATTTACCCTGAATAACCACATGAGAATTCACTCAACAGAGAATTGTCTTAAATGTCATAAGTGTGGAAGGGGTTTCAGAGACAGGAATCAGCTTAAGAATCATGAAAAAAATTCACATTAGATAGAGGCTTTTCATGTGCCATCACCGTGGAAAGACTTGCATAAACAAATCAATCCTTGAGGCTCACTTGAGAGTTCACACTAGACAGAAGCCTTTTATCTGGCCTTAGTGTGGAATAAGATTCACACTTAATGCAAATATTACATTCACACGAGACCTCGCACTGTAGAGAGGCCTTTCACATACCTTCAGTGTGAAAAGGGTTTGCATGTCAAACAGACTTGAAATGTCATTTTCTGACTTGTTCTGAAATAAAATTGTACTGTTCCTCATTGAGGCATAAGGTTTATGAAGTACATCAGTTTCAGAAATTACCTGCATATTCACTGTGGATCACTGTGATCACTGTAGTGAAAAATTGATTCATCACACCCACAGATACATCTGAAATGTCATTGTGAACAATTTGATATGAAACTGAATCTGACTTTTCCATTTCTGACAATTCATACACTACATGTGTCCCATTTGGAAGCTACTAACACTACCCCAATTCACAGGTGAGTTCCAGTGACTCCTTGCCACGGAAGCCTTTTGGCTTGCTTAGTTGGGGACACTTAAAGGTGACATATCATGAAAATCTGACTTTTCCAGGTTTTAAGTGCTATAATCAGGTCCCCAGTGCATCTACCAACCAAGGAAACGTGAAAAAGATTAACCCAGTAACTTTGTTTTGGTAAGCCTTTTTCTGCAAGCGTCTGAAAAAACGAGCGCGTCTGATTTCGCTCCCCTAGTGATGTTGCAAATGGATCTCATTATAATATTACCGCCCCTTAATCTGTAAATTTCCAGCCGCTGCGCCGTCATTTTGATTTCGCAAGCGACAACGGTGTAGCAGTTCTAATGCCATGGTGAAAGTTTGAGCAAAACATGCTAACTGTTCTGTCTTTGGCTGCAGACGAGCACTGAACACTGTTTAGAGTCCCAGCCTCAGAGGAGACAACAGAGCAGTGGATTTATTGATTTATTTACTGTATATTGCTGCTGCCACACAGATCTAAAATAATCATGCCATTTATTTCCCAGCTGTTTACCTTCACAGACATAACTGACTGTTTTTGTAACTCGTGTGTGTTTTTAACGTAAACTTGTGTGTGAATAAGAACTTAGTTTAGTACTCACATGCTTTCATACGCTTTCTGTCCATGTGCTTCGGATGTGTGCGCTCAGAAAACCATATATCAGAAGTTTAAACTAATATGGTTTAAAACGCATGATTTCAGCGCGATAAACATGATAATCAGGACCAAAACAGATGTTTTTAGCAGGTATGAGCTGAAATGGTGCAGCTCTATTCTGGAAAGGGGCAAATGTTAAGTTCCTTAAAGGGGTGGTTGATTGCGATTTCACTTTTTTAACATTAGTTAGTGTGTAATGTTGCTGTTTGAGCATAAACAATATCTGCAGACTTGCGGCGCTGAAAGTTCAATGCAAACGGAGATATCGTCTTTTAAAATTCTAGCAGTTTAATGCCTACAAAAACGACAGGTAAGGGACTACAACGAGTTACTTCCCGGGTCTGATACGTCACAGACCCAGATAAACCCCGCCCCTGGGAACACGCAGCAAAGGGGGCGAGGCCATGCTGCGCTGCTTTAGAGAAGAGGAAGAGAAAACTAGGGGTGCACGTAAAAATCTATTCATATGAATCACGATTCTGTCTTCTAAGATTCTAATGGATTCTCAAGTTTCAAAATCATTAAAGCAATGGTTTTTAATACTGTTACTCTGTCCCCCTGCTCTGCATCTCTCTCTCTCTCTGTCATTCAGATCGTCAGATAAGCTCCAACAAACTGTTCCAATTATGCACTTATTTTCACACAGCAATGAGAAGCATTATAAATGGACACGCGTGCGGTTGCTGTGCTGTATTAAAGCTTTAATCAGGATAAAACCGTATATTAAAAGCTAACAGAAGCAGTAGCACTTACAAATAGCAGCGTATTTAAAAGTATGAGACAACAACAACCAAACATAACATTAAGAGCCTTGCTTGCACAGGTTCTGCACGATCCTCTTCACTAATATCCTCTGGGTCTCAATCGGGCTCAAATTGATAAGCATTATAGACAACGCCGCTGTTTACAATTCAACCGGAGCACATGCCACTGAGGTGAGGGGCGGGACGTTCAGACGTGCAGTAGAGGCGGTTTAGCGAATCACAACACACTGAGCCAGCTAACCAATCTGAGCCCATCGCGTATTTCTGAAGGAGGAGCTTCATAAAACCAGGAAATAAATCGAGGCGTTTGTCAGAGAAGGGGCAGAGAGGTGTGGAATAAAGGTAAATTATGTGAAAAATAATGCGTTTTTAAAAAAACCAAGCATGAACACATGCTAGACTGCACCCCATAAACACAATCAAGCCTAGAAAAAAACCAGTCAACCACCCCTTTAAGGAGTATAGCAGTGCATGCCTTCTTGCTTTTACGGAAACATGGCTTAAGTAAGATTCTCATTCCGATTTGGAAATTGATGGCTTTGGGGAACCCTATCTCTGACAGAGACTCAGCTGTGACGGGTAAATCACTTGGTGGAGGATTATGTCTTTATGTGAACAAAAACTGGTGTAATACGGTAGTCGTTAGGGAGACCTTGTGTACACCTGACATTGAACTTTTATCTGTTTCCCTACGACCCTATTATTTACCAAGAGAGTTCCCGCAGCTGTTTGTTACGCTTGTTTATATTCACCCGAAGGCTAATGTTGATACGGCAACTCGAATTGTCGCAAAAACTGTGCAAAGACTTCAAAGGCTGACGCCAGATGCACCGAACTTCGTTATGGGTGATTTTAATCATTATAAAATGGGGAAGTCCTTGAGTGGATTTTATCAGCATGTAACCTGTTTTACACGTTATAAGAAATGTCTTGATTTATGTTATGGATCTGTGAAGGGAGCGTATACATCTTTTTGTAGAGCTCCCTTGGGTATGTCAGATCACAATGTTGTGTACTTGGTTCCGTTATATATATCGGTCCTTAAAAAAACTAAGCCGGAATGCCGTTTAGTTCCGGTGTGGTCGGAGGAATCTATTAACTCTCTCCAGGACTGTTTTAGCTGTACAAATTGGGATGTGTTTATAAATGCTTGTGTTGATTTAGATGAACTTACAGAGACTGTGTCAGCTTGTTACATTCTGTGAGGACCTTGTTATCCCCAAGAAAGAAATTCGCATTTATCCAAACAATAAACCGTGGGTCACTAAATCTGTAAAAAACATAATTATTCAGAGGAACATTTGTTTTAATCAAGGTGACGTGACTCAGTATAAGGTATTACAAAAACAGGTTAAGAAGGAACTTAAATTGGCAAGGCTTAATTACAAGGATAAAGTGGAGTATATGTTTAGCACTGGAAATTCTCGTTCTGCATGGGAGGGGGTGAAGTCCATGATGGGGATGCATTCTAAGAAATGTAATATTTCTTTTGACGGGAAGCTTGATTTTGATCTTGCTAATGATTTGAATGTTTTTTTTATAATTGTTTTAATGTTCATAATTTTAGTCAGGAATTGGCAGCTTTTAAAAATGTTTCCTTTGAGCAAAATAGTGTAAATGTTGATAAGGATACAGTCTTAAAACTTTTCCGGAGTGTTAAAGAGAGGAAAAGTCCCATCCATAATATCTAATGTACTTGTTAATTTGTAAGAAGAATGACATCAATGTTTATATTAGTCGCTTATACTGTCTCACCCTTATCTCTAGGTTACAGTAATCAGCTGATCCAGTCGGTATCCAGACCAGACGGTGGACCTGCACCCAGGAATGACCACAACACATCCCTGAATGTCAGCGGAGACCATGTCAACTAAATGACGGATCCCTGTGAATACCTCATTGATGGCCCCAACACAGATCCTCAGCAAAGACTACGAGAACCAGACAAGCCCTCTGCACAGACCCTTTTTACCAGCTTCACCTGCTGGCATGATGTTTCTTCACTGAGAACGTGCTACAATCCTGAGGAGTCATAGCAACAGAGCGGAGGCGCCAAAGCTGCGGAGAATCCGCTCACCCGGAAGCTTGCGTCACTGACGTAGATTTACAGAAAATTACCTCTGTTTTTCATAAATAATTTTACGTACTTATTCCCAACGCTTTATTAAGCTTTAAGTCACATCTCAAATGATAAGATATCAACTTATAATCATGTTTATATTAATTAGCCCGTGAACTCATTCTCTCAGACAGCCTTGGTATGTGGCGCATTCGCAGCTTACGGAACGCCACTGATATAATGTGTGTGTGTATGTGTGTTATGAGGTGCCAAACAGGAAATAATTATATAAAAATCTGAATATATAGATGTAAATCTGAATATATAAATGTAAATTGTGAATATATAGTTATAAGTCTGAATATATTGTTTTGTCTGAATATATAGAAGTAAATCTGAATATATAGTTATGTCTGAATATATATAGAAGTAAATCTGAATATATAAATGTAAATCTGAATATATGGTTATAAGTCTGAATATATAGAAGTAAATCTACAATTAATCCAAAATGCCGCTGCAATGTTAATCTTTAATGAGCTGAAAAGAACTCATGTCACACCTCTGTTAATTAATTTGCACTGGCTACCAATAGCTGCTCGCATAAAATTCAAGGCATTGATGTTTGCCTACAAAACCACCTCTGGCTCTGCACCTCTTTACCAGTGATGTCGGTAACGCGTTACTTAGTAACGCGTTACTCTAATCTGACCACTCTTTCAGTAACGAGTAATCTAACGCATTACTATTTCCAAACCAGTAATCAGATTGAAGTTACTTATCCAAATCACTGTGCGTTACTATTTTTGTCATTTTCCTTAGTAAAAATATATATTTTTGCTTTCTTCTTGCGTCTCGGGGAGTGAAGTCACGAATGCGACAAGTCACGTTTTCAGAATGAGGACACGTCACATGTAATACCACGCAGCGACACAAAGGTAAACAAGAATGGAGGGAGGAGAGAGATGCGCGTTTTCTAGTTGGAAATACAGTCACTATTTTGAGTTTGTGTCAGCTAAAGATGACAATATTAAGGTTCGTTGTACACTCTGTGCTGGTGGCAACAAAGTGCTATCTAGCTACAAAAACACTACGTCAAATTTGAAGAAACATTTGGAGTCGCAGCACAGCACAGTCAAACTTACGGAGCAAGTCCCACCAGGTGGTGCGAAGCAGAGAGCAGGAGGACCCCCACCACCCAAACAACAAAAGCTGGACTTCGGTGCAAAACCAGTAAGTGGGGGAGATTTGAAAAAGTTGGTCGGGCAGTATGTTGTAGAGGAAATGCTGCCCTTAAACACGGTTGACTCGCCCTCGTTTCGTGCCATAATAAACAAGATCCCTACTACTGTCAATGCCGAGCTGCCTCACAGAACAGCTTTTTCTTCTTACATGGAGAAGGAGTTTGCAGTGATGGAGAGAAATCTGAAGGCCGCGCTGAATGAGGTCGACTTTGTGTCAACTACCGCGGATATTTGGACTGCTAACAACAGAAGTTATATGGGAGTAACGCTCCACTGGATTAGTAAATCCACATTAGAGCGCAACAAGGCTGCATTGACATGTAGGAGAATTCGCGGTAGACACACGTATGATGTTATTGGTGCAGAAATCGAAAACATTCACTCTTCATACGGACTACTCAACAAAGTAGTTGCAACAGTGACTGATAATGGATCCAACTTTGTCAAGGCGTTTAAAGTTTATCAGCCTGTCACAGAGTCCGATGATGAGACGGAGGAGGGAGAGTCCACCCCCACAGATGATGATGAAGATGTCACTTTTTTAGATCTGTCAGAAATCCTCTCAGCTGAGGATGAAAGTGATGGCCAGCTGTCTCTTCCCCCACACCACAGGTGTGCTTCACACACCATAAACCTCATTTCCACAAATGATGTGGAGAAATATTTAACTTCCAATGCAGAGAGCAAGGCTGTGTATAGGAGCAGCACAGCAAAATGCACAGCTCTTTGGACCAAATCAAGTAGATCTACCCTTGCATCAGAAACAGTGGAGGAAGTCAGCAAAAGAAAGCTCCTGGTACCAACATCCACAAGGTGGAATTCCTTTTTTGATGCTGTAAATAGAATTGCAGAAATCCCAATGAGTGAGCTGAATACTCTGTGCACCAAGCTGGGAGTTAAGTGCTTCAAAGATAAAGAGTACCAGTTCCTGCATGAATACTGCACCGCCATGAAGCCTCTGACTGCAGCACTGGACATTTTACAAGGTGACTGTCCTTATGGGACTTTACTACCCACACTTGAAGTTTTGATGCAGAAGACCCTGGCTGTGAAAGATACCCTCTCCAGGATGACTGCAGGCCTTCCAGATGCCATAGTGCAGGTATGTTACATCTTTTAACTAGTTAAAATCTCTTGCATCACACTATTCATGAACATGGAACAGAATATTCATTATCATTGCAAAAGAAGATTAAAACAAATACAAATGTCAGTAAGTAACCAAAAAACAAAATTAATCCATAATATTGATCCCACATTAAGCATGGTTTGCAAGTAATTCAAAGACATAATAAATAGTAGGCCTTGTTGGAATAAACAAATCAATTATATTTTTCAGGCTATCCAGACTCGTTTTGCCGGTGTGCTGGACGACAAAGATGCCCTTCTCGCATCGGTCAGTTGTCCGAAATTCAAACTCCGATGGCTGAGAGATGCAGGTAGGAGGGAGCGAGTAAAAGAGCTTCTGACAGAAGAGTGCCGCCGCACAACTGCTCCTGCAGCACAGAGCCCTGCCAGTGTGCCCACCACATCTGCCAGCCAAGGTGAGATGGACTTTTTCACTTTTGAGGCAGAGCCAGAGGAGACCTACTCTGCAGAAAATGAAGTCATGGACTACCTGAAGTCAGCCTATGACCTTCAGATTCTTCATCAGTTTTCAAACATAAAGAACATTTTCTTAAAATATAACACTCCAACCCCATCAAGTGCTCCCGTGGAGCGGCTTTTCAGTCTGGGAGGTTTGGTACTCACACCTAGAAGAAATAGACTTTCTGACAAAAGGTTTGAGAAGCTGCTGTTAATGAGGTACAACCACTGGTTTACACGCCCTACTCCACTGTTTCACTCATAACATGCGATTACAATATAAGATTAGGCCAAAGTAACAAAAGTAGACATGATATCAGCCTACATGTGGTTATACACTTGTTGTTTGTAAAACCACTCCTTGCTGCTCTAATGCTGTGAACAGGTTCAATGTTCATAAAACATGTTAAAAAGAATTTAATATTTACATTTTTAAACAATGTAGATTATAAATAGTAAGTTTTTGCCATTGTAAGTAAGTTTGGCAGTGTTAACAGTTAAATATGTCAGGTCAAGAAAGACTGTCTTTATGTTAAGTAAAGTCAAGAAAGACTGTCTTTATTTTATTTTTTATAAAAAACGTATTTATGTTAAGTAAAGTCAAGAAAGACTGTCTTTATTTTATTTTTTTTATAAAAAACGTATTTATGTTAAGTGAAGTCGAGACTATTTTATTTTATTTTTTATAAAAAATTTATTTATGTTAAGTGAAGTCAAGAGACTATTTTATTTTTTATAAAAAATGTATTTATGTTAAGTGAAGTCAAGAAAGACTTTTATTTTTTATTTTTGTTGACTTTACTGTTAAAAAAGCACTTCCAATAAAGTGAGTGTTGGCAAAACCGGTTGTCATTTTTATTTTGAGGCGGCGGGGGTGTTGTCGGCAGCTGCTGAATGTAACTAATAAAGTAACTTGTAATCTAACTTAGTTACTTTTAAAATCAAGTAATTTGTAAAGTAACTAAGTTACTTTTTAAAGGAGTAATCAGTAATCAGTAATCAGATTACTTTTTCAAAGTAACTGTGGCAACACTGCTCTTTACCTAAATTCAATACTTCAGACCTATGTGTCCTCTAGAAGCTTACGTTCTGCAAGTGAACGACGCATTATTGTGCCATCCCAAAAAGGCACAAAATCACTTTCACGGACTTTTTCATTAACTGTTCCCACCTGGTGGAATGACCTGCCCAACTCAATCCGAGCAGCTGAATCCTTAGTCATCTTCAAGAAACGGCTAAAAACACATCTCTTCCATCTTTATTTGACCCTCTAACTCTAGCACTCTCTATTCTAATTCTATTTTATCTATCTGTCTTCTTTTTATTAAAAAAAACACACACTTGACCCTCTATCAACTGAATATTTATTCTGTAACTGCTAGCTTTTCTTGTAAATCTAACACTAGCTTTCTTTCTTCTATATCCTATCTACTTGTTTTCTTAAAAATAAATAAATAAATAAATAACATTTTTATATGTACTGCGTTAGGCTAACCAAGACTTGTAATATCACTTGCATGTTGTTGCTCTTTTGTTGATATTGATTGCTTCTACAACCCCAAATCAGAAAAAGTTGGGACAGTATGGAAAACGCAAATAAAAAAGAAAGTAGTGATTTCTAAATTTACTTTGACTTGTATTTCATTGCAGACAATATGAACACAAAATATTTCATGTTTTGTCTGGTCAACTTCATGGCATTTGTAAATATACATCCTTTCCTGTCATTCAGACCTGCAACACATTCCAAAAAAAGATGGGACAGGAGCAATTTAGGGCTAGTAATGAGGTAAATTGGTTAAATAATGTGATTTGAAACAGGTAATGTCAACAGGTGATTGTAATTATGATTTGGTACAAAAGCAGCATCCAAGAAAGGTCTAGTCCTTTAGGAGCAAAGATGGGCCGAGGATTGCCAGTTTGCCAACAAATACGTGAGAAAATTATTGAAATGTTTAAAAACAATGTTCCTCAAAGAAAGATAGGAAGAGATTTGGATATTTCACCTTCAACAGTGCATAACATAATTAAAAGATTCAAGGAATCTGGAGGAATTTCAGTGCGTAAAGGACAAGGGCGCAAGCCTAAGCTGAACAACCGTGATCTCCGATCCCTCAGGCGGCACTGCATCAAGAATCCTCATTCATCTATAAGCGATATCACCACATGGGCTCAGGACTACTTTGGCAAACCTTTGTCAAGTACCACAATACGCAGTTACATCCACAAATGCCAGTTAAAACTGTACTGTGCCAAAAGGAAGCCCTATGTTAACAGTGTCCAGAAGCGCCGTCGACTTCTCTGGGCTCGGAGGCATCTGGGATGGACCATCACACAGTGGAAACATGTACTGTGGTCAGATGAATCAGTATTTCAGGTATTTTTTGGGAGGAATGGACGCCGTGTGCTCCGGACCAAAAAGAAAAGGATCATCCAGACTGTTACCAGCAACAAGTCCAAAAGCCAGGGTCTGTCATGGTATGGGGTTGTGTCAGTGCCCTTGGCAAAGGTAACTTGCACTTCTGTGATGGCACCATTAATGCTGAAAAGTACATAGAGATTTTGGAGCACAATATGCTGCCTTCAAGAAGACATCTTTTCCAGGGACGTCCATGCATATTTCAACAAGACAATGCAAAACCACATTCTGCACACATTATAAAGTCCTGGCTGCGGAGGAAGAGGGTACGGGTACTTGACTGGCCTGCCTGCAGTCCCGACCTGTCTCCAATAGAGAATGTGTGACGCATTTTGAAGCGCAAAATGCGACAACGAAGACCCCGTACTGTTGCCCACCTTAAGACTTGTTTGCAGGAAGAATGGGACAAAATTACACCTGAAACACTTCATCACTTGGTGTCTTCAGTCCCTAAATGTCTTTTAAGTCAAGTCAAGTCAAGTCACCTTTATTTAAATAGCGCTTTTAACAATACAGATTGTGTCAAAGCACTTAACAGTATCAAGTTGGAGGATAGAGTGTCAGTAATGTATAATAATAAGATTAAACACTCAATTTTCAGTTAAGGGCATTTCATTATTGAATTCGGAGATGTCATTGTCTAGCTAAGTTTAGTTTAAATAGTATCTGTGAAATCAAATTTACGATAATCGCTAGAAATTAAGTGTCCCCAACTGAGCAAGCCAGAGGCGACAGCGGCAAGGAACCAAAACTCCCTCTGTGACAGAATGGAGAAAAAAACCTTGGGAGAAACCAGGCTCAGTCGGGGGGCCAGTTCTCCTCTGGCCAGGATATTATTGTTTATTCATTGTTTACTTATTGTTTTAATTAAATTTTTAAATGTATAAATGTATTATATTTCTATTTTTATATTGATGCAATTTCTAACAATAATAGTATTATGTAGTTAGGTATTTTATTATTACATTTTTAATTATTTGTTTTATTTTTAGTTTTATTGTATTTTAGTCGAGGTCTTCACTGGGGATATGTCTCTGGGGCTCATCGCTGACGATCAGGGCCGCAGACATCATCTCCCGGCGCCGATCCACCATCTGATCCGGACACGGACTGAGAAACAGAATAAGAAAGAAACAACTATTAGCGTAGATGCCAATCTTCTTACGATGTAACGAGTACATCGTGTGTTATGGGAAGTGTTCCCGGTTCCGGATGATCTAATTAATGCAGCCTAACAATCCTTTAACGGATTTGAATAATAGAAGTGTAGTAGTGTGTTATGTGTACGCCAGGTTAAAGAGATGGGTCTTTAATCTAGATTTAAACTGACAGAGTGTGTCTGCCTCCCGAACAGTGTTTGGTAGATTGTTCCAGAGTTTTGGTGCTAAAAAGGAAAACGATCTGCTGCCCGCAGTTGATTTTGATATTCTAGGTATTATCAAACGGCCAGAGTTTTGAGAACGCAGCGGCCGTGGAGGACTATAATGCGATAAGAGCTCACTCAAGTACTGAGGAGCTAAACCATTCAGGGCTTTATAAGTCATTAACAAGATTTTAAAATCTATACGATGTTTAGTAGGGAGCCAGTGCAGTGATGACAGAACTGGGCTAATGTGGTCATACTTCCTGGTTCTAGTAAGAACTCTAGCTGCTGCATTTTGGACTAATTGTAGTTTGTTTATTAAACGTGCAGAGCAACCACCCAGTAAAGCATTACAATAATCTAACCTTGAGGTCATAAACGCATGAATTAATATTTCTGCATTTGACGTTGAGAGCATAGGTCGCAGTTTGGATATGTTTTTGAGATGGAAGAACGCAGTTTTACAGATGCTAGAAACATGGCTTTCAAAAGAAAGATTGCTATCAAACAGCACACCTAGGTTCCTGACTGATGAAGAAGAAGAATTGACAGAGCAGCCGTCAAGTGTTAGATAGTGTTCTAAGTTATTACATGTGGGGTTTTTAGGTCCGATAATTAACACCTCTGTTTTTTCAGAATTTAGCAGTAGGAAATTACTCATCATCCAGTTTTTTATATCGACTATGCATTCCGTTAGTTTCTCAATTTGGTGTGTTTCACCGGGCCGTGAAGAAATATAGAGCTGAGTATCATCAGCATAACAGTGAAAGCTAACACCATGTCTCCTGATAATATCTCCCAAGGGTAAAATGTAAAGCGTGAAAAGTAACGGCCCTAGTACTGAGCCTTGAGGTACTCCATACTGCACTTGTGATCGATATGATACCTCGTCATTCACTGCTACGAACTGATGGCGGTCAGATAAGTACGATTTGAACCATGCTAAGGCACTTCCACTAATGCCAACAAAGTTTTCTAGTCTATTTAAAAGAATGTTGTGGTCGATGGTGTCGAACGCAGCGCTAAGATCCAGTAGAACTAATAAAGAGATACAACCACGATCAGATGATAGAAGCAGATCATTAGTAACTCTAATGAGAGCAGTCTCAGTACTATGATACGGTCTAAATCCTGACTGGAAATCCTCACAGATATCATTTTTCTCTAAGAAGGAATATAATTGTGAGGATACTACCTTTTCTAGTATCTTTGGCAGAAAAGGAAGATTTGAGATCGGTCTGTAATTAACTAGATCTTTGGGGTCAAGTTGTGGTTTTTTAATGAGAGGCTTAATAACAGCCAATTTGAAGGTTTTGGGGACATATCCTAATGACAATGATGAATTAATAATAGCCAAAAGAGGATCTATGACTTCTGGAAGCAGCTCTTTTATTAGTTTAGATGGAATAGGGTCTAACATACACGTTGTTGGTTTAGATGATTTAACAAGTTTATACAATTCTTCCTCTCCTATAGTAGAGAATGAGTGGAATTGTTCCTCGGGGGATCTATAGTGCACTATTTGATGCGATACTGTAGCTGACGGCTGCATGGTTACAATTTTATCTCTGATAGTATCGATCTTGGAAGTAAAGTAGTTCATAAAATCATTACTGCTGTGCTCTTGGGAAATGCCAACAACTGTTGATGCTTTATTTTTCGTTAATTTAGTGACTGTATTGAATATTATGTTTGTTTTCTTCTAGAAGAGACGAAAAGTAATCAGATCTAGCAGTTTTTAATGTTTTTCTGTAGGATAGGATACTTTCCCGCCAAGCTATACGAAATACCTCTAGTTTTGTTTTCCTCCAGCTGCGCTCCATTTTCCGGGCTGCTCTCTTTAGAGTGCGAGTGTGCTCATTATACCACGGTGTTGGACTCTTTTCCTTAATCTTCCTTAAGCGTAAAGGAGCAACTGTATCTAAAGTGCTGGAAAAGAGAGAGTCCATAGTCTCTGTTACATCATCAAGCTGTTCTGAGCTGTTGGATATGCTGAGGAATTGAGATAAATCAGGAAGATTACTTACAAAGCAATCTTTTGTGCTAGAAGTGATGGTTCTACCATACTTGTAACAAGGAGTAGAATTTACAGTTTTAGCTATATGGAGTTTACACAAGACTAGATAATGATCTGAAATATCATCGCTTTGCTGCAGAATTTCAACACCACTAACATCAATTCCATGTGACAGTATTAAATCTAGAGTATGATTTCGACAATGAGTAGGTCCTGAAACGTGTTGTCTAACCCCAATAGAGTTCAGAATGTCTATGAATGCTGATCCTAATGCATCTTTTTCATTATCGACATGGATATTAAAATCGCCAACAATTAAGACTTTATCTGCAGCCAGTACTAACTCAGATAGAAAATCAGCAAATTCTTTAATAAAGTCTGTATGGTGCCCTGGTGGCCTGTATACATTAGCCAATACAAACATCACAGGGGATTTATCACGAACATGTGTTTCTCTAGATAATGTTATACGCAGCACCATAACTTCAAATGAGTTATACTTAAAGCCTGCCCTCTGAGAAATACTGAGAATATTGCTATAAATTGTAGAAACACCTCCCCCTTTGCCTTTTGGACGCGGCTCATTTTTATAGCTGTAATCTTGGGGGGTGGACTCATTTAAAGTAATGTATTCATCTGGTTTTAGCCATGTTTCTGTCAAACAGAGCAAATCTAGGTTATGATCATTAATCAAATCATTTACAAAAAGTGATTTTGTAGAAAGGGACCTGATATTCAGTAAGCCAAGTTTTATAAATTGTTTCTGTGTGTTGTAAACATTTTTTATTTGTTGAACATCAATTAAATGGTTACTCATAAATTGGTTTGGACGTTTTCTGTATTTTCTAGTTCGGGGAACAGACACAGTCTCTATAGTGTGATATCTAGGTGAAGGAGTCTCTATGTGCTGAGAATTAACTGACTTCTGTGACGTGAGGCGGCTAGCAGACGGTCGGTTTAGCCAGTCTGTCTGCTTCCTGACCTGGGCCCCAGTTAGTCAAGTATGAACTCTGACTATGTGCCAAATTTCTAGAGAGAAGAGCGGCACCACCCCAGGAGGGATGAACACCATCTCTTTTCAACAGGTCAGGTCTGCCCCAAAAACTCGTCCAATTGTCTATAAAACCTATGCTATTCTGCGGGCACCACTTAGACATCCAGCCATTGAGTGATGACAGTCTGCTATGAATCTCATCACCCCGGTAAGCAGGGAGGGGGCCAGAGCATATTACAGTGTCTGACATCGTACTTGCAAGTTCACACACCTCTTTAACATTATTTTTAGTGATCTCCGACTGGCGAAGTCGAACATCATTAGCGCCGGCGTGGATAACAATCTTACTGAATTTAAGTTTAGCATTAGTCAGCACTTTTAAATTTGCCAAGATGTCAGGCGCTCTGGCTCCAGGTAAACAATGGACTATGGTGGCTGGTGTCTCTATTTTCACGTTCCGTACAATAGAATCGCCAATAACTAGAGCACTTTCACCAGGTTTCTCAGTGGGTGCGTCACTGAGTGGGGAGAACCTGTTTGATGTTCTGATCAGAACGGAAGAGCGGTGTTTTGACCCGCGACTAGGCCGCCTCACTGTCACCCAGTTGCCCTGCTGCGGGGGCGCTAACGTTACCGGAACCGAACAATGTACAGGAGTCCCTGAGCTAATCACATCCAAAGCAGTATCTACAGCCCTCACATTCTTACTGTCCTCAACTAAAGTTTGGATGCGTGTCTCTAGTTCTAAAACCTTCTCTGTCAGCCTAACTATTTCCCTATATTTATCACATGTGAATCCCTCATCGCTGACAGAGAGAGATAAACTATACATGTGGCAAACTGTGCAAATAACAATAGCAGGAGAAGAAGCCATTACTCACCGTGATTGATGAATGATACCAACTTAACTTACCACTTACCACCTACCACTTACCACTGTTGTTTGATGAACTCGTGAAAAACGGAGCGAGAGAGAAATGAAAACGGAGCGATTAAAAAGAAAACAATAATAGGCGCGAATAGCAATGCGAATGGAACCGCGAGTGACAAGCTAACCGGCTAGCGAATGCTAACGCGCTGCACTCGCAGTTTTAAAAACGAACGATCAGATTAGTTTGATAGATAATACCAGAAATATGGTGGGAATTAAGTTATATATTATTACTTTAAACAACAGACAGTGAAAGTAAGGTAAATATTCAATAAAAAGCCGTTGTGAAAAGTGTTTTAAGTGTTGTGAAAAGGAATGGCAACATTACAAAGTGGTAAATGCTTTACTGTCCCAACTTTTTTTGGAATGTGTTGCAGGTCTGAATGACAGGAAAGGATGTATATTTACAAATGACATGAAGTTGACCAGACAAAACATGAAATATTTTGTGTGTTCATATTGTCTGCAATGAAATACAAGTCAAAGTAAATTTAGAAATCACTACTTTCTTTTTTTATTTGCGTTTTCCATACTGTCCCAACTTTTTCTGATTTGGGGTTGTAATGTCCTCATTTGTAAGTCGCTTTGGATAAAAGCGTCTGCTAAATGACTAAATGTAAATGTAAATCTGAACATATAGTTATAAGCCTGAATATATAAATGTAAATTTTAATATATAGTTGTAAGTCTGAATATATAAATGTAAATTGTGAATATATAGAAGTAAATCTGAATATATAGTTTTAAGTCTGAATATATGGAAGTAAATCTGAATATATGGTTGTAATTCTGAATATATAGTTAATATCTGGAATCTGAGGGGGCAAAAAAATCAAAATATTGAGAAAATCGCCTTTAAAGTTGTCCAAATGAAGTTCTTAGCAATGCATATTACTTATCAAAAATGAAGTTTTGATATATTTACGGTAAGAAATTTACTAAATATCTTAATGGAACATGATCTTTATTTAATATCGTAATGATTTTTTGGCATAAAAGAAAAATCTATAATTTTGACCCATGCAGTGTACTTTTGGCTATTGCTACAAATATACCCCAGCGACTTAAGACTGGTTTTGTGGTCCAGGGTCACACACATACATGGAGGAGTATCATCTGAACTGAGATCTGCTGCTGTGAAGATGGTGTTTGTTAAAGAGGAGAACACGAGTGAACCAGAACCCTGCAGAATAAAACACGAGGAACCAGAAACCTGCAAAATAAAACACGAGGAACCAGAACCCTGCAAAATAAAACAGGAGGAACCAGAACCCGGTAGAATAAATCAAGAGGAACCAGAACCCTGCAGAATAAAACAGGAGGAACCAGAACCCTGCAGAATAAAACAGGAGGAACCAGAACCCTGCAGAATAAAACAGGAGGAACCAGAAACCGGTAGAATAAATCAAGAGGAACCAGAACCCTGCAGAATAAAACAGGAGGAACCAGAACCCTGCAGAATAAAACAGGAGGAACCAGAACCCGGTAGAATAAATCAAGAGGAACCAGAACCCTGCAGAATAAAACACGAGGAACCAGAAGGTTGGTGTTTATTCTTCATTCATCTTTAATTACTGTTTGTGGTAATGTTACATTAGGCTTACAAAGCTTTAAATATTGCATTTTGCACATTGTGGAATTATAATTTTGACATGAGCCATCAAGTAGCTTCAGGTAATAATGTAGCTATATAGGAATATCGGGGCGGATCTCTGCCATGCCATGTAGAGAGAGAAATGACATGCTGTCGTGTAAATAAGATAAATAACATAAGGCTATTTAGTTTGTTTAATAACAGAGCAATGTTCTATAGCAAAGGTAACTTTAAATGACTTCTGTTGTGATCTGGTGCTATAGAGCAGTGGTTCCCAACATTTTTTTCATGGGCCCCTCCCTACGTACACATATGGTAATCTGAGCCCCCCCCCCGTATTATATTTATACTCGCCCATATATATATATATATATATGCAATAATAATGTACATGTTTTTGTCTCTTAGAAATGCACATTTGACATTGAGTTGACAGTAGTAGTTTGAGTTAGGATGCGGATGTAAATTTATGTTCATTATCAAAATCAGTAACATCTGTAAAAATTGCAACAACCTCCTTTCTTATATGGTGAAATTTAATTTTTCTGACTGTTTTTTGAGTTTTATTAAAATAAATCATTGTTCTTCCATAGTAGCATACATTTACATCATGATAACCAGAGTTAAAAACCACACATATAGCACCTCAATACTGTGGTAAAAATGCAACTATATGGTTTCTAGTTAGCCTATTTATATGAAAAACAGTAGTCTAAATACATTTATTATAAATGCACAAACGCTAGCTATAGCTTAATCACAAATATACTGTAATTACATTCCATTACTCCTTTAATACACGTCTACATTAATATAATAAATTTGATATAAATACCCCACATTTCTGCCACAAAACCATGTTGCAGTTAGTGTTACTACAGTAAACCCATGGTAAACGATGGTGATTTGTAGATTGAAAAGCCTTCTGACTGTATCGTTGCACACAGTGTTTTTCTGCTGTTTGTCAGCACTGTTTTATCTGGATTTAAACTAGTTTATATCAGTTGACTGATATCGACTGATACTAGTTTCTACCAGTCATTTGTGTTCTTGGCTGAATTCAAGCGCTTCTCATTGGATCTCACAGCGCTGTTTAGTGACACGTGATCGGAGAGTAAACACATCTGCTCTGCTCTGCGCCGCTGTTTGAACCGAGCGGATATGGTCCGTGTGGCGCGGTTCAAATGAGTAGCGCTGTTTTGTTCCGCTTTTGCCGCATACACATTAAATTGAATATTTATCGAACTTGAAATTATATCACTATATAATTATAGTTATCGTTTTATCGCCCAGCCCTACCTCAAAGTATATCTGCTCCCGCGCCCCCCCAGGTTGGGAACCACTGATTTAAATCATTAAATATTTCTATATTCAACATTTTATATTTAAAACATTAATCTCAATATGAATTTATGAATTTAACTGCACTCATGCCACCTCTGAGCCTCATTAAACATACCTACAAGCCACTTTTGTGTTCTTCTGTGCCACCTCTGTAGTGCAAACTATTATTTTATTAATACTAATTTCATATGATTGCTAACTTATTTGTCTTATTCTACTTCTTATTATATTGTTTAAATTAGAAATTCAAAACAGCTTATAAATTAAAAAAATTGAATTTGACATAGATGACATAGGCCTACTTTTAATGAAATTAGAAAAATGCCAAAGGTAAAAAGTAAATGCCCCTGTAAATCACTGAGTCAAATATCACCTCGTATTAGGAAGGCTAATTTTTGATCAGAATTTTTGATTATTGATCAGAAGGTGCTCCTAATTTTTTTTTTAATTAGGAGGACAAGCGCTCCTAAAACGAAAAGTATGCTTACTGCAGAGGTGTAAAGTACTTGAGTAAATGTAACTAATTACTGTTTCGGATACTTTGTAGTTGTACTGAGTACCAAAGATATTCGCAACTTTTACTCTTTACTTCACTACATTTTTGAATGAGTATCTGTACTCTTTACTCCACTACATTTGAAATGAGTGTTGCAGTTACAAATTACATTTTGCATGACATCTAGCTTTCTGCAGCAGTTTATTTCTGCTAAAAGGCGTGATATCGCCAACTACAGGGCACTGAAAGTACTATATCTTGTGCATTTTGCCCTTACCCAAACTTGTCAACAAGGCTACTTTACGTGAATGTGAGTTCCTTAACAAGTAGTTGCATCACAGTTGTTTTATATATGAGATGAGGACATGACTCCAGCCGAAACCAGCACATCCAGTGCAAGAAGACTTTGACTTTTTACTTGTACTTAACATTATTTTATCTATGAAAGAGACCTTTTTGAAGGATATTGCTGTTTTGTTTTTGCAATTTTGAGGTGTTCAGAAAATAAGCGTGATTACTCTCCTCAAAAATCAGCTCTTTCTTGTTTTTGTTGCGTTTTCTGTGCCTTGTCTTGGACTTTTGTCACTTCCTGTCTCCCGTGGTGTTTGTAGTCAGTTTGTATCTTATCTTGTTCCGCTTGTTAGCCTGCAGTGTATATATACAGCCCTAGTGTTTCTTTAGTTCTTTGTGAGTTGTTGAATGTAGTGGTTGTCTGTTTGCCTGCCATTCTGTTCTTTGTTCCCTTTGGATTTTGGCTTTTTGTCTGTTCTAGTTTTTCCATTAAATATCTGCACATAGATCCTTGCCTCTACCTGTTTTCTTCACATACCTGGAATCCACCCACAGGCCTCCGCTCTGCCATGCTGACTTTCGAACCTGTTGCGATCTGCGTCTCATGACGTGGCTTCACGGGGGGCGTGCCCAGGCCTGCTGAACACTACCCAGTTTCTTGACTCCACCCCCCACGTCAAAACAGTGCCATGAAGTGAAGCGCAAATGGAAAACAGTATCGCAAGCTCACGTTTGACTGAAACGCAAAATAAATTGAGCATTGCAAATGAATTAGTAGGTGTGAGCATGGAAAATATGTGGTGCAGAGATAAAACAGAAAAAAAATTAAGTAAATATTATTGAATAATAATATTCAATTATTCAATTATATTAAGTAAATATAATTCCTTAATTAACCTTTGTAAGGAAACCTCATTGCTCTCTGCGGTCTCAGACGACGGCATCTTAGCCCTGTATCGGCCACCGTAGCTTCTCTAAAGGGAGGGGTGAGTGGGGGACTGAGTCGTTGGTTGCAATTCACAACCTCAACCGCTAGATGCCGCTAAAATCTACACACTGCACCTTTAAATTGACTCCATATTTTCTTATGTTGATGGTATAGTTCCTCAGTATAACATGAATTTTTCTCTATGGAATTTGCAACTTGTCAAGCATTTCCTTTTGGGCAGCCCCAATCGTGTCTCTAGTGTGAACCATGAAAATTTGCTTCATTTAACATGGCACTGTGTAGTACATAATTCACATACCATTAAACTTGAGAGACACGGGAGACACGTCAAAGCTCCACATAACTGCCGTAATCTAAGGGCCTATTGCACAAGTTTTTGGCCCTGATAATTTTTTCAGAATTTAGTAGTACTGGTTCATTATAAATTAGTCCAAAATTAAAAGTATACAGAAAATGCAACTTAAATAATCAAATAAATGAAAAATAGGCTACAACCAACTGTATTTAATGTATTGTGCCCAAAATGTAATGGCCCTTTTTTTTTTAAAGATATATGAAAACATTTCAACAAAGTTGCTACTTGCGCATTCAGTTGATCAGCAGTTTCAAGCCATGCAGCCTTTCTCTCAGGGTTTTATGACAGCTTTACTTTTTATGGTTATTAGTAGAACATTATTACAATCTAAAATTGCTATTTAAAAGTTAAAAGTTAAAATCACTGAATTAAAAATGAAAATAATACAAATCAGACTACATTTTAACTGATAAGAGGAATACACATTTAACTCATTTGAGATAGTAGGGCTGTATTAACTAGCTTACATTTGATTTACAGTTACTGCTTCATTTAATCTCCAACAACAAATATTTTAGCAGAATGTTTATTTTCTTCAGAATTATTGCACTATTATTCTATTTGGCTCCGTCTGTGTAGCGTGTATGCGCGCGCAGAAGCGTTCGTTCCCTCACGTAAGCCTCGCCCACTCCTGACAGCAAAATGGATATATAGCCTATTTGCATGACTTTCTAACATTTACAGATGAAAAATGTACCTGTGAAGTGTCAGTTATGCACCGAGGAAAACACAACGTCTCAAATGCATTAAACAGCACAAATATTCGCTGTTTGCCATGGTGGATCGATTTGATCCATGATCGCCATTAAGGGCTGTTTAAGAATAAGCATGCACATCAAATTATCTTGACTCATTGAACCTGGATCGAATTAGTGAGATTGCGTGAACTTAGATTATTGCTTATTAAATCGCTTTAGACCCGATTGATTTGTTAGGTTATTTCAAGTCAGGTTTTGGACTTTAATCCCCTCTTTTCTTAGTATCTTTTATGAAACAGCCCCCTGCTCCTTATTTTAAACATTTGTTAATGTTACTGCTGCTATTATCATCAATCAGTGTTTCCCCTGCCATTATCTTGGGAGGGACGCCTTGGGAGGACGGCCCGCCCCCTTGAAGCTCAAGTTCATTTTATTTAATTTTATTTTCTCTATAGCGCCAGATCACAACAGAAGTCATTTAAAGTTGCCTTTCCAATAGAACAGGTCTATACTTTGTTATTTTATTAAACAAACTAAATAGCCTTAATTTGTCTTATTTACACGACGGCATGTTAGTTCTGTCTCTAACGTTACATTACATTCGCGCACAGCGGAGTTCCGCCCCACACACACACACACACACACACACACAAACGTACGCGCACACACAAGTGAGCCCACTCCCACTAGTATTTGTAAATATTAAGCCACAAAACGACAATTTAAATATGACTTCTGCCTGTCTCTGTGTTAATGTATGGCGCAGACGCGCGGATTTGTTTGCTACTCATACAGAAGCACGTGCGAGGCTTGCGGTGATATTTACATCTGTCATCTCCCTAAATGAGGACGTAAATACAGAACATATCCAGAACTGCGGCAGAAATATATTATTGTTCAGTAGAATGTACGTAATAGCCTACTAAAATTATTAAAACATTATTTTTAAGGAATAGTCATAAAATATGTCTTCAATGTTTTAATTGTAATATTAAATCCCCTTTATTTTCCAAAAAAAATAAGATGTTTAATTTTCATTAATTAAAAGATAAATGAATGTTTTTATGCCGGAAATAAACGGAACACACCCTCGCCAACACTCCTTGACTCCTTCGCAAATAATGACTTAGTACTTGGTGGCAAAACCTTTGTTGGCAATCACAGAGGTCAGACGTTTCTTGTAGTTGGCCACCAGGTTTGCACACATCTCAGGAGGGATTTTGTCCCACTCCTCTTTGCAGATCCTCTCCAAGTCATTAAGGTTTCGAGGCTGACGTTTGGCAACTCGAACCTTCAGCTCCCTCCACAGATTTTCTATGGGATTAAGGTCTGGAGACTGGCTAGGCCACTCCAGGACCTTAATGTGCTTCTTCTTGAGCCACTCCTTTGTTGCCTTGGCCGTGTGTTTTGGGTCATTGTCAAGCTGGAATACCCATCCACGACCCATTTTCAATGCCCTGGCGGTACATGACGGTCCATCGTCCCTTTAATGCGGTGCAGATGTCCTGTCCCCTTAGCAGAAAAACACCCCCAAAGCATCATGTTTCCACCTCCATGTTTGACGGTGGGGATGGTGTTCTTTGGGGTCATAGGCAGCATTCCTCCTTTTCTGAACACACAAGTTGAGTTTATGCCAAAGAGCTGGAGTTTGGTCTCATCTGACCACAACACTTTCACCCAGTTCTGCTCTGAATCATTGGCAAACTTCAGACGGGCCTGTACATGTGCTTTCTTGAGCAGGGGACCTTGTGGGCGCTGCAGGATTTAATTCCTTCACGGTGTAGTATGTTACCAATTGTTTTCCTGGTGATTATGGTCCCTGCTGCCTTGAGATCATTGACAAGATCCTCCCGTGTAGTTTTTGGCTGATTCCTCGCCTTTCTCATGATCATTGAAACTCCACGAGGTGAGATCTTGCATGGAGCCCCAGTCCGAGGGAGATTGACAGTTATTTTTTGTTTCTTCCATTTGCGAATAATGGCACCAACTGTTGTCACCTTCTCACCAAGCTGCTTGGCGATGGTCTTGTAGCCCATTCCAGCCTTGTGTAGGTCTACAATCTTGTCCCTGACATCCTTGGACAGCTCTTTGGTCTTGGCCATGGTGGAGAGTTTGGAATCTGATTGATTGATTGCTTCTGTGGACAGGTGTCTTTTATACAGGTAACAAGCTGAGATTAGGAGCACTCCCTTTAAGAGAGAGTTAACCATTAAAATTATAGACTGATCATTTCATTGCCAGTGGGCAAACGTACAAAATCAGCAGGGGATCAAATATTTGTTTCCCCTAATGTATATATGTGCGTTTCGTAATTCTTAATTATTATTATTTTTTTTATATAGTTTTTGCATTCACTGTGAACAGCAAAGAAATAATTTAATTGTACAGGGAAATGTGTCTTTCCTCACTGTGCACATGACAATAAATGTTTTGAATCTTGAATCTACTAAATATGGGATCTGTTGTACATATATTTGGTTTCGATTATCTATGTTGATTTTGATTCTTTAAATGTAAAAAAAATGTTGTGATGTCTGTGGCTTTGTCATTAAACTGGGGTAAACCTTTATTTGTCTTTTTGCCTTAGACATGATGCTGCTGAAAGAGGAACGTGAAGTACTGAATGAAATAGAAGAGAAATTTCCAATTAAGAATCATTTCAAAACTGGAGGGACATCTTTTAGGTGCTCACAGACTGAAAAGACTTCCTCACGAGAAACCGTTAAGAAGATGCTAACTAGCGGTTATTTCACCTGTTTTGAGTGTGGGATGAATTTCATTCACCCTGAAAGCCTTAGAATCCACATGGGAATTCACAATGAAGAGAAGGGTTTCACCTGCCAACAATGTGGACAGAGTTTCAGTGAACATGAAAGCCTTAGAATCCACATGGGAATTCACAATGAAGAGAATCCTTACACCTGCCAACAGTGTGGCAAGAGTTATGCTTCATTCGAAAAGGAACCCTTAAAAATCACATGATAGTTCACACGGGACATAAGCCTTTTGCATGCCAACAATGTGGAAAGAGTTTCACAACAGAAATAACCCTGAAGTATCACATGATAGTTCACACTGGAGAGAAGCCGTTTGAATGCGATCAGTGTGGAAAGAGTTTCATTCTTAAAACAAGCCTTAATAACCACTTGAAGATTCACTCGGGAGAGAACTGCTTTGTATGTCAACAGTGTGGAAGATGTTTCCCTGACAAAGCACATCTTAAAATCCACATGAGACTTCACACTGGAGAGAAGCCTTACACTTGCACTCAGTGTGGGAATGATTTTCACATATAAAATAGCTCTTGACCACAGTTGCCAACTCTTGCGAGACAAATAAGCAACTGCAGCTTCAAAAACAAGCCCAAAACAAGCCCAATATTTTTTTTGATGACTTATTATCATCAATATTATTTATTATCAATTTTTATTACCAATAAATGAGCCTTCAACATATTAAACTGAAACCACTCTTTTATCTGAGAAGCAAAAACAGAAGCTATTTTATAAAAATGTGCAAACTGCAACAAAAGTGGGAACAAAACTTATCTCCAATCACCTGTGAGCAGAATAGGATTGAGAGATGGAAAAGGAGAAAAGCACAAGAGCTTCAAAGGGGAGCTGTAACATAGCCACATACTGTATTTATAGCCTAAAATATATAGGGGCCATTCTATGGAAATGTCCATTTTTCTGTCCCTAGCCTTTACAGAAATATTACACTTGAAAAACACTTGGTTACAATTTTTTTTATATTTAAAAATTAAACGATGTGCTATTTGAACAATTACACCTTCTTGAGCCAACAATGTGGCAATATTTGTTTTTAATTAATTATAAAGTATTCCAAGCACCACAAAACTGCTCGTCCCCACAGCCATATACAGAGGGAAAGTGCTTTATTATGAGGCCAAAAACAGGTTTTTCTTCCATTTAAAATACAATAACTATCAAATAAATGACATAAAGAAACAAAATGCCACATAAATATTATAGAAAAATATATAAAATATTATATTAAATTATAATATATATTATATTAAAAAAGAAAATATTATATAATATTATTAAAAACATTTTAAAAAATCATTAAGCTGTCATTTATGTGTATTCATGAAGTCAAAAGGTAATCTAATAATGTGGTCTAAGTTTAAATGTTAAAAAAAAGAAATACATTTTAAGACATCTTGCCCCATACCAGGCTATTCAAACCAAATGTATTTACTCTTAGTATTAGGACATGGCTACTTGTTTTTTATTACAGCCCGTGATTATTAATACATTACAAAAACATTGTAAAAATTAGGCTAAAAGAAAGTCATCCCACTCCTCTACGATCTAGGCGATCTAGTAATCATCGCTTGGATTACAGCATCACGCTCCTTATTTTTGAATGTGATTTTTCTCCAGTGAGGAGGCGGAACATATGGCAAATTACGCTACAGCACTTATATTATTGCACTGGTTGGCTATTAACTGCGAGCAGACAGCGTGTCAATCAATGCATTGGAGAATACGGCGAACATAAATAAAGAAACAAAGTCGCTTGTCAGATTTCCCTAACAAGCAACCATATTTTTTAAAATAAGCCCAAAAAACCGCAACCCGCAACCAGGGATTTTTTCCCGCAACTTTACAAAAAAAGAAGCCCAAAGTCGCGTATAATACGCGGACTTGGCAACTGTGCTCTTGACTCCCACATGATAAGTCACACTGGCAAGAGCCATTTTAACTGCAAACTGTGCGGGAAGGCCTTCGCAAACAAAGTTGGCCTCGTGTATCACATGAGCGTTCACACTGGAGAGAAGCCGTTCACCTGCAATCAGTGTGGAAAGAGTTTCATTATTAAATCAAGCCTTAATAACCACTTGAAGATTCATTGGGGAGAGAACTTTTTTGTATGTCAACAGTGCGGAAGAAGTTTCACTTAAAAAAAAAGTCTTAAAATCCACATGAGACTCCACACTGGAGAAAAGCCTTACACTTGCACTCAGTGCGGAAAGAGTTTCACATATAAAACAGCTCTTGACTCCCACATAAGTCACACTGGAAAGAGCCGTTTTAACTGCAAACTGTGCGGGAAGGCCTTCGCAAACAAAGTTGGCCTCATGTATCACATAAACGTTCACACCGGAGAGAAGCCGTTCACCTGCAATCAGTGTGGAAAGAGTTTCAAAGGTAAAGGTACCCTTGAGAGACACATGAGGATTCACTCGAAAGAGAACCATTTTATATGTCACGAGTACGGAATGACTTTCCATAAAATGATTTGCCTTAGGAGGCATAGGAAGATTCACTCCCGAATGAAACCTCTCAAATGCGACCTGTGTGGAAGGATTTTCCGATTCATTAAAACCTTTAAGAATCACATGAGGCTTCACACCGGAGAGAAGCCTTTCCAGTGCCATCAGTGTGAAAGGAGCTTCGCGTATTGGCGATGACTGAAACACCATTCGCAAACGATTTCTGAAAAGAAATTGCAGTGCTCTGAGTGTGGCAAAAGCTTCAGAAAAGGGAGCAATTTAAAAAACCATCTGCGCTTTCACTCTGGACAAAGACCATTTAAATATGATCAGTGTAATAAAAGCTTTATTTTGCCATCACACGTACAGATACATATGAAATCTCATGCTTATGTGAAACCGTATTTGTGTTCAGTGTGTGGAAAGAGTTTCAAATGGCCTAGCAATCTCAAATGGCACAAGAAATTATGGATTTGTGTAAAATTAAGGCTACATATACACCACAGGTGAATGTGGCCCAGATTTGATTTTTCTGGTCAAATGTAGAAAGTTTTTTTGGCCAGGCTGTTGAAGTGACCTTTAAATGTGGCCAATATCAGATGGTCAGGGATTTGCTGTTGTTCATTTGTTTTATTTGCATCCTTCATGCTATTATATTTTGTCTTGAGACTTTTTCTTTTCTTTTGTCATGTACATATGAACACTTGTGGCCATGCTTGGCCATCTCCTTTGCTATAGTTTTAAACACTAAGCAACTGTAATTTGTTTTGAGACATCACTTCATTCCATATATTGATAAATCCAAATAAAACAATTCTGTCTTGCTGTGAAATGCTGCAATTAATGAAAAATTCTAAATAAGAGGTCATAAACTGAATGCAATTATGAACACTGCACTGTATTATTTAATTAACATTTATGGAGAGAATGCTCTCAAAATGCAATCTTTTTCAAAAATGGGACTGAATGTGGCTACAGGTGACATCTGGAAAGTTTAATCTGTCCATTGTCTGCTCTGTCTCCTCACAAGTTACAAGTGATAAAAAAAAGTCTTGGTACCAATTTAATCTAGAATTGTGGGTATCTCTGATCCCCTCAGAGCAGGGGTAGGCAAGTTCAGTCCTAGAGAGCCACTGTCCTGCAGAGATTAGCTCCAACCCTGATCAAACACACCTGAACAAGCTAATCTGTAGCTGCATCCCAATTCAAAGACTGCATCCTTCGGAGGACGGATCCTTCGAAGGATGCGGCCAATGTGGCCTTCGAAGGCCACTCCCGAGTCTAGCCTTCGCAGGATTTCCTAATTGCACCAGCAGGTGTTCCCGATCGCCGCTCCTGTCACGCAGCAACGGTGCGAGAACAGAGCTTCTTCTTCTTCTTCTATCTTTCCGCTACTGGGAGTATTACTGCCCTCCACAGGTCAAAGTTTGAACTAAATTCTTATATACAGCCCTACAGTATATTATGCAAGAACTGAAGAACTGCCTCAGAGATCAGTTTATAATTGTCACTGTCCAAACAAAGAAGTAACAGAAAACACTTCAACTCCAAGTTCTGCCAATTTCTCAAAAAGTTTCTTTCTTCGAGAACAGAGTTGCCATAGATGTTATTTTTTAATGAAAAAGAAAATAACAAGCCTGAATTGTTAGTTTTTGACTTTTCATTTCCGAATTACACTTTAAATGTAAATATTGGGTTTCGAGTTACTTGAATATAGTAATGACATGAAAAAATACAAAATATAAAGTGGTTAAATGTTGACATATCTTACCAAAATGTGATTTTATGCATTTTATTATTGATTATGTACATAAATGGACCATGGTGAACATATTTAAACAGGTTTTCAACCCTATTTAGTTTTATGCAGCGGAATATAACAAGTCCACTTACAAACGTTACTGCCGCTCGTCAACGGCAGCTGTCACAGTTGCTAGGCAACAAGAACAGTCCTCCATAGGCTAGACCGGTCTGAGTCCTTCGGAAGCAGCCTTCGATATGGGCCACAGTTGTAATTAGCAATTGTAATTTGTAAGTTGTAATTTGTTAATATTGTAGCAATAAACTTTGTTCCTTTCATTTGCAAAATAACAAAGTGGTGGAGTGTAACGAAATACATTCCTTGTATTCACATACAAACGAGAAGTACTGAGTTTTTTTTCCTCACAGGACAGCAACACTACAAAAACATGGTCTTTTACAATATGATGCACTGTTGTACATTAAACTGCCCAACAGTAGCCCATATAAAGTATTTTAAATGTAACAACCTTGAACATATTCAGAATTAAAATGCAACGTACAGTACAAAGTAGTGCAGCAGTAATATTAAATCAGACCAGACCCCTGTACTGCAGGATAACCCTGAACGTCCCAGTGCTGGACAGTGGAATTATGCACTCAAACACTCTGGAGACGATCCCAGATGATGTTCCACTGGCAGAGGCTGCACCAGCTCTCTATGAGCAGCCCATCCAGGTCCAGCAGCACCACCAGGGTCTCCCTGCTCAGTTGAATGAAAGTGTACATAGGCCTACATTTTTTTATATATTTTTTTTTCCAATCTGTTTTATGTTGTGTTAATTTATTTTTACGTTGTTTTTCTGATGTTGAATTGAAGTTTTGTAATTAGTTGTAAAAAAGTACTTTTAAATACTGACCAATTTATTGCTTTTTGCTTTGCAAAAATAAACAATTTCCAGAACTCCCACTTGTCTTTTATTTCCATGTTTCAACTTATAATACAAAAATAAAACAATGCATAGAAATTACTTTGCTTCATTTACAAATAGGCTAACTTAAATTACAAAAGTAATGCACAGAACAGCTTCATTCATTATATTTTTACGTTTCCAAGCAGCCCCGTTTTCTCCAGAATTGCCCTAAAAGAAGAGAAAAAGGAAAGACTTATGAAAATTATTGAGACAGGGCTGCAATCTTAAGGTTACAAAATATGAAACAGACATGCATACAAAATAGGTCCAGAAATCATATTTCTGGATCATCAAGTTTGCCTAAAACATTTCTGGACATATCTAGCATGACAGCACTACTTACCTAATTAATAAATAAATAAATAAACAACTGAAAGACTCTCACTATTAAGTAGTCTTATCTACTTCTTGTCTTATTGTTGTGGACTTTTAACATTTGTTTCGCTAGTTATTTGAGTAAATTAAAACACAATACTTACATTTATAAGTGATTTGGCGGCCGCCACAGAGCCGTCACTCGCTATTTTGTTTGAATAAAAGTCCTTCACCGGCGCACTGTGAATTCTGGGATAGGGTAGGCTGCGAAGTGCCAATCTGATGTATCCTTCATTTTCTCGCAAAACGGAGGGTGCATTTGATGTCGCTTTCTAATTGCGCCAGCGTTCGTCTCGCCGTGGTGACGCAATCGGCCATGGAATGCAGCCTTCGGAGGACGCATCGTGAATTGGGACGGTCTTTGCCGCGCCGCAATCGGCCTACAAATGAGGTTTTCGTAGGCCGCGGTCTTTGAATCGGGACAGCCTTCGTCGCTTCGCCATGACGCAATCGGCCTACAAATACGCACTTTGGAGGATGTAGCCTACGAATTGGGACACAGCATGTGTGTTTTGTCCTGTTTAAGATGAACAGAAAGAGAAATAAACCCAAACTAAATCTCTGGGTGCATCTCAATCAGATCCCTAGTTAGTGCACTGCTAAGAGAGTCAGACAGAGTGATAGTTAATGGCCTTAAATCACCTGATTAGACACAAATAAACAACATTGATGCATTGCATTTGGTATTACAATTACCGTTTATTATTATTATTATCTGTTCATTTTATATTTAATAGATTAGATTTTCAGGGAAAAATAAAACTGCTATAGGTTTGTAAAAGTTGTGTTTGTTGTATTTGCGCTTAGAATCACTGAATCATTTAGCGATCAATCGGTTGGATTGACTCGGAGCTTGATAGAATCGATCAGTTGATTCACTAAATGAAGAGAAATGAGACTCTTTACTCACAAAAACAGCCTTCATTAATGTCAAAGTCAAAGTCAAAGTCTGCTTTATTGTCAATTCTGCCACATGTATCGTACATACATACAGAGAATTGAAATTGCGTTACTCTCTTACTCCCTGGTGCATACAGATAACACTAAACACTAACAGTAGAACGCAAAAATACAGATAAGTACAAATCAAATATATATATATATACTGTATATATATATATACACACCCATACATACACACATACAGTACATACGCAACTATTACAAATAAGGACATGTAGAAAAAATAAAATAATAATAATAATAAAAAATAGATAAAGTGGCACTTGGTAGATAGAGTGCAAACCAGTGAAATAACCAAACAGTGCAGAATATGAATGGTGTAGTGCAAAGAGCTTATTAAGTCTATTCTATTAAAGTGACAAAAAGAGAGCAGTCTTTATTCAGACTGTCAGAAGAGGTAGTTGAATGAGGTCAGTCCAATGCTGTACAAAGTGACTGGTGCTGATCACAGTGTGTGTGTGTGTGTGTGTGTGTGTAGTGGTGGTGGTGGTGGTGGTGGTGGTGGGGGGGGTCAGAGTGTTCAGTGGTGCGTGGTGTAAGAAGAGAGGGGAGTGGGGGCAAGGATGGGAGGGAGTTCAGCTTCCTGACAGCCTGGTGGATGAAGCTGTCCTTCAGTCTGCTGGTCCTGGCCTGGAGACTCCGCAGTCTCCTCCCTGATGGTAGCAGACTGAAGAAGCTGTGTGTCGGGTGGGTGGGATCACCTGCAATGCTGAGGGCTTTGCGGGTGAGACGGGTGCTGTAGATGTCCTGGAGGGAGGGGAGAGAGACACCAACGATCTTCTCAGCTGCTCTCACTATCCATTGAAGGGACTTGCGGCAGGACGCGTTGCAGGCACCATACCACACAGTGATGCAGCTAGTCAGAATGCTCTCGATGGTGCCTCTGTAGAAGGTGCACATGATGGGGGCCGGGCTCTGGCTCTTCTGAGTTTGCGGAGGAAGTAGAGACGCTGTTGTGCTTTCTTGGCCAGTGCTGCAGTGTTGTTGGTCCAGGAGAGGTCCTCTGTGATGTGCACACCCAGGAACTTGGTGCTGCTCACTCTCTCCACGGTTGCACCATTGATGGTCATAGGAGCATGCAGAGAGTGCACTCTCCTGAAGTCAACAACAATCTCCTTCATCTTCTCCACATTCAGAGAGAGATTGTTGTCACTGCACCACCCGGCCAGGCGGCTCACCTCGCTCCTGTAGTTTGTCTCATCTCTGTTGCTGATGAGACCCACCACAGTCGTGTCATCCGCAAATTTAATGAAGAGGTTGGAGTTGTGTGACGGTGTGCAGTCGTGGGTCAGCAGAGTGAAGAGGAGGGGGCTCAGCACACATCCTTGGGGGGCCCCTGTGTTCAGTGTGATGGTGCTGGATGTGTTACTGCCGACCCGTACTGCCTGAGGTCTTCCGGTCAGAAAGTCCAACAGCCAGTTTTACAGCGACGTATTGAGCCCCAGCTGGACCAGTTTATGAATGAGCTGTTGAGGGATGATTGTGTTGAATGCTGAACTGAAGTCTATGAACAGCAATCTGACATACGTGTCCGTTTTGTCCAGATGTGTGAGGGCTGGGTGGAGGGCAGTGGCGATGGCATCATCGGTCGAGCGATTGGACCTATATGCAAACTGGAAGGGGTCCAGGGAGGGGGGGGGGGACAGATTTGATGTGTTGCATGACTAGCCGTTCAAAGCACTTCATAAGAATAGGAGTGAGTGATACTGGATGGTAGTCATTGAAGCAGGATGGAGATGACTTGGAGATGTCATCATGGAGATGACAGGATGGAGATGTCAGATACTGTAGCACAATCTTTAATTCAGCAATAATGAAGCCATTCTGCATTGCTTGTAAAACTATGAAACTGCCTGAACCGGTTGCGTTGACTGAAACTATTTAAATGGTTAAAAGCACAAATCTTTCTTTCAGATGAGACGCAGGAGAGAGAGCTGCTTCTTCTTCTTCGGGTTTATTGGCGAGTGGCACACCAGCTCTTAGCATCATATCGCCACCTGCTGTGCTGGAGTGTGAAGTCTTGTTAAAATAATCTGATCCTCTCTACTGAAGCTGTGTAGCCATTTACTTGTCTAATACTGTTTTGTATATTGTAAAGATGCCTTCCTGTAATACAACTATTCCACTTTTGAATGCAGGCTTCTTTAACTATTGATCTAGTGTATAGATCATTGTCAGTCAGGTCAGTATCACCATAGAGTGACTTTCAACCCTCACAATACTCAAAAATGTCGTTTTATGTTTTAAATGTTTTAATTTCCCATTTGCTTTATGTCATGTCATAAATTGTAGACACTCAAGTACTATTGTACTACTTCTTTTTTTTTTAGATAATTATGGGCCATTGTTTGAAGCATAAACCATAGGATTTGTTCACCCTGTCATGGACATATACTGTTAAATACATTTTCATTACAAAATTAAGATGCAGTTGATATTTTCTGAAAGGTATGATGTCCCTTTCCAAAACAGGGTTATTTGTTTGCTTTCAAATCATAAATACATAAAACAAAATATGTAAATCAAAATATGAAGCACTATGGTGGCATTTTTTATTAGAAGTTTTTTTTTTCCCCTTTAATGTAGTTAATAAACCAAAAAGATAAATACTAAAACCAAAGAGATTTAAACCAAGTACGATCACTCATCAAACACATAAGCTAATCTTCTACTTCAAGGTTTGATTCAGCATTACACAAATGCTTGCTGTAAAACAATATTGCAACTGCTTAGAAGCAAATTTCGTTGAATTACTAAAAGGCTCAAGAGCCCAACTAAAGCAAACACTGACCACAATTATGGTGGCAATGTTTTTTTTTCAGTTGATTTCATCCATTATAAAACAGTAGACAGAATCTTAGACATCGTATAAGTGATTTATTTGAGCACTAGAAAAATACAATAAGAATAATTTTGAGTGATGAAAAAAAAATAATAATAACTTTGAATGTCAAGTAGCCTCCAAACTCTGATTTCCTGACATAAGATAGCTGCTCATTAGTAATCACAGGCTGAGGATCAGCCATACAGATGGTAATCATACAGATATAGTCACATTCCCCACAAAACACGCAAACATATATGAAAAATGTTGAAAAAAAAAAAAAAAGGTTTATTTGGCAAAAAAAAAACGATCGCTAAGTTACGCCCCCATCAGATGACAGGTGCGTCACAGTGTGCGTCACGCGCCGTCACGAGGGAGCTCCAGAATTCAAAATAAACAATCTTCAGCGTATCTTTAACTTTTTTTTTTTTATGATCTCATTCTGTCTGTGAGACTGTATGCTACAAAACTGTGATGTTTTTTTACCACCAAGACGCTGTTTTTGAGCGTAATTTATTCCATAACGGACACAAACAATAACTCTCCCTGAAGAGATGAGACGTAAACAAATGAATAACGATCCAAATTACAACGTTATTGTTTCTTTGGACTAAAAGTGCTCTTTGGGATGTTGTTCCGTGGACCCTTTTCTCTCAAACGAAACCGGGATTTACAGCAGTGGATACGTTTGAGAGTCGTTATCAGGATGAATCTGGTATGTACTGCGTTTTTTTTAATAAATGTTTTGATGTGCACTGCTTATACAAATTTAGCAAATACATTCCTTATAAGCTTTCTATCGAAAAACAGTGATCTGTCGTCGATGCTTGAGGCTTAGACCTTCAAAATGATATACAGTTTGTCAAGATTAACTTTGTCCCCGTTTCATTTTATCTATTCTCAATCAATGACGTTCAAACAAAGAGAGTTCAGGACGCCGGCGTCCTGGTGCAGGCTAACAGGTTAACTTTAACTCTTTGAGGACTTGGGATTTGACTTAAGACTTGCTTGTGACTTGAAAGGAATGACTTGGTTCCTCCTCTGGTGAAATCAGCTGCTGAGTTCATGGCTGGAATACACATATGGCAGGACTTTTACTTTCTGACCCCTGGACTTTACACCTCTGCAGACAAGTGGGTACAAACAGGCACGTCCTTATAGTTTCTGTATATGGTAACAGTCAGGTTTCAGGAGTGGCCATTCAACAGAGACTGCGCTACTCTCAGTCACTGAAGCCCTGCGAATCGCAAAGGCCGATTCCAAATCATCAGTCCTTATTCTGCTGGATCTTTCTGCTGCTTTTGACACTGTCAATCATCAGATCCTCCTGTCCACCCTCTCATCGCTGGGCATCACTGGGATTCCACACGCTGGTTTGAATCCTATCTCACCGGTATGTCTTTCAGGGTGGCCTGGGAGGGGAGGTATCCAAAGCACATCAACTGGTCACTGGGGTTATCAGGGATCGGTTCTTGGACTCCTCCTCTTCTCCACATACACTACATCACTGGGACCCATCATACAGGCACATGGCTTCTCCTACCATTGCTACGCCGATGACACACAGCTCTATCTCTCTTTTCAACCAGATGATCCAACGGTAGCTGCACGGATCTCAGGCTGCCTGGCGGACATCTCGGCATGGATGAAAGAACATCACCTACAGCTCAACCTGGCAAAGACTGAGCTTCTTGTCGTCCCTGCCACTCCGACTCTACAGCATGACTTCTCGATTCAGTTAGGCACATCAATAATTACCCCATCAACTTCGGTCAGAAATCTTGGTGTAATCTTTGATGACCAGCTGAACTTCAAAGAGCACATTGCAAAGACTGCTCGATCTTGCAGGTTTGCGCTACACAACATCAGAAAAATCAGGCCCTTTCTGACAGAGCATGCTGCGCAACTTCTTGTCCAGGCCCTTGTCGTTTCTAGGCTGGACTACTGCAATGCTCTTCTGGCTGGACTTCCATCAAACACAATCAAACCTCTACAAATGATTCAGAATGCAGCGGCACGACTGGTCTTCAATGAGCCCAAAAGAACCCATGTTACACCTCTCTTCATCTCATTGCACTGGCTACCAGTGGCAGCTCGCATCAAGTTCAAGACACTGATGCTTGCATACAGAACGACCACAGGCTCAGCACCCTCCTACTTCCACTTACTATTACGAATCTACATCCCCTCCAGAAGTCTGAGATCTGCTAGTGAGCGACGCCTTGTGGTACCATCACAGAGAGGCTCAAAATCACTCTCCAGAACATTCTCATTCATCATTCCTGGATGGTGGAATAATCTTCCCACCCCTATCCGGAATGCTGGATCCCTGTCAATCTTCAAGCAACAACTGAAAACTCATCTCTTTCGGCACTACTTGACTTCATCCTAAACTTGTTCTTAAAAAAACAAAACAAAAAAAAAACATTCCCTTTATCTTTCTCTCCTTCCCTTGCTAGCTTGTACTTATTCGAACAATGACTGAGACTTGGTGTTAAGAGCACTTCCTCTGTCTGATTGCCTCTTCAAGATGAATCGCTTTATGTATTCCCCAATTGTAAGTCGCTTTGGATAAAAGCGTCTGCCAAATGACTAAATGTAAATGTAAATGTAACTAATAAGACACATTACTGTACATACTAATGATATGTACATGGTAAATGTGTAGCACCTACGGAAAAATGTGGTATTATGTGGAAACAAACAAGACTGCTATATATGGTACGCTTGGTAATTCCTTACCTTACCTAATAAAAAGAGGACTGTTTTTCAATTGCTTGTTTAGGACTGTTAATGCTAAGTTGCTCTCCACAGCAGTGCTTACAAAGTTTGAAGAACTGGTAATTCCTGTGTAATGATTATGGCACACTTTATTTTACAGTCCTATTTCCATATACTTACTATGTAAGTACTGGTGTATGTACCTATTAGTTAATGTACAGAACAAGTTATGCGGTACTCAAGTTGGGGGTATAAACATGGACCAAGGTACTTATTGAGTGATTGATGGTAGATGCCATTTTATACCGCTGCACAAATTAGCATTTCATATGTGCATATTCATTATGGTTATCAAAATCTCAAGGAAATCACATACCATATCCTATCGTAATCTGTGTGTTTATTATATTTGTTTGTTTGTGTGTAAAAGTGTTTAACTGGGTTTGTTATGGTCAGATATTTTACATTACATTTACATTTAGTCATTTGGCAGACGCTTTTATCCAAAGCGACTTACAATTGGGGAATACATAAAGCGATTCATCTTGAAGAGGCAATCAGACAGGAAGTGCTCGTAACACCAAGTCTCAGTCATTGTTCAAATAAGTACAAGCTAGCAAGGGAAGGAGAGAAAGATAAACGGGTTGGAGGAATATGTAGGAGGAAGAGCACAGGGAGCACATCACAGGATGAAGGGGCGGGATGTGATGCAGAATAAGATTGATGTTTTTCACAACATATTGGCTTTCTGTGACTCATACTACGACCAAGGAAGAGTAAACACACAGATACAGCACTGAGAAGTGCTAATGCTAATGAAATCGCCTAAATCAGTGGAAAATTATTAGAAATTATGATTCTGTCTGAAGAAATGTGAAGTAAACATGAGTAAATATATCTATATTTCTATATTTTATTTTCATAGAACACACTTTAAATTTAATATTTTCTATATTTGCTGATCTTAAACTTGTAAGATTTTACATTTTTATTCTGAAAATCAATGTACTAACAGAAAAATCTGTCAACTCTGTTATAGACAAATTGGGTCAAACATATACAGTTAACAAATGTAACACAATTTAAAACCCTGTCCTCCCTAGAAGAACATCTGTCTCTTAATCCATTAATTCAACTTTAAACCTAATAATATATAGACTTTTTGTTTTAGAGTAAAAAATATCAACCCGTTTAATTGAAAAGTTGCCAACATGGAGTGTATTTTCTCTAATCATAGCTTTAAAAGTGAATGAAATTCTTTAAAATTTCATGTAGTAGTAGTACTTTTTAGACTAATTAGCTTCTGAGCAATTTGTTAACAATAAAACACATGCAATTATCATTTTTAAAGCAAAACTGTAAACAAACAGAGTTGACATTGATGGTAACAGAGTTGACATCAGAAAACAGAGTTGACCACCTGTAGTTAAAAGACCAAAAACAGCAACATTTTCTGCGAGATTCTGAAACTGAAACCATTTTAAATGTAACAACTATTTAATTTTATAAAATACATGTGAATTACAGATTTATGTAACTGAAAATTAACTTCATGTGTCCGAAGATTTGGAAAATAAAAGGACATGCAGCTCCCTCACTCAGGGCATGCAGTGAAATGACCCAGAATCCAAAATAAACATCATAATAATGCAAAATAGTTGACATTTTCCACCATTTTGTTCTTTAGCTCAAGATGCTAACCTCAAACCAGATACCATATGGCATGTCTAAAACAGAATTTTATGGATTTCCATCATATTGTTTTTAAAAAAGTGAATGAGAGATTCACTGCAGAATCACAATAACAAATTTGACAAATAATGAATCTACTATTGGTGTATCCTAAACATTTTGTACAAATTAATGAGAATAAAGAATAAAGACATACATCAAGCTGAATGTATGAATCAAAGACAGTCAATAATAGGTGTAGTGGCAGTCTTTCAGTTATTATTTTCAAGACAAAATGTCCCTTATATACATAAAAGCATTGATTTGGTGATAGCTTAATATAAATTGTGTAATTATTCAAAACTGATTCAATGAAATTTTTGTTTTTGAAAATTAACAGAAGGTTTACCTGGAGACATGTACCCCCAATTCTATAATTACCCATATGCATTTTAAGCCCTTACTGATGCTGTTTAGTGAAGCTATATCTGAACAAAACTGACTGCAGACGTGACTACAGATTATTATTTTGCACTCCTGACATAAATTACTGTCACTGCAACAATGTTTTACCAAAACAGTGGTCAAATGTCGAAGCTAGAGTCTTAAATCTTTCTACTGATGCACAGTTCGTCCAGATCAAGTAAGAGTGTGATGTTTAGAAGGTTTAACTTACCTTGCAGTTCTCATATTTATTTATTTTTACAGAGAGAGTTCTTCAGACGTGGTTCACTTACATCGCCACCGAGAAAACAAAGCAGAGACAAAACTGCAAACAGAAAGTTGCTCATGTGAAAAACTTCCTAATATTTATGTCTGCCCCAAACACACCATCGATGAATCTGAGTGTGTTGTGGGACCACATCAAACTGAAAGAGTATGTATGTATTTAATATTTGTTAATAGGGCTGTCAATCAAAATAATTTCAAGTTTAATTAGCGTTATTCAAACTGAATAGCAATTAATATGAAAAATCAGAATTTGATTAGGAAAAACCTCTAAATGAAGAAGTTACATTATTTTTTTGTTTGGCACACACAATAATAAATGTTATAAAATGCTGCAAGTACATAACCCAAGATTCATTTCATAGCCTTCTTTGATCATACAGTATTTACCAAGGGTTCCAATAAGTCTGAATATGTGGTCAGTTCACTTCAGTGATTAATTATAACTTGAATGCAATGTAAGTCGCTTTGGATAAAAGCGTCTGCTAAATGCAAATGTAAATGTAAATTAATCTTTTCATTTACATTTAAATTTATTTTTACCTTTAATAAAGCATTTTTTTTCTAAAAGTGTACATCTTTTGAGTCAAACTGTTACATTTAATCAGTCAATTAAGATAATACACATTTAGGCTGTTACCAAACAAACGAGACCAGTATCATCAAACTTAATCTTTGCAGAAGTTGCTTCTGAAGTGGCGTTTAGATGTATTTACACACTGTTTAATGCAGCTCAGAGGGACATGGAGTGCTTTATCCAGTTAGAAATGCATGATTTTTGACATTTTAAACATAAAACATTGAATACTGATATTTAAAATTATTTTAAAAATGAAGGGACTTTAACTGCCAGTAGGTGGCAGAAAGTCACTTGCTGCATCCCAATTCGCATACTATCCGTCCTAAATAGAATTAGTATGTCCCAAATCATAGTATGTTTAAAAAAGTATGCCAAAGATTCCCGGATGGTCTACTACTTCTGGTTAGAATTTGAAGTGCAGATCGATGCACACTCTAACGGCTAATATTGCCCACAACACATTGAGCGGTGGACGAGGATTCGATTAGAACTACAAGCACGCATAAAAAGTGTTTAAAAACTACAAACATGGTGGATATGCGCGACCAACGGACAGACAGAAAAAGGGATTTGAGTGATAAATAATCAATGTCTAACCTGATGAAAAAATATTTATTTAATGTTATCCACGTTATATTTCATCTGAAGCAACACTGTGAACTTTTATAATGATACGTTTTGTCATTAACTTTGAAATGCATCATTATGCAACACATGAGCAGAGTTCTCGGCATGAAAGACCCACAATGTGCTTCTTTATTTCTCTCATATACGGTAGGAAATCAAATTAAACTATGTGTGGATGATGTTAACTGTGATAAGATGATTGACAGCAGTTTAAACAGTTACAGGATGCACGTAACTAAGCAACAGATGTTAACTGTGACAAGATGATTGACAGCAGTTTAAACAGTTACAGGATGCATGTAACTAAGCAACAGAGCGTCCGTTAAAGAAGCAGCTATGACGAAGTAGTATGTCCCAAAGCTTGCCTACTATTCTGCTACATACTCAAAAGTATGTACTTTTTCTTCACAAAAAGAGTACATACTTTTAGTACATAGTATAAGTAGGCGAATTGGGATGCAGCATCTTTCTTTTGTTTCCTCTCCGAGTTGTGCCTGTTTCTTCTCTCTTTGCACCCCTTTCCTCCAGCTCTCTCAAAATACAGCAGAAGCTCACTTTCTCCTGACCCTCTCTTTCTTTTCCTGCTGGCATCATCGGAAGGGTCAGCAACAGAGAGAGACGAACCAATAGCACCATCTTGGTTGCCAGATTGTATGAGCAGTGGTGGGGTGATGGATGGCTTAGAACCTAATGCAGTTTGAAGAGAGAGAGAGAGAAGAAAAGAGGAAGAAAGAAAAGAGAGAGAGGAAGAAGCCAGAAGGAGAGAAGAAGAGTTTAGGGAAAGAATGGAGCGTAGAGATGAAGAGATGAGAAGAGAGGCTGCAGCTAGGGAAGAGAGATTCCTGACTTTAATGGCAGTTCTTACCCAATCATTAATAAAACAATAATTGTAATGAATGAAAATATTAATAATAACAGTAAAAACAAATAAATAAATAGATACATGCAAAAATAAAAAGTAAATGTACAATAACACAATCTCTTGTGTGATTCCCCCCCCCCTATTAAAGTGATTATGATTTTAATACTTTCAGGCTTAAATTGTTCCAGGAACACTAATATGACCATTCTTTATTTCTACTGTAAATATTTCCTTATATGATAATAAACATCTGAATCCAAGGTGTTTTGAGACACCGCTATATCACGTAACGTTAGTGTCTGATATTAACGAGTGTGACACGCCTGATCAACGCTTATTAGTTTCTGTTACTGGTAATTATCAATACTCATAGATGACCAATACTAGCTTTGCTATTGCTTGATTACATTAGCTAATGTGTGTAGGCTATATCAGTAAGCTAACACTGGTCTCTCACCAAGACACCTGTCCTGATCTCCTCACACATCAACTCAATTAGTCTCTTCTCAACGTTGTTCAGTCTAATCCTGGCCTGTCCCTGCTCTCTTGGCTTTATAGCAGGCTCATAATTGTATCTGTGGTCCTCATACGAGTGTAAATAAACATTTAAAGTTTCCTCAGCGTCCGAACTGTCATCGCGATCCATTGTTTTCCTATGGTTTAAATGGACAGCTCTCCTTTTGATGCGTCACTTCCGGTTTTGGCGGTTTTCAGATGCGGAAGTAAAATTCTCTCACAAAAACGACTCCAGAAGCATTAATAGCATATTTTAAATTATATTTTAAAGAAAATCTAGTTTTAGAAAATCTAACCACGCTCAGTGTGGTTGCTAGCGTGTTACTATGTATTAGCTAGGGTGTTCTGTTTCCTGGAAATGGTGTGGAACGGTGTACAACGGGGTTTGAGATACGTTTTCTCTTGTTTGGTGGGTGTGTCAAAAATGTCAGCCCAATCAGCAGCAACATGTATATAAACCACACGGTATTAAAGAGACAGCTCGCACACTGATTAATGTAACATAAAAATACTATACATATTTAGGGGTGATTCTTAGACTATGGGCACTTTTATGTTCTTTGGTCATTTTTTAAAAATACATATAAATTTGGACAAATTCCTCTTTCTTGTCAAACTAACAATAAAACCACCTTAAAAACTTTTTACTACCTTTCTATTATGATTTTTCATACTTTTCAACCTCCTTATTGGTGTCAAAATCACTGTTTTCTCCTTGTCGCACACCCAGACTTTTAAACTTCAACAATGAAAATACAGTTTAAAAATATGATTTATCTGGTAACTATTAATGTACCTGAATTAAGCACTAGTAAAAGAATTAAAATACATTATAGTATTTAATGTGAGTTCAACAACGTCGTTTGCACCGCGCTCCTCTGTTACTTGTTCTTTTTATTGTGGTGCGTCAATCTAAGAAATTATGATCCGCACTCACGAGAACAGTCTTCTTTTTCCGTTTTATTTAACGATTATCAACAATGGGGAAAAGACACAAACGTTTCGGCTACCAAGCCTTCCTCAGTGTGATAATCATTAACCTGTTAATATGCACTATGACGCCAGCGCACTGAAAGCTCTTTGTTTGCACACGTCATTGTTTTCAAACAGATAAAGTAAAACAGGACAAAATGAATCTTGACAAACTATATATCATTTTGAAGGTCTAAGCCTCAAGCATCGACGACAGATCGCTGTTTTTCGATAGAAAGCTTATAAAGGAATGTATTTGCTAAATTTGTGTAAGCAGTACACATCAAAACATGTATAAAAAACCCGCAGTACATACCAGATTCATCCTGATAACGACACTCAAACGTATCCACTGCTGTAAATCCCGGTTTAGCTTCAGAGATAAGGGTCCACGGAACAACATTCCATCGAGCACTTTTAGTCCAAAGAAACAACAACGTTGTAATTTGTATCGTTATTCATTTGTTTACGTCTCATCTCTTCAGGGAGAGTTATTGTTTGTGTCCGTTATGGAACAAATTACGCTCAAAAACAGCGTCTTGGTGGTAAAAAAACCATCATGATTTTGTAGCAGGCAATGTCCCAAACAGAATGAGATCATCCCAAAAAAAAAAAGTCAAAGATACACGGAAGATTGTTTATTTGAATTCTGGTGCTCCCTCGCGACGGCGCGTGACGCACGCTGTGACACACCTGTCATCTGATGGGGGCGTAACTTAGCGATCTTTTTTGCACAAATAAACCTTTCTTTTTTTTTCTTCTTCAACAGTTTTCATATATGTTTGCGTGTTTTGTGGGAATTGCCTGTATCTGTATGATTAACATCTGTATGGCTGATAATCAGCATGTAATTACTGACTGTTCACAGATATCAGTGTGAATGCAGTCTATATAAAAAGCCATTATAATGTGATTATTGACAATATGGGCGGCCATCTGTATGATTAGCATCTGTATGAATGATCGTCAGCATGTGATTACTAATGTATGAGCAGGAGCATCTGTATGTCAGGAAATCAGTATGTACTTAAGTTATTTTTTTTTATTATTATTGTTTTTTTTTCATCACTCAAAAATTATTATTATTGTATTTTTCTAGTGCTCAAATAAATCACTTATACGATGTCGAAGATTCTGTCTACTGTTTTATAATTGAAAAACTGCAGTGGCATGTATAATGACTAAATAGTTTGTAGTAGAACCCTTCAATAATTTGGTAAATATTTTTCCTCAAACAGAGGGGGGGGGGACTAGAAAAATGGCTGCAGGAATCTTATTTTTCATGGTATCTTCTTCAGATTTGAAATATAAACTCATGAGACATGTGACTTTCAACCCATTACTTTTCTGGATTGCTTCAGGACTGATTTCATGTATTTTTATATGAAATTTAAAAAAATTCAGTGTGGTACAATTTTTTATCAAGGCACTTCAGTGTCTATAACTTTTTATATTTTTGAGCATTATCAACTCTGGATGATGGATAGTAAAGGCCAAAGGGTCTTCTTTCCAAAGACACCAAAATTGTGTGTGTGGCACACTGAAGTCAGGAGCTGTTACCATTTTAAGTTAGTTAGTCATTTTCAGCTGTGATTCCCAATATGGGGGGCGCTGGTTAACAGGTTAAATAAAACGGAAAAAGAAGACTGTTCTCGTGAGTGCGGATCATAATTTCTTATACAAAGTATTTAATGTGAGACCACTATCAATATTACTTTTTATACAAAATATAGCTGTTGCACAGTATTGGTGTCATTTCCACCACAAAACTGTAATGTCTCTTTAAAAAGTTTGTGTGAAAGATTGTTTAGGTGGTTTCTAAAAAACGTTTAAAAAAACTACAGAAATGCCCTCTGTGGTGGAAATGACATTTATGGTTACAAAGTACAATTGATATGTTTAATGACTTTGTGAATTGAGTTTAATGAGTGTGATGAGTTTAAGACATTCATTCACGTTATGTCACTGTTTCTCTACATTCACGTTAATTCATTGTCATTTCCACCACCACCCTGTCATTTCCATCACCATACATTTTTTAAAAATATTTAAAAAGTTCTCATCACACTTTAAAAATGTATCCACAATTTATGAGATCATGCTCTACTTAATATAAAAATTCAAGTTATTATTTTCCAATAAGCTTTTACCCAAACCAATATTACATTTCAGAGTGTGACAGGTGTACAGTTCAGCATTTGTTCCTTAGGGCAGTTAATTTATCTCATTGACAAATGTATAATTATTGTACATTGTGGAAAAACTGGTAAAACTAGTTATAAAAATGATCTTAGACAATTCTTGAGTGGCATAAGTTATTCTATATTTAAATAACAGCTGTATATTGAGATGTGGTGGAAATTACATTTATTCATTGCAGGTCGGAAAAAATGTAAAATATGAACAATTTCTCTTGTAATCTAAGTTTGTCCTCTTACAGGCCTTAAAACTAGACAAATTATTTAAACTTATGAGACTGTGTTACGTAACTTTTGAACAAGAAACGCCCATTTTGCTATTGTATTGTGGAGTGACACTTTCATAATCTTTTCTTTACTCACAATAAAAATAATAAGGTCATATATCATAACACAGTCTCGAAGGTAAGAAGTGGATTATCCTTCACCTGAAATGTTTGTCTTTTCATCCTGAAATGCGAGGCAAATGTTAGATCACAATAACTAGGAACCACAGTTTCCACAAATCCCTTCACATTTACATTTATGCATTTAGCAGACGCAAGCGTCTTACAGTGCATTCAGGCTATACATTTTTTTTTAGCAGTATGTGTGTTCCCTGGGAATTGAACCCATGACGCAATGCTCTACCACTGAGCCACAGGAACACATTGAGATCACTTCACTCGATTGGGATGTTCTCTTTTATTCTGGACGGCAAGGGCAGTGACTGTAACATCGAGCGTATTTTGCAGTATTAAACAAGTATTTATACCAATTTTATCAGGCTCTGAAAATTCTTCAAAAGGAACACAAAGAATGGCCTTCTCAGCTGCCATAGTTGCAACACTTGCGTCATCAAAACAAGGTGTTCAATGCACCACCGTTTCCGTTTAAAAAAAAAACGTTTTGCATCATTTTGTCGGGGCTGAACACAAACCTGGTTGGTTTCTAGAGTGTTGCTATGCAGTTGCTAGGGTATTTGCTGTATGGTTGATAACACATTCTGGGTGGTTGCTAGGGTACTTGGAGTGGTGGCTAGGCTGTTGCTAAGTGGTTGACAAGGTACACAAGGTGGTTGCTAGTGGGGCTGTGTATCTCGATACGGGACTGCCTCTAGGATCATTGCTGACTACAGGCAAAGCAGACATTTGAGCTAATATATTAATAAAATCATCTTTACATTGCTGGTAGGTTATCATTGCACAAATCAACACACTCTCTACATTTAAAAAAATAAAAATGAGAAGTGTTCTGAACTAGTGCTGTCTTCACTATAGCTCACACACATTCAGACACACAGAAACTTCAGCGCCACCTCACAATTTTATCAATAAAATAGCTTCATTATTTGCTACAGAACTACAGAGTTTGTAACATCGTTTTTTACACAATTAAAGTCACAGCTGCACTGTTAAAAGAGAAACGCGGCAAAAATTCATACATAAAGTCTTTCTCTCTCTCTCATAAATGAACACTTGATGAATTACACTTTTCTAAGAACAGAATATGGAAGTGGAGGTCGCTAAACTACAAGCCTACTGGTGATTTCAGAAAGTCAGTGCTTTTATCCACAGTGGAAAGAGAGAGCGTACACATGGTTGCCAGGCTGACAAAAGTAGGTAAAACACTTAGTAGATACAGTATTTCAATATTGTGAAGCTCTGTTTGAGGGATTACATCTCTTTACATTAAAATCTTACTGATCGCAAAGTGTATAAAGGCCTGCAGCATCGTGCCTATGGCTGTGCCCAGGGGCGTCGCTAGGGCTAAATATTTGGGGCTCAAGCCCAGAATGATTTTTATCTAGCCCCGAATGTTTTGTCTTTAAGTCCCAGGAATTTATCCAAGGATTTCAGAGGAAATGCAATAGAAATTATGTAAATGTTGATTGTCTTAGTTGGCCACTGTCGCGATTTTGACTGACATCTCTCTCCGCACACACATACACTCACTCACTCACACACACACCACGTGACTTAATCCTTATAGCCCTCGAGCGTGACAGCAATTTAAAAAAAAACAAAGGTCAGTGTAGCACAGAGTGGATGACAGATCAAGGCAATGGCAACTCAAAAAAAAAAGAATCATACGACTATTCTTCTTTTTGGCAGAACACAAAGAAAGGTACCTTTTAGTTTGTTCAAACTATCCCAACAAAACACACACTCACCCCATCTTGAAATAATAATATATTCTACAAACAAATAAACTTGAAAAACGAAGGGGAATAAAGCAGGGGTTTTCAAAGTGTAAAGTGACAGGGAGACGTGCAGTCTGCTGTAATGCTTTGGGGAGCGAGAACGCACACACACACACACACACACAGGTTGCGAGCACATTCCTGAGTTCCGATTTCCTGCCATAAAACCTCCTTATCTCAAGAGACCTTTAAAACAAGGAGAAATTGGAGGAGAACATCTTGAATGTGGTTTAAAACAGGACTTCACTTGGTTCTTATCACTTAACCATAACTCAACCAAAACAGGATGAAAAAAAAACTCCCTATCTGGACATGGTCTGGGATGATCGTTAACGCATAATTCAATGATTTTTATCAACAAGGAGAGACTTTTACGAGCGCTGAAGTTGTTCAGATGCATGCCCCAAAATTGACTTTCGACCCCCTCACATTCCAAACTGAAACACCCCTCAGTTTCTGTTCTTGGACAAACAAAGAACACCCAAACTTTTATTAACTTTGCTAAAAGGACTCAAAAATTTTATAAAGTGTTCTAAAAGACAATTAATAATAATCATTGCTGCTATTAGAAGCAATATATATATATATAATATAGATACAGACAATACATATATATATTGCTGGTTGTATTTTATGAAATGAAATTAAGCTTTCTGTGTTATTGTAACCAATGATATTTTCTTAATCTGTGACATAACTTTTCCCTGTGTTTAATTCATATGCATGGTGCGATTATTCAGAATTTAGCATAGTTTAATCTATGCCTTAACCGTGCAGTAGATATAATTAGTATATGGAATTTGTGTATGCCAAATACCTGTTGTTTGATGTTGAATAATTGCTAATTTCATAAGCAATAAATTGGTGTGAATGAAAATTAACCTCTAACATCATAATGTATGATTATAACACGTATAAAAGTCCGCCAGGGTATTTTCTCCATGTGACAAAATAAATAGGCGGATAATGTATGCACAGAAAGAAGCCGTGTGGGGCGGGGCTCCACCCTACAGGAACCATTTCATTGGAAGAGCATCGAGTGGGAGGAACCTGAATCCGCTGCCTAAAACGGACTCCCAGCTCACAATGCTCTCTCTCTCTCTGCTTGCTGGCGCGCTGTTTAACAAACTTTGACTTTGGCTCCCTGAGCTACAAAGCGCCCCCTCAGCAATATACCATCTGGCTCGAGGATTCACACAGGTCTCCCAAGTTCTGACCCAAAGGAACTTCAACATCTGAAGCCGTAAGAACTCGAAACAGACTTCCTAAAGAGCGTCATACAGCACCGGGCATCCAACCTACCAACGAAGGGCATCCCCAGAGTGATGTCACGCGACAACGACGCGCGTGATTCCTGCAGCCTGGAAACGAAACACAGATCAGCGATCATCTCAACTTAAAGCAAGTATCAAACAACTAGCTCTCTATAAAGTGGCTGAATCGTGGTTGTGTTTATCTCTAAAGGTAAAGATAAAGTTCTCCTCTCGATGATCTGCACGGGTAAAATCGTGTGGAAATAGCAAACAGTGCTATATTTTAACGTTCTCCAAATTGCAACAATTCATTGCCTGTGCGTGTGTGTATGTACTGTATGTATTTTGTTTTGTGTTATTTAGCTTAGTTTCATGTATCTTGAGTAGAATAGCATAATAAACTCTTATTTGATTTATAAAGAAGTGTTCTCTCTTCTGTTGTGTAATATTCAGATCAAACTTTGCCCAGATTGCGTTACCTATGCTCATAACTGTCATAAAGTTACTTAAATAATTCTGTATTATTATATCGTGGCCACGAAAATAAACAGAATTTCTCAGATATACTGAAACTTAACGACTCGCTGGACGATTGTTAAATAAGGTATAAGTTGGACGTTTTGATTAATATCAATTGATCATACTAATTTCTAATCTTAAAATCAATTCCCTAAAAGCTGAAATTCAAAATAAAAGCTTAAACCAAGGAGCTAATCCTTTACACTGCTGATAAAAAAAGAGAAACATTTATGTATTAGTGGTATAGATTAATTATTTCCCTATGTCATTGTAATGACAGCGAGGATTACTTGTCTGTGAAAAGGCAGAAATCACAGTCTGAGCGCAAATATGTACAGTACATACTGCATGCCCGTAGCCAGGGGGGGTACAAACGACCCACCCAAAGGTCCAGAATTTAAGTACCTTTTTTTTTTCTAAATAAACAAGTGTTCTTTTAATAACAACGACATTTAAAGCCATAAAAAGTATTAAATACCTTAATTAGTATGAAAAAAAAAGGTGTGTGACGTGTGTGCGCGCGCTCTGGCTCACGCTGCATTCACACGGGGCGTCGGCGTCAACGCTTGACGGAGGGCGTGTCTGAAGCGTGGTGCTGACGCAACTTTTCAAGCGCCAACGGAGGCATCAATCAGATCGCCTCATGCAAATACCCAATCCCGTTCATGCAACACCAGAGAAGTATGTGATTGGTTGTTGTAACTATGACGGCGCATCAGCACCACGCTTCAGACATGCCCTCCGTCAAGCGTTGATGCCGACGCCCCGTGTGAATGCAGCGTGAGCCAGAGCGCGCGCACACACGTCACACACCAGATGCGTGTGCGCACTCAGATCACTTGGACATGGTTGTGTACAAGAGGTAAAAAACGATATAAATACTGTTCGTTTTCTCACACAAACCGCTCGTTTCGTGTCTTAGGCCATCAATGTGTAGTTACGATTTGGAATTGTTTAATTTGGATTTCTCTGTGCATGTTCTTTTTCCCTCTTACTGTGCGTTCATACCAGACGCGACTTGCGCGAATAAATCGCGATATTCACGCGTAGTTGGCCGCTTGAACATTTTGAGTTTACTCGCTTCATTTGCGCGTGAAATTCGCTTCATTCGCGCGTGAAATTTACTTCACAACAGACGCGAATTCGCGTCATGGGAGGGGCTTCTGCCAGGCGGCTCCAGTCTCGTTGCGATATGGCTGACATGGATTTTGTTTAGAGGCTAGTTGCACTTTATGTGCTATGGAAACACTGGACGCGTGTATTTCAGCCGAGAATGTAGTTGTTTAAAACTCAAATCTGCGGTTTATTTATAAAAACAGCTCCTATTTGAAAATGTGCTTCTCCGATTTCGGAGCCGTGAGCTCCACGCGATCACCGGGCACTCGTGCTCATGTATCCCAAAGAGAGGAGCATAAACTCGGCTAGTCCTTCTGACATTTGCCGCTGGCTCTGATGTATCTGTAGTGGATAAACATAAGATATAATTCGTTTTGGGTAAATCTAACAGGTAATCTTTGGTCTATCGTACAGGTCCGGATATCCACATACAGCCTCTGCTCGTGTTCACGTCACTACTAGAGCAAGCTCCTGATTGGTTAACGTGGTGCGAATATCCGCCAAAGTTCAGATTTTTCAACTCACGCGTTTCGCATGGCAAACGCCCGAAACGCTCAATTCGCGCCGCCTCATTCGCGCGAACCGCGCCGCAGGATGTCTATTCGCGTCTTTGCATTGACTTAACATGTAAATCACTCGCGCTTAACGCTTCATTCGCGTCTGGTGTGAACGCACCTTTATAGAGACAGTGACCTATACCTGCCATTATATGACTGACAGACTAGAACGGTTTGACCTAAAAACATCAAAATTGGATCTACTGAAGAAAAAAAGACACCTACATCTTGGATGCCCTTGGGGTAAGCTGATAGATACCACATTTTAATTTTAAAGTGAACTATCCCTTTAAGCATTTTAGAAAGTCCCCTGTTTAAGTTTACAAAGTAATTGACGGGTGTTGGCATTTCCCAAGAGCACAGCAGCAATGACTTTATGAACTACTTTACTTCCAAGATCGATACTATCAGAGATAAAATTGTAACCATGCAGCCGTCAGCTACAGTATCGCATCAGATAGTGCACTATAGATCCCCTGAGGAACAATTCCACTCATTCTCTACTATAGGAGAGGAAGAATTGTATAAACTTGTTAAATCATCTAAACCAACAACATGTATGTTAGACCCTATTCCATCTAAACTACTAAAAGAGGTGATTCCAGAAGTCATAGATCCTCTTTTGGCTATTATTAATTTGTCATTGTCATTAGGATATGTCCCCAAAACCTTCAAATTGGCTGTTATTAAGCCTCTCATTAAAAAAACACAACTTGACCCCAAAAATCTAGTTAATTACAGACCGATCTCAAATCTCCCTTTTCTGTCAAAGATAATAGAAAAGGTAGTATCCTCACAATTATATTCCTTCTTAGAGAAAAATGGTATCTGAGGAATTCCAGTCAGGATTTAGACCGTATCATAGTACTGAGACTGCTCTCATTAGAGTTACAAATTACCTGCTTCTATCATCTGATCGTGGTTGTATCTCTTTATTAGTTTTACTGGATCTTAGCGCTGCGTTCGATACTATCGACCACAACATTCTTTTAAATAGACTAGAACACTTTGTTGGCATTAGTGTAAGTGCCTTAGCATGGTTCAAATCGTACTTATCTGACCGCCATCAGTTCGTAGCAGTGAATGAAGAGGTATCATATCGATCACAAGTGCAGTATGGAGTACCTCAAGGCTCAGTACTAGGGCCCTTACTTTTCACGCTTTACATGTTACCCTTGGGAGATATTATCAGGAGACATGGTGTTAGCTTTCACTGTTATGCTGATGATACTCAGCTCTATATTCTTCGCGGCCCGGTGAAACACCAAATTGAGAAACTGGAACTGGAATGCATAGTCGATATAAAAAACTAGATGACGAGTAATTTCTTACTGCTAAATTCTGAAAAAACAGAGGTGTTAATTATCGGACCTAAAAACCCCACATGTAATAACCTAGAACACTATCTAACACTTAACGGCTACTCTGTCAATTCTTCTTCATCAGTTAGGAACCTAGATGTGCTGTTTGATAGCAATCTTTCATTTGAAAGCCATGTTTCTAACATCTGTAAAACTGTGTTTTTTCATCTTAAAAACATATCTAAATTGCGACCTATGCTCTCAACGTCAATTCATGCGTTTATGACCTCAAGGTTAGACTATTGTAATGCTTTCTTGGGTGGTTGTTCTGCACGCTTGATCAACAAACTACAGTTGGTCCAAAATGCAACAGCTAGAGTCCTTACTAGAACCAGGAAGTATGACCATATTAGCGATATGTCAACACTGCACTAGCTCCCTATCAAACATCGGATAGATTTTAAAATCTTGTTAATTACTTATAAAGCCCTGAATGCTTTACAGGTGCATCTCAATAAATTAGAATGTCGTGAAAAAGTTAATTTTTTCTTGTAATTTATTTCAAAAAGTGAAACTTTCATATATTTTAGATTCATTACATGTAAAGTAAAACATTTCAAACGTTTTTTTTGTTTTAATTTTGATGATTAGAGCTTACAGCTCATGAAAGTCAAAAATCAGTATCTCAAAATATTAGAATATTTACATTTGAGTTTCAATAAAAGACCATCCAAACAGTATAAATTCTGGGTATCTCTTGTTCTTTGAAACCACAATAACGGGGAAGACTGCTGACTTGGCAATGATACAGAAGAGGAACATTGACACCCTCCACAAAGAGGGTAAGTCACAGAAGGTCATTACTGAAAGGTGTGGCTGTTTACAGAGTGCTGTATCAAAGCATATTAAATGCCAAGTTGACTGAAGGAAGAATTTGGGTAGGAAAAGGTGCACAAGCAACAGGGATGACTGCAAGCTTGAGAATACAGTCAAGAAAAGCTGATTCAAACACTTGAGAGAGCTTCACAAGGAGTGGACTGAAGCTGGAGTCAGTGCAACAAGAGTCACCACGCTCAGACGTCTTCAGGAAAAGGGCTACCAAGCACCTTCTGAACTAAAGACAACATCAGAAGCAACTTAACTGGGCTGTGGAGAAAAATAACTGGACTGTTGCTGAAAGGCCCAAAGTCCTCTTTTCTTCAGATGAAAGTAAATTTTGCATTTAAATTGGAAATCAAGGTCCCAGAGTCAGGAGGAAGAGTAAAGAGGCACAGAATCCATGTTGCTTGAAGTTCCAGTGTGAAGTTTCCACAGTCAGTGATGATTTGGGCTGCCATGTCATCTGCTGGGTTGGTCCACTGTGTTTTCTGAAGTCCACAGTCAACGCAGCCATCTACCAGGAAATTTTAGAGCAGTCATGCTTCCTTCTGCTGACAAGCTTTATGGAGATGCTGATTTCATTTTTCAGCAGGACTTGGCACCTGCCCACACTGCCAAGGTACCAAAAGCTGGTTCAATGACCATGGTGTTACTGTGCTGATTGGCCAGCAAACTCACCTGACCTGAACCCCATAGAGAAATCTATGGGGTATTGTCAAGAGGAAGATTAGACCACCAGACCCAACAATGCTGATGACCTGAAGGCCACTGTCAAAGAACCTGGGCTTCCATACCACCTCAGCAGTGCCACAAACTGATCACCTCCATGCACGCTGAATTGAGGCAGTAATTAAAGCAAAGGAGCCCCTAACAAGTATTGAGTACATATACTGTAAATGAACATACTTTCCAGAAGACCAACAATTCACTAAAATTTTTTTTTTATTGGTCTTATGAAGTATTCTAATTTGTTGAGATAGTGAATTGGTGGGTTTTTGTTAAATGTGAGCCTAAATCATCACAATTAAAAGAACCAAGACTTAAACTACTTCAGTCTGTGTGCATTGAATTTATTTAATACACGAGTTTCACAATTTGAGTTGAATTACTGAAATAATGAACTTTTCCACGACATTCTAATTTATTGAGATGCACCTGTAGCTCCTCAGTACTTGAGCAAGCTCTTATCACAATATTCCTTCACATCCCGCTGCGTTTCAAAACTCTGGCCGTTTGATAATACCTAGAATATCAAAATCGACTGCGGGCGGCAGATCCTTATCCTATTTAGCTCCCAAACTCTGGAACAATCTACCTAACACTGTTCGGGAGGCAGACACACTCTGTCAGTTTAAATCTAGATTAAAGACCCATCTCTTTAACCTGGCGTACACATAAACACACTACTACACTTCTATTATTCAAATTCGTTAAAGGATTGTTAGGCTGCATTAATTAGATCAACCGAACCGGAACACTCCCCCAAAACACACGATGAACTCGTTACATCGTAAGAAGAATGGCATCTACGCTAATATTTGCATGTTTCTTTCTTATTCTGTTTCTCTCAGTCCGTTCCGGATCAGATGGTGGATCAGCACCAGAGATGATGTCTACACCCTGATCGTCAGCGGAGACCAGGACACCTAGATGAGCCCCAGAGACATATCCTCAGTGAAGACCTCGATTAAAAATACAATAAAACTAAAAATATAATAAAATACCTAGCTACATAATACTATTATTTTTAGAAATTGCAACAATATAAAAATAGATATATAATACAATTATACATTTAAAATTTTAATTAAAACAAAATAATATACAAATATGAAAAAATGAAGAAATACATTTTAAAATAATAAATAGTATAATATATATAAATATATATATATATATATATTAGGGGTGTCAACTTTAACGCGTTAACGCATGTGATTAATCTAAAAACTTTAACGCGTTAATATTTTTTTTATGCAAATTAATCGTTTGATAATGTTTGACCCCAACTTCTTCCCATCATCGCAGCGCGGAAGGTTATCTATCAGTGTGTGATGAGGATACAGCGAACAGTGTTGTCAGGGTAGCGGCTGTGGCTCAAGTGGCTGCCTGTGGGCTATTTTGAAAATCAAGTCGCGGGAAAAATTACAGAGCCAAGGGTTGCGTTTTTTTGGGCTACTTTTATAATCTACCGCGGCAGCCCAAAGTGTATATAGACAAATAAAAATTAAAATAGATCCTTTTACTAATGTTTATAATACTTGGAATGTGTACCTGGCAACTTCAGAACGGAGAGGTGGTTGTAACATCACAAACAACGTGAGTTTCAGCCAGAACATACAACACAGCAGAAATAAACATGACAACAGCCACTATAGATTATACTGTATAAGATAATAAACACACGATTACGATAGGATATGGTTTCTATGTGATTTTCTTGAGATGAATATGTAACTTACATCTGAAATGCTCATTTTGGCAGCGATATAAAAGGCTATAAAAAGCATATTTTAACAACAGTAAACAACCAAATTCCACATGTGATCGCAAAAGTGGTGGTTTGAAGTGAGTTCTGAGTAAAAGTGTACTATTAATCTCATAAATTGTCTTATGAGCATGATGCTAATATTAGCTCTAATGCACCTGTAGAACAGGTCCAATTCTTCTTCATAATGCATTTTGTCATAATACTCACCTAAGGTCCCAAGAAAATGTTTTGTTGTATTTATTTAGAAATACTTTTGATAATAATATGGGTAAATGTATTCTGGGATTGAAGCGATGTGGCTTGGTAAACGTTTTATTGCCAGTATAAAGGCTGATAATGGCTGAATAAAAACAAAAGAATAATAAGGATTATGTCTCATATCTGGAGGAGGTGTGAAAGGTTATGTTTCCTTAAACTAGTTTGTCATGCATTTCTTTATTTCAACACATTTACAGGTAAATCCTAGTATTTTAAATGTGTGATTAATCATGATTAATCACAGTCCATGACTGTGATTAACGCGATTTAAATTTTAATCGATTGACAGCACTAATATACATACATATACATACAACAGAAATATATTAAATTAATTAAACTTTAAATTAAAATTATAATAAACAAACAAATATATACTATAAAAATAGACCAATAAACAATAAATGCATTAAACTATACATTACAATTATAGCAAATGAATAAATCATATAAATGATAAACTTCAAATAATTAATAAAACACAAATATAACAAATACATTAAATTATAAATTAAAATGCCCCATCGGGAAAAGACCACGGGAATCAGATAAGCCCTTTACACAATCTGACATGACTGCGATTGGAATTGAACTGCGGGTTTCGTCTAGCCAGAGGAGAACTGACCCCCCAACTGAGCCTGGTTTCACCCAAGGTATTTTTCTCCATTCTGTCACAGAGGGAGTTTTGGTTCCTTGCCGCTGTCGCCTCTGGCTTGCTCAGTTGGGGACACTTAATTTCAGACATACCCTTTTGCCAGCTGTGATGCCTGGTTACTGGTTTAAACTTGGCCCAGGTTTTTAAAAGATTTTTGGGTCAGCACACCTTAATAGCTTCAACAATTGATTGCCAATTCAAAGTCAATGTTTGAATAAACTGACAGCTTGGATGCCCAGATTATGCAGCTGTAATAGCTGCTAATTATGGCTATATTGATGAATTGAAAATTTAAGTTTTTTCTAGTTTGTGTTTGTCTCTTATCAGTGCGTATACGTCGCCACGACGTAACTTTGTGAAGTTGCCAGTAAGTAACTGCGACATCGTTGCAATGTCGTGGATCAATAGTTGTGTGCTGGTAATCAGTTGGTAATTTTTATAATTATTTATTGTCTATGGGCGGACATGCAGTAGTTAAACCTAATTTATGTTCTCATATGCCTAAACTAATGTAAAGGCTGTTTCAACAGCTGTGAATGATGAATACATTTCATTTATTTTGAAAAACACACAAGTATGAACAGTAAAATACACTCAAATTATTACTAAAAACATAGGAAATATACAGCGAAATATGAATGAAAGCATTCAGGACGTTCAGTGCTCAGCATCAATATAAACAGATATGCTATGCTAGCGTAACAGTTGCTAGCAGACATTTCAGATAATTAAGGAAAGATACCATCATCACAGAGGTATAAATATTAACAAAAGTACTTAAAGTAGACTGTGGATAATGTTACTTAACTAATCTGACGCAGTTGTTACACTTTGTTTGGTGTAACTGACGAGAAACGGAGAGAAATGTCAGACTCGTCCTCTCCTCTCCAGCAGCTGAAGCTGATGTGTCCGCGGTCGCGATGGTAACTCTCAACGGCCCAGTACTACTTAATTTATACATTTACAAACCTATTTATTTGTCATAAATTCTAAGACACCTCAGAAAAATGAATTCTTTTGTCAGGCAGCTGAAGCTAAAAAATGCCTCAGCCTGGTCGGTGTCATTATGTCAAACTTATTTTCATAACTTGTTAAGAAATAAAAAGTTTAACGATGCAGAAAAATTTATTTTCCTTTCTTATAAACATCCTGTGCACACGGAGTGTCACGTGAGTCAGTTGTGGAAGCGCGCGTATGTCACGTCACTTTATTAAGCTTTTTTTATTTTTTATCACTTTATTAAACCTTCAAATAACAAACAGGCATTGTCATATTTCCATTGTAAAACACATTAACAATAAATCCAAGCAGCATAAACAAAATAATAATAAAATAAATAAAAATAAAATAAACATTAAAATAATACTAAAAGCAAATTATAACTTAATTTATAATTAAATTAAATTACAGTTTTAAGGCACTCTTCGTTTTTAAAATGTTTTATGGATTGAAATAAAATTCTAAAATCATTTTCGAGGAGAAACAATCCTACATATATTTCACAGAAATTAAATTTCTTTATTTGCACTATATAAGCAGTCGTCCATATTCTGACTTGGAGAAAAGAACATTTTATCTTAAGGGAACTTTCAATCTTGTGTCCGACGTTTACTTGCACTTTTTAAATAGCAAATTCTGGTAATCAGAACATATAAAGTACGTGTAAATGATGGTCATGAAATTACGTGCATGCGACGTTGCAGTTGCGTTGCCAGTAAGTCATTATGTTACCAATATATTACCAATAGAGGACGTATATGGGACGTGCTTGGTAATATTACGACTTTAGGAGGACGTACTGACAACGTTGTGAGTTGGTAATTTAATTAGGGGCATGCGACGTCATATGACATTACCAAAAATTACCAATACGCTACGTAACTGTTACGTCGTGTGTTAGTAGGGAAGTTAGAGCGCGTCTGAAACGTCTCCCGTTTGATGTGGTCAAAAGACGTTCTGCATCTAAATAAATGCAATCCTTTTCAAGAAAAAAAGACAGAGGCAGCAGTTGCGAAAGGGGTGGCCAACCCTTGCCCCGCCCCTGCGTTAATTGAGTTAAATATTTTTAACGCGTTAATCTGAAAAAATTAATCGCATGCGTTAACGCTCTAATTTTGACACCACTAGTTTAATACTTTATTTTAAGATGCTGCCATGTTCTTGTTTCTTTTTTCTGTCTTTTTCCTTTTTTTCTTCTTTTTTTGTGGCCATGGGACTACACATTAAAATAAATAATAGTTTCAATAATTTACAATTTTCACCTCTGATATTATAACAGTTATTAAGTTATTGACAGTTATATAAGAATTAAAGTTACGCATTGACGGAAGTACGCACGCGACATCTTTTTGGCGGAGCTGTTGCCATGGTGAATCGTAATTTCGGCGCTCCCGCTGATCATGACTTAACTCAGAGTCAACCTGCTTAGAGTTGAGTAAACTAAATCAGTTCAGCTGTTCTGTAACCGAGAACTCAAAGAGTTTCCCATCTCAGAGTAAGTCAACTCTGAGTTCAAGTTTAAACTCAGAGTTGGTTGAACCTCCTTATTGAAACGGGCCCCAGGACAGGTCTGTGGCGCAGTATATTTTCAGTTCTTTAAAATAGCAACGCGCCAACAATGCGCCTGAACACACCTCTTTTTTAGACCTGCACGCCCACGAGCGCACAAATGGGCGCAAATGCATTTGCTATTTAAACAACGTAGCGCAGGACAGGAAAATGAGAACTGCGTCAGGCTGAAACTAGCAAAAACATTTGCGCCGCGCCTTGCGCTGGGTCCTAGACATGTTTCAAAGAACATAGAAATACCAGGTTCCCATTACTTCTCTTCCTCTGCACTGAGCAATTTACTTACACAAACCGGTTTACATTTTCACACCACTTCTTCTGAACATGCAAAATATACATTTATTATTACATTTGTTTGCCTCTCTGTGCCCACATACTGTATTTTGATGCAGCTAAATGCTCAAAAAAAGTTTTCATTGATATATTTGACTGTTTCTGTTGTCAGACAACACAATGATATGAAATAGAGACTGAAACGTGACCCATTAAGACTAAATAACCAGCTCTCCCCTTCCAAAATGTTAATCTGCACAAAAATCCTGATTTTATAATCCAGCCATCGTCTGATAAAATCAAATAGGCTACACATAAGATAAAGACAATAGCTGTGCTGTGATTTGGCTATACTTGCATGTTAAATTAGAGAAGCAACATAAAGTATGTTTTAACTGAAAGCGCTGTGCCACTCAGCCGCTCGCTGAACAGAGCAGACGCAGAGAGAGAGGTGTGTGCGCAGCGGGAAAGAGACCTCGTGCTCATGCAGCAGTACCATCGAGTCTCAGAAACTAAACAAGGTTTGGGCAAACCCTAACAATTGGTCGCTAAGCGCTTTTTGAAAAAAAAAAATACAAATAAAAAGTTGCTAAAGTGGCCTGAAAAGTTGCTATAATTGGCAACACTGTCAGTATCTCCATCCATTTCCATTCCTCCATCTACGGGCTAGGCCACAGGTCAAACAGAAAATGCGCACTGCGTTAATCACGCATTAATAAAATTAGTGCCGTTAAAATGAATTTGTGTTAACGCGTTATTAATGCGTTAATCTTGACAGCCCTAATAATAATAATAAAAATTATATTAATTATAATAAATGTTAAGCATTTGCCCAGTCAGCAACGGCTGGCCTGGTCCCGAGATGGGCCGACCTGATCAAGACGTTCAAGCACATCATCAAAGAGAGTGCAACACAAGCTAATTGTCAGTAAAAACTAGATAATGAACCTTAAAAAAGGAAAGGCAGTGGAGAAAAACTTTGAGAAAGCAAAAAAAACTGAAGAAAAAAAAGGTGCCAAATGCGTAAAATTTACCAAACTCTTTTCAAAAGGTTTAAATTTGGCTGCTGCAGCGGAGGACAGTATAGTGCCAGGTAAGAAGAAAACAGAAAATATAGCTAGCTCAAGTTAATTTCCACTCTATTCATCTACTTCTGCCAATTAGCTCCAGTGTTTTTTTGACAGTAGCCTACATTGTATTAAACATTTGTAAGCTTAGTGTACAACCCATTGCACTATATAAGCAGTCGTCCATATTCTGACTTGGAGAAAAGAACATTTTATCTTAAGGGAACTTTCAATCTTGTGTCCGACGTTTACTTGCACTTTTTAAATAGCAAATTCTGGTAATCAGAACATACGTATATTTTAAAATGTCATTGCTTCGTCATAATTGGTTACAAGTGTTAGCTAGCCTGTTACTGAATAGCATGACTGAAATATCAGCAGATTAGGTGGGATTTAGGGTAAACAGACATATTGCTACTTGCAATATAGCCCAACATGTCAAAAACCTATAGCTATAGCCCTAGTCCTGTAGACATTTTGTAGAGAACAGCCAGAGACCCCTGGTCTTCCAATACCAGTGCTATGAGGAAGGATGCTATGGTAGGCCTAGTAGAGACAGGGATGAGTGTGGTAGAGGTAGGAAAAAAACAGTGACACGCAGATGTACTTTGGGTTTGTAATCAGCTTTACAGTAGTAAGCATTGTTTGCCAGTCACATACATTGAATAATTTAAATATCCGTTACATACGGTACTGCTTATATTATTTCACCATCTGTACACAAATGTAAGTAGTGAATAAGCGTGTCCGCTGGTGTGACTACAGTGCCAGGGCTGAATTTTTGTCCCAGTCTGTCCCGTCCTGACTGCACTGACATACCTTTTACTATGTGCACTTTTAGAAATCAATGACTGACAGATAGATTTTGACATATGTAACTTCCCAGATAAGTATGAAAGTCTTTAAAAACAACAACTTTCAGTTTTGAACTTTCATTATCAAGTTGTTCTTAACTGTCCCAGAAGCTCTTCTCATAAACCCTGTAATCCAATGTACACATTTTTGTACAGATCTTCTGAAACAGGAGACAATTCCTTTGATGCTTTGAAATGTTTTACCAGTGTACCAGTGACACTGATTAATATTGGCATCCTTCTGTCTCGGGAGACAATGGAGTATCTGCACCCGAGTCAGTCTGTTGTGGAATTGCAGTTCCTGTTGTGGATGAACAGTCCAATATGAGAGCGGCAGAGTCTATTTCAGTTGCTACAGGTGAAGCCTGTGACTGCTTTCGTGGGCTGACGCTGACTCTACTGTCTGCGCTGCCTCTTTTCCTCCCACTGGTCCCCTCTCTTTACCTCGCTCAGCTTTATGCTGGTCCTTACGGCAAGCTACCAGCTCACACGGTCTGCGGTGGCAGCTTCCAAGTCTGCGGCATTCAGGCTTCTTACTTTCAGGTCATACTTGCAGATGTCTTTGTACCAGAGCACTAGTCTGCCTGTTGATGTGGTGCCGGAGGCGAGCTCACACCGTACATGATGTCCTTAGGAATCCAGCCATCCTGCATTCGGCAGACATGGCCAAGCCAGAATAGGCATCTTTGTGAAAGGAGTGCATGCATGCTGAATGTTTTTGCCTGGGCCAGCACTTCAGTGTTTGGGACACGGTCCTGCCAGGTGATGCCCAGGATCCTCCTCAGGCAGCACAGATGGAAAGAGTTAAGTCTGCGTTCTTGTCAGGTGTACATAGTCCACGTCTCACTGCCGTAAAGAAGAGTGCTGAGGACACTGTCCTGGTACAGGTACACTTTCATCTTGGTGTTGGTGGTGAGCATGCTGTTGTTCCACACTCTCTTTGTCAGGCGGGCCATCGCTATTGATGCCTTGCCGATTCTGGTGTTCAGCTCGTTGTCCAGAGAGAGGTCGCAGGAGATAGTAGAGCCAAGATATGTAAAGTCCTCCACTACCTCGAGGGTGTGATTGCTGATGGAGATATTGGCATCTTTCTGTCTCGGGAGACAATGGAGTATCTGCGCCCGAGTCAGTCTGTTGTGGAATTGCAGTGCCTGCTGTGGCTGAACAGTCCAATATGAGAGTAGCAGAGTCTGTTGCAGTTGCTACAGGTGAAGCCTGTGACTGCTTCTGTGGGCTGACGCTGACTCTGCCGTCTGCACTGCCTCTTCTCCTCCCACTGGTCCTCTCTCCTTCCCTCGCTCAGCTTTATGCTGGTCCTTACGACTTATCATATAATTCAATAAATCATATTTTTAAAATTTTATATTGTTTTTCCTTTGCATCATTAATGTGTTAAGTAGAGAAATATGCAAGCAAAAACTATGTCCCCAAAACACTACTTGCGTACAGACAGCTGGCCTACTTACACTCAACTCTGCAAGACCATGCTGGTGAACAGCATCACCAGCTTCCCATTTTGCTTGAGAACAGCATGAATGCTGGTCCACCAGCTACACCAGCATTATACCAGTGTAAGGTCATATGTAATGTAAGGGAAACAGGTCAATTTAGCTCAAAGGGAATCATTTATAATTTTATAGGGAATTTGAACAGAATCACTGTTTCACGGCTGATCACTGAACGATTCACTGAATGAACCGTATAACATCAACTCTGCACTGGATATTAAAATCCAAAATGTAGTGAAAACACTATTAAATAGCACAGTAACAAGATACTCCTCTTTTCAATATAAATATATAAATATATAAGGCTTTATTTGATAAAAACAAAGATGTTTTAATAATTGCATACCAAAGTCAAGACAAATGCTATTTATTACCTCACTGTATCACATATTTTCAAAATTAATAAAAGTATAAAATCAAATTGTTTTCTGCAAACTCCACCAGATTATTGTTCTGCATCTCCCCAAGTACCACTGTGATGATTTTCATGTTGTTTTACTTTATCATTTTTCATGACAAATGCTATTTACATTGCTGTATAGACATATTTTAAAAATTCATAAAAATATAAAATCAAATTGTTTTCTGCACAAATAGTGAAAAGTGAAAGGGGCTCAGGAGACTCTTGAGCCCCTTTCACACTGCACGTTGGTCCCGGAAAATTGCCAGAAAATTGTCGGAGTGCCTTCAGTGTGAACGCAAACACGTCCCGGGATTGATTCCAGGATCGATCCCGGGTTGGGGACCTAGTAACATTGCCGGGTTCAGTCCCGGAATGAGTGCTGTGTGAACAAAAGCCAGAACCAATGCCATAACGTATGTGTCGTAGTGATGACGTAGTTATCGTGCGCCTCTTTGAGCGGGTGTTTTCAGTAATACAACCCTGCTTTGCCAGAGGGGCTAGTCGGTGTTTTAAACCGAGAGTGGCGTTCGCATAAAGAAAAAATAAAATAAAATAAACAGAAATGTGCGCAAACTGGACTGAAGCAGAGACCACGGAGCTCCTTAGTATCCGCGCTGAAGCTGAGATCGTTCGCCAGCTCAGTGGAACGGTACGTGATGCGGTTGTGTATGAGCAGATTAAAAACAAAATGCAACAGCGTGGTTTCTTGAGAGAGAAATCACAGGTAATATGTAAGCTCAAGACTTTGTGAAACAAATTCCATCAAGTGCTGGATCACAACGGAAAGAGCGGCAGCGGAAGACTAGACTGGCCTTTCTACGACTTATGTTACAATATATGGGGAACAAGCCACTAGGCTAACCCAGTAGCGTTACTGGGCAGTATGGACTTGTCTCTGTGTAGGAATGAGGAACCTGAGTTATCATCAGAACTGGGTAATCCTGCCATAGTTGCCGCTTCTTCTTGTACCTTGGTGTCCACAGTTGCTTCCAGCCCGGAGACCGTCGAAAAAATTTCCAGAGAAAGCAATTCAGGTGAGTTACATAACCATAAGCTATTGTGTTCCTTGCTGGACACATTGTAAAATGCTTGCTGTACTATTTTTGCATAGTACATATCATAGTACATATCATTGTGTTTGTGCATTAAGCCAAGTTTAAGTGTTTAAAGTTTACTTTGTACTTTGTCTGCCATGTATCACACGTTTACCACAGGTTAATAAACCACATTGTGTTTTGTCTTTTCAGAATCCCCTCAACCACCCCCTGCTAAAAAGGCCCGAAAACGGCAGTCCAGGACTGACTTAATTGTGAAAGAGGTCAGAGGTGGGTAGTAACGAGTTACATTTACTTCGTTACATTTACTTGAGTAAATTTTTTGGGCAACTAATACTTTTAGAGTATATTTTAAAATGGGTACTTTTACTCTTACTCAAGTATATTTTCAGAGAAAAAACTGTACTTTTACTTCGTTACTGTGGGCGACTCTCCTCTCGTTACTTTATCTTAATGAAATACAAGTTAAAAATGCTTCAGTTTATTCCAAATGCGCCGTCTACTTTTCTCTGGGCAATGAACGATGCCCATTCGTGAATGATTCATTCTTGTGAGTCAATTCTGTTTAAAGGCTTTATCAAACCAGTTGGCAAACCAGTGAATCGGTTCGCGAATCAGTTTGAATGATTCGTTCAGTTCCCTGCTGCACGTGCTGACTGAGTCGTCAGAAGCGGTTCTCACTCAGATAACATCAAGAGCGATGAAGACGTGGCTTTGGATCTAATTGAAAGCAAATCTGCAAAGGCTTGGTTGCTAGAGCTATATGAAGATATTTTATATAGATGAACACTGCGTGTGCTGTCTACTGTTCCACAGGTATAGGCCACGATACCACTATGACATTACCAGTTTGTTGTACATGTACCTTATACATTAAATACAATGTATAATTTATACATTAAATAAGCTGTCACAGAGTATGAAATGAACACCCGCCAAACCCGCGTTAGCTCTGTGCAGCGGCGCGCAACCTGTTCTAGACACAATTAATATTCATATTTTTACAATATTTACGCTTGCAAAAATATAGGCTACATTTGTTTACATTTTGCAGAACAGAAGATCCGTCAATGTGCATTTGTTTCGTTATGTTCAGAGCAGTCATGTGAGGAGTTTTCAGAGGTTTCAGTGTCAGAGGTTATAGAATAATACATAATTAATTTACTTTAAAATATAATTTAATTCAGTGATGAAAATCTGAATTTTCATCAGCTGTTACTCCAGTTTTCGGAGTCATATGATCCTTCAGAAATCATTCTAATATATTGATTTATTACCAGTGTTGGAAACAGTTTTGCTGCTTAATATTTTTTGGAACCTGTGACATTTTGTTCAGGATTATTTGATGAACAGAAAGCTAAAAAGAACAGCATTGATAATAAATCAACATATTGGAATGATTTCTCAAGAATTATGTGACACTGAAGACTGGCGAAAAAGGCTGATGAAAATTCTGATTTGCATCACTGAAATAAATTACATTAAAAAATAAAAATATATATTTTGAACGGCAGTGTGTGTGTGTGTGTGTATACACACACACATACACATTACATAAATGTAATCTATATATCTAAATAAAAATAGACTATATTCAGTATATGATCCAAAGTAACTAGTAACTAACTACTTGAGTAATTTTTTTATCCGATACTTTTTTACTCTTACTCAAGTAACTATTCAGACGATTACTTTTACTTTTTTGAGTAAATATTTCTAGAAGTACTTTTACTTTTACTTGAGTACAGTTTTTGAGTACTCTACCCACCTCTGAAAGAGGTGAAGGACCTCTTTTTCGAAATGGACAGGGACTTTGAGGAGAGGGAACGTGTTCGGTTGGCAGAGCAGAGGGAGTATGAGAATCGACTGAGGAGGGAGGCGAGTCAGGCAAGGGAGGAAGAGCTGGCAAAGCAGATGGCGATGCTGCGCGAGCTACAGGAGACCCAAAACCATTTTGTGAGCGAAATTCTACGCTGTATGCCAGCTCCAGCACCAGCACCCCATTATGTGCCCGCTTGCCATGCCCGCTTTCATCAACAAAGCACATCAGACAACACAGAAAACAGCTTGTTCACCCCGTTGTCATCATCCTCATTCCTACAGCTTGAGTAGGATTATCTTGTGTTAACAGAGCTAACTGTTATTGTATAGAAATTACTTAAGAAATTATAGTAGTACAGTTGTAGCATCTAAAACAATTTTTAATGTGCAAATTATAAATTATTTATATTTGTGCTTTACTACATAATGGCACTCCACATTGTTTACATTATATAAATTTTCTATCTGATTGAACACTTGGTATGGTGTTTAGTCTTGTCTTTATTGTTCAACTTGTGTACTTGCTCTGGTTTATTTTAAATATTTTTTGGTTCTAGGTCAACACATTTTTGTTGTCTTTATTATATTATGTGCATGTAAATACTTTTTTGTACTTCAGCTCACCTTTTCCTTAATTTTGTACATTGTTCATTTCTCATATATTGTGTATTTGCACTACATTATTTCAGCAATGTAAAAAAGTACAAGACAAGTTATAGTCTTTCAACAATAAAAAAAAGTTTTATTGAGGGTCGTTGACGTGTAATTTGCCAACATTTAGTACAAATGGCTGTGCATGTAACAGTGTAAAACAAGTTAGAGGAGAGTCATCATAGCCTCCCGAATTACTTGAGCATTATGCCCTCCCACTCCCTGGAACACATCTTGCGCAGGCTCTTGCAAAACATCTGGGATGTTCCAGTCAGGCAGAAACATTTCTTCGTGCATCTCACAAATATTGTGCAGAACACAACAAGCAGCGACAACATCAGACATCAGAGCGGTGTTGACATTGTTGCGCTTCAGTAAGCACCGCCAACGACCTTTGAGTCGCCCGAAGGCATTCTCGACAACCATTCGTGCTGAGCTTAGTCGGTAGTTGTACAGCCGTTGTTGAGGGGTCAGAGCATGGTGGTTTGTGAAACCCTTCATAAGCCAGTTCTTGAGAGGGTACGCAGCATCACCAATTAAATGGACTGGAACCTCAACTCCGTTCACAATCATGGAGTTCTGTTTAAAAATAAAAAATGCAATACTGTAAAATGCTATTGTGAACATCCAATGTGGTTGAAAACACTTGCATCTTGATATAAAAAAAAAAAAAATCACCAAAAAAATTACAGTAAATCAAACATTGCTTACCTCACGAGGAAACAGGTAGCCACCCTGTTCTTCTGCCATTTGGAAAATGGGAGAGTTGGACAACACACGAGCGTCATGTGTGCAGCCAGGCCTGCCCACATACACATCTGTGAAGCTAGTTCAGGAGACATGGAGTTAATATTTGTACACGTGAAAACATACATTTCTGTAAAGATCACAATAGCTTAGGGACTACATTCTTACCAGAACTTGTGGTCGACAACAGCTTGAAGAACAATTGAATGCCATCCCTTACGGTTGTAGTAAGCTGCAGCATCTTCCTGGGGAGCAATGATAGGAATGTGGCTACCATCTATAGCACCGGCACATGATGGATACCCACGTTCAGCGAACCCATTTACAGTGTTTTGAAGAGCTTCCCCTCTGGGCAAGGAGATGAAACGTTTGAAAAGCTTTCTCTTCAATGTCGCCGTCACTTCGTGAACCAGGGTACAAACAGTCGACAGCCCCACACCAAAAAGACAACTGATTGTGCGGTACTCGCCAGGGGTAGCATACCACCACAGAACAATCGCCAATCTACGGCGTGGTTCAAGGGGCTTTCTCCAGTTTGTAGTCTTTCGTCTCAGGCTTCGCTCAACGAGTTGCAGAACAAACTCAAACGTGGTCCGTGACATGCGAAAGTGCTGCCGCCACTGATCGGCGGTAAAGTTCTCGAGGACATTGGACCAAAATACAGCCCCTTGAGGTCGTCGTAACATCCACATTCTTCTCTCAGAAACACCCAGTTGCATGAGCCGTGTAAACAGAGTTGTAGCTTTTAGCATGCGATGGCGCCTCCGTGCTCTAAGTCTCACCGCTTCAAGTTGTTTCCTACTGTCGGCCAATTTTGCTTCCAGCGTACGTGTTACCTCATTAACTCTCCGAAAAGAAGTCAATATCGCAAAACAAGTTGTAATTTGAGCATTAAGCATATTACACATAAACAACAATGTCCCTAGTATCTGATCAGCTGCCATGTTTGTAAAGCAATGAAAACACTTCCGCTTTGCTGCTTCTCCTTCTTCCTGTATCTTGGCGGCCTTTTTGTTCTATTTTGGCGGCCTAGCGTTTTCGACTCGTACATTACACGTCACATCCAGATGTCACGTTCACCTGTGTGAACGAACGCACAAATTCCGGGAAATCACTGGCAGTGTGAATGAACCAAAATCTAACGATCCGGGAACAATTGCCGGGACACATTACACGTATATTTTCCGGAATCTCTGTGTGAAAGGGGCTTTGGGTATCTTCAGCAGAGTTCTTTATTGAGAATGCACTGCGGTCACCAAAAGCCTAACTAAGGGAGTGATACATTGTAGTTTATATACATTTAGGGGGCAGTGCTTAGAAATGGAGACAAAACACCTGGGTGACGACCTTAAACAAAGCATGCAAATGAAGTATTCAGGTATAGCAACCTTCCCCCATTACACCAGTCCTAATCCAATCAGGATAACTACTCAAATACTGGGGCAGAATACAAACAAAAGGTGAGAGTCTCAGTAATCTGGCTCTTCTGACTTACAATAAGAGAACAGAAACTGGCAGGAACCTCTTGCTACAAACTTTGTTTAACAGAATCGTTCATCTGACGTCATCATCTTTACCATAAATGCTAAATACAATGTATTGTACTTTAGTTTCTCAGGTGATTGTATGTAAGGACATAGGATCAGTAGATCTAAGAAATTTAAGATTCTCCATCAAATAGAAATATAGAAATTTCCTCAAAGAGGTTGGGAGAGTGATGAGCCACTGAGATTTCAGACAGCAGTGGTGAGAGTGTAACTTACTGAGTTTAGCTGAAGCAGAGAGGAGCTGAAGGTCATCAGATCCTACCTGAGGTCCATCATGTCACAAGAATGTCTCAGTGGCCTTGTTCTCATCTGTATTAACCATGCAGTTGCTGGCCAGATTTGTTATTTGGTGCTCTCGCCCAGGGCGCAATAAAAACTAGAACCTCTACTGATTACGTGAAACAAATGATATTCTGTTGTATATGTTTTGCTTCTAAATAGTGAACATATTTTAACCACCGATTCTATGTAATTTAACAATGATTACTCACGAATAAAACTGTATGCAATGCAGTTACATAATTACAATCAGTGATCCACAATAACTACATACAATTATAACTGAAGAGTTCCAATGCAAAAGCCTCTAAAAGCCATCTTGGTCAAAAATGAGATAACGATACTGAGTGAATGCTCTCCACACATAGTATATGTTCATCAAGTACTTTCACTTCAAATGCGCTAAATCCCAGCCTCATCCCATTCAGAAGTACCAGTACTTACATAGAAACCTACACACAGTAGCCAGAAAGAAATGCTGATTTTAAAGAAAAACGTCAGAAGTACTTAGAGGCTTTTGCATCTGAACTCAATTATATAACTTCAATTTATTTAACAGTATGGCATTACACAGTTCATAAATTAGTGTTAACAATAGAAAAGTCAGTAAATTCAGTAAAGTGTAATTATGCTCTGCAGTGAGTAAGGTTGTTTTCTCTGTGGCAGTGGCTGTGAAGTGAGCCGAAGTGCAGTCATCTCTGCAGGGCTCTCAAACTCTGCTCCTGGAGATACAACACTCAAAACTTGGCATCTCGCGTGGAGCTGATGAATGAATTAATTTCTCATGTGCAAACCGATGAGGTTGTGGGTCAGTTTGGAGGACACATGAAAATGTTTGTTTTAGTAAACTTGAACAAACTCGCACTAAAAAAATCAAAGAGTCATGTAAAACCCAGTAAACCTTGAGATTATTATTTGTGTCATTAGAATAAAATATTTGGATATAATAATAAAAGTAACTAAATTGAACATCAATCTCTTTTTATAATTTAATTTAACATTTCCATTACATTGACAGTTTTAATAAACATGGACTTTCATTAAAAAGGCTTATTTCTGCTATTGCAGGCTCATTTTGTAAATGTAAGCTATTAATTTAAATTATATACAAGCGCAAACTGGGTGCTTAATGCTAACTTCAGGTGATTATGTTCGCCCATCTATGCAAATGTCTCTTTCTGTATAGAGACAAAAGAATGAGGTTAATCACTGTCTGTCACGTCAGTTTATAGTGATTGTCTCATCAACACAAAACAACTTCAAGCAAATAGTGTCACTTCATATCTAAATTAATTCTAATTTTATTCAAACTAGGAGTATTTGTCCTCTAAAACCATCAGGAATCAAGTGAGAAGAAGTTTGTCAGTACAACACTCAAAATTGTATACATTATTATATCCATATATTTTATTCTAATGTCACAAATAATAGGCTATTCTTAAGGTTTACTGGCTTTTATATGTAGTGTGGGTTTGGTGAAGTGTACTAAACACAAACATTGTGTATTGTTGCAATCAGTGAGTGCTGTTGGAAATTTTCTTCTAAAATGAGCATTTTTATCAAGCTCCTGTGTGTAGGTTCAGTTATTTCACTTTAAGGCAAAGAAAATAACTTATTAATTTCCATTAAAGTGACATTACTGAACCTGCACATAGGAGCCTAATAAAAATGCTCATTCTAGAAGAAAATTTCAAACAGCACTTAAAGTGTAACATACGCTTTTCACTGTATGTTTATGCAACAATATACAAGATCGTGTCTGCCTTGTTTTCATCGAGTACAGCAATGTTTGTGTGTTTTCTTTGAAAACTTTGCACTTCGTCACATGCTTGCCTGCTGTTCTAAGTTCAAGGTCTTGGGACTCATTGAGAACTTTAAATTCATTTAAGTTCATTAAGACCGGAGTGATTTTGTGTTTTTGTATGTTTGTGTGAACAATTATGATGTTCGTGTGATAATGTTGCTGTTAATGAATGTGATCTGTGAGAGGAATGAATGAGAACCGATACCAAGTTTTGCTGCTGCAATTTTTTATTTTTAACAGGTTTTTTTCTCTGACATTTATCTTTGGTAGATCACATTTGCTATAGTTACTTTACATGGTTAAAATTAAGAACAGATACTGTTAAATACTTCATATAAAATGAGTCACATAGGACAGTTTAAATAAATACGAAGAGATTTATAATATGGAAACATAAAAATTATGCTTTGTGGTACTCTTTCTGTTTAAAGAAGATTTTATGATCACTGTCAGTTTCTGCACATATAAAACTATAACACGTTCATTACTTTATTGCTCTGAATGTAGTTATTGGAAAATCAAACTATATTTAGATATTGTGTTCTCCAGTGTAGTTATTTACCTGTAGTTGTTTTTGGCAGATCTGCTTCTTCCACAAAGACATTCATGTTCAGTGAAGCTCCTCCCACAACAATCACACCTTCAGCAGTTCAGCAATAAATGCTGGAATATCTCCATCAGTTCAAAAGTGAAGACGAGCATCAGAGCATCAGGAAGAGCTGAAATCTGATCAAAGACTGAGTTTATTAAAGAGGACAGAGAGAAGATGAGCGATCCAGAGCCCTGCAGAATCAAACGCACTGAAGATACTGAACAACAAACAGGTTGGTGTTTATTCTTCATTCATGAAGCCGTCGGATGAGTTTTAATTTAATAAGTTTGTTTTACACTTTGAGTAAATTACTTTGTTTAATTTCAATGTTAGAAAGTGTTCAAATGCTAATACTTTTGTTCAAATATAAACAATTGTGTATTTGTTTATGACTGTTAAATAAAGTCATTTTCAGAATTAAAGTTTCTCGTGACTTATACACATGTATATATTGGGGCTCAGTTTTGGGGTTTCTGGTTAAAGGCTGGTGTTGATGTGGTTTGCTTATGGCTCAGAATCTGTACCAATAATAAAACCTGTTCTGGCCCACTTCAGGGCCAGTTATAAGTTATTAACTGCTCAGACTTGGCCCAGTTATGACCCATGTATAGCCCCTGTCTGTAATTCAGATTAGGGCCACTCCAGGGCCATCGTTGCAGTATGTGGGCCGAGGGAAAACTGGTTGTGTGGACCAGAGCTGGGCCAGAAAACAATTGATATGTGGGTGTGTCATTTTAAATTTGAAAGGACAAATACACAAAGATCAAAATATTCTTCTAAACACTGTCGGTTATGTCTTAAGTCCCAAATATTTAGACAGACACTATTCTGTTAGTTACATTAGTTTTTTAAAATGTTTAAATTATTATAATTATTTATCTATTATTACTTTTAATTAGGTTACATCTTATCATTGTCACGTGTTTTTATTTATCTTAATTTCCATATTTACATGCTGCAACATTGTGTGATTTTCAATGAAATATTTGACTAATAATTCCTTTAATCCTCACTCATGATGACTGTTGATGCTGATCAAATACCATGTGAGACTAATTTTAATTACTTTTCGTTTATTTGTGCAGATCGGCTTTTTGTAAAGAAAAAAAAAACAGATCACCTTATAGACGCACAAAGTAAATATTACCCGTATTACGCCCGTTTCACACTGCAAGCGTGAGTGGCGCGTGAGCAGCGCAGAAGCGTTGCGTATGCAGAGCGTGAGCAGCGCGCGCCCATTGTGCTTTCATACTGGCAGCGTTTGTCGCGCGCAGCTGAACCGCGGCTTGTAGGCTAGTACAATACAGATGAGTATCATCATTTCTGTCATATTTTCCAGCGTTCTCCTCCGAACACTGTGTCTGTGTGCCATGTGCTTTGGTGTATGATATGGCCAGTATACTCTGTGATGCGACCGTGTCCCCTTGCCCTCTGTCCCACACACATATGTATATATATATATAGGTAGTTTACACGATAAACTTGAGCCAAGTTTTCAAGATGTGTATATGAAAAAATTGCCGACCCTGTCAGGAAAGATTTTGTCTGACCCTTCTCACATTTTGTATGAGGAATATTAATTTTTGCCATCTAACAGAAGACTTGCATATGCTAGATTGAATTGGCTATGTTACGTAAATCTTTTGTGTATCAGTCTGTAAAATTAATAAATCAGAATTGGGGGTTCAAATAGGCCTCTGGGCTCTGGAAAATAGCAAGAACTCACTATTCTAATGCACTGTAGCCGTATGATTATTATACTGTTGTTGTTTTTCTGTATTAAGGTGCATCTATTGTATTGTTTTAGTAATTATTGATGTGAATTGATGTGAGACACGCTGTCGTGAGATCCAAGACATATTTTAGAACGAATTCCAACAATAAAGTGTAATTGGATTGAATAATTTTCAATTGAATTGAATTGAACTTTTTCAATTGAATTGAAAAAGTAATATTAAAACTAACAAATGCCTCTAGTTTTATTATTTAACAGACCTTTGAAGTTTGGGCAAAAACTCGTGGAAGTGGTGCTTTCGTGCATTTTTTTTCCATATGGTGATTGTGAAACACGAAACGCATCACTTACATGATTTTGTGGTCAAATTTGTTATTTTTAATGTTAATCGGGTCAATTTTTATCAAGAACAATGCACTGTGACTTTAATTCAGCGTAAGCGGCGCAGCAAAAATAGACTCGGCGCCGAAACGATCGCGGCACTGCCGCTCCTGCTACGCGCTGCCGCGCCACCCCTGCGTGCTGTGTGAACGCTCTCATCCGTTAACATGGGCGCCTAAAAAAATACGCCCTGCTTATGCCTGCAGTGTGAAACCGGTGTTATTTCCCTCCTCTCGCCGCTTCACTCCAGTCCAGCAGGTGGCGCTAAAACACACGCGTTTGTTTGCCAAACACCATTAAACCTCAGAGGAAGAAGTTCAGTTTCACCACGCTCTCTGTTGTTTTGCTGTGATGCTGTTTTAATAAAAACTGTTAGAAATGTTGTTTCTGTAAATATAAAAATACAATTTTTGACACCTGTAATATTCCCATCCTCACAGTTGTTTTGAAGCAAGCAGGAATATCTGGAGGAGTATCATCTGAACTGATATCTGCTGCTGTGAAGATGGTGTTTGTTAAAGAGGAGAACATGAGTGAACCAGAACCCTGCAGAATAAAACACGAGGAACCAGAAACCTGGAGAATAAAACACGAGGAACCAGAAACCTGGAGAATAAAACACGAGGAACCAGAACCCTGGAGAATAAAACACGAGGAACCAGAACCCTGCAGAATAAAACACGAGGAACCAGAAACCTGCAGAATAAAACACGAGGAACCAGAAACCTGGAGAATAAAACACGAGGAACCAGAAACCTGGAGAATAAAACACGAGGAACCAGAAACCTGAAGAATAAAACAGGAGGAACAAGGAGGTTGGTGTTTATTCTTCATTCATATTTAATGACTGTTTGTGGTACATTAGGCTCACAAATCTTTAACCCTCTGAGGCCTGAGGGGTTTTGGGGCCCTGGAGAAGTTTTGACATGCCCTGACATTTTTTTTTTTTTTTTTTTATAATAATAATGATATACTGTATATATATTAGGGGTGGCACGGTTCGTGGAAAAAAAACGAACCTTATAGTTCTTCACACACGGTTCGGGACCGCGGCTCACTTTAAATCTGACAATGCATCTGTAATATGGTTTGTTATAAATAACTCTTAAAAAAAAAACTAATGGTTTGGCTAATGTATGCTTCTGTTGATGGATGCGCATTCTGGTTTCCCAGTACATTACAACAACAGCGATGAAAAAAAACAAAAACAAAACGTGGACAAACCATTCACTCTTGTTCAATGTGAGTGCCGTATGCTGGATTAAGAGCATTTATTCCGTCATCACCCGGGTGCTGATAGTGCGCGCTCACAGGTGAGACCTGAACAGCACACGTTGATATCCGTGTTTAAACTAAACTCATGTAAGCTTTGCTAGTTTAAACATTTAAGAGCCAGAGGACGCGCACGCTAGTGATGCGCGGGTCGGGTTTTTTTCCAACCCGCGGGTCCCGCTTTTATGAAATTATTTGGCCCGCCCCAGCCCGTCCCGCACCACTGTATCTATTTTTACAACCTGCCCCGCCCCGCACCCGCGACCATTAAATAGACATACTAGGCATTGTAATGTAAATGAAAACAGCCTTTATTTCAGCCTGAAAGTGCTTGGAAACATCGCCCTGTAAACTGGCAACAACATACAATTATGAATATGAACCATAAATCAGGTCATATTAATAACAAGATAATGATAAACATTTTCAACATTTACAAAGCAGCGTTTGTATTCATCTAATAGGCTAAACTATTTTTTATTTCAGATTTGTATAGGCCTACAGTTTACAGCCTACGCTACATAACCACTGAACTTTTGTTTTTTAACAACACGGAAATGTTCATTTAGTGTTTTTACGTTCGCTGTGCAAAAAAGGAATGGCATCCACTGTACCGGGGTTTAATCTATTACGCCTAGACTCCAGCACCCGGCCAGCAGAGCTGAATGTGCGCTCACTTGATGCGCTTGTGGCTGGGAATGGGATACAGAGCTGCTTGGCGCTTTCGTGACGTGTCACGTAACCTTATCAAAGAACCTAATAAAATATGAAAATAGATATTCCCAAATATTTAATATTGGCTATAGGGAATTGCACGCAACATACATGGATTTTTTTTAATTTTGTTTTTAATGACCCGCCCCGCAAATAAAGTGACAATTTCTTTACCCGCCCCAACCCGACCCGCGGGTTATGAGACGACCCGCGCATCACACTAGCGCACGCAGTGAGAAGATTTATCAGAAGCGCGCAAACAGGCACCTCAGAAGCACGCAAATATTAAGCTCTCTCTGAAGTATTGTGTTTGAATGGACAAATTCACACACAAATTCTGTCAGAATGCCTGTCTTGGTAAGTATCCTATAGCAGACACAGCCGGCTGAACGTACAGTATCAGTGCATTCTCTTAAAGTGACAGCACTTTCTTAATATTAATCAAAAAGCAACAACAAAGAAATCACTCACTGCTCTTGATTTAATCGCTTTTTTTAACTTTAATAAAGATTAATCTTTAATTTATACAGTTAGTCAATGCAATGCTGTTTTACATTTGATTATTTTATTCAATTTCTCTCGTATTATTTTCCTCCTCTCGCCGCTTCACTCCAGTCCAGCGGGTGGCGCTAAACACATTTGTCTGTTCGCCAAACACTATTAAACCTCAGAGGAAGAAGTTCAGTTTCACCGCGCTCTCTGTAGTTTTGTCCTGATGCTGTTTTAATAAAAACTGTTAGAAATGTTGTTTCTGTAAATATAAAAATACAGTTTTTGAATCAGGTCAGTAAACACCTGTAATATTCAGCATATCTGGAGGAGTATCATCTGAACTGAGATCTGCTGCTGTGAAGATGGTGTTTGTTAAAGAAGAGAACACGAGTGAACCAGAAACCTGGAGAATAAAACACGAGGAACCAGAAACCTGGAGAATAAAACAGGAGGAACAAGGAGGTTGGTGTTTATTCTTCATTCATATTTAATGACTGTTTGTGGTACATTAGGCTCACAAATCTTTAACCCTCTGAGACCTGAGGGGTTTTGGGGCCCTGGAGAAGTTTTGCCCTGACATTTTTTATTTTTTTTTAATAGTAATAATAATGATATATATATATATATATATATATTAGGGGTGGCACGGTTCGCGGGAAGAAAACGAACCTTACGGTTCTTCACACACGGTTCGGGACGTGCTAGGACCGCGGCTCAATTTAAATCTGACAACGCATCTGTAATATGGTTTGTTATAAACAGTGTTGGGCACGTTACTCTAAAAAAGTAATTAGTTATAGTTACTAGTTACTTCTCACAAATAGTAACTGAGTTAGTAACTGAGTTACATCATTATAAAAGTAACTAATTACCAGGGAAAGTAACTATTGCGTTACTTTTTTAAAAAAATGTTCAAATGTCAAATAACTTGGATGCCCCAATATTAAATATGTTAAATTAATGAAATGGACACTAAATAGAATAAATTATTATTATAAAACATTGTACATTAATCGACACTATTTATCTACTGACACTTAGCATCAGTTAGTCAAGCATTATAATATGATATTATGATAATTTTGCATTATATGATGGTAGAACTTTAGTAATTAGAATAACCAAGTATGAATGCATATTTGTCATGTTGACTGAACTTAGGACTGGTGCTTAAGATATTGTTTGTCATTTAGTGTTTCTATAAAAAAAAGGGGGAAAAAATTGATAAGATAATAAAACTAGTACGAATTATACCACTAGTAACAATATAAAAACGCAACTAAGGATAAAGGAGCATGAGGGTGTTTATCATGGATATAAATCACGTTTATGTGTTCGCACGAAATGATTTGCTGAAAATCAAAACAGGGAATGAATAATAGGTGGAGCGCCAGCCAATGAGATTGTCGTTTGCGCATTACACCGCCCACAACAGGAACCCGCCTGTTCTTAAAAGCTGAAGACTTCCAAAGGAACTCCGTTATGATTATGACAGGAAAACACAACAAAGAATATCGTTTTACCATGTAGCGCGTCAATCTGCATGTTAATGAAAGAACTCTCTCGCTCTGTATCATTCTTTGCCGCGCTGTGTGTGAGTGTGTGTGTGAGTGTGAGTGAGAGAAGAGACAAAGCTACGGCGAGTAAACATGTAAAGCGTGAAAAGTAACGGCCCCTATTACAGAGCCTTGAGGTACTCCATACTGCACTATGAGATCGATATGAACCTCTTCATTCACTGCTAAACGAACTGATGGCGGTCAGAAATAAGTACGATTTGAACCATGCTAAGGCACTTCCCTAATGCCAACAAAGTTTTCTAGTCTATTATAAAAGAATGTTGTGGTCGATGGTGTCGAACCAGCGCTAAGATCCAGTAGAACTAAATAAAGAATACAACCACGATCAGATGATAGAAGCAGATCATTTGTAACTCTAATGAGAGCAGTCCTCAGTACTATGATACGGTCTAAATCCTGACTGGAATTCCTCACAGATACCATATTTTCTCCAAAACAGAAGATCATTGCACAGACCACGGTCCCCACCCCCACTCCTCCCTGAATTCTACATCCATGGCACACAGTAAAGGTTGTTCAGCACTTCTGCTACCTTGGATGCATTCTAACTCCCACCTGCCTCATAGACAACGAGATCCAGGCACGCATAAATCTTGCCTCCTCTGCCTTCGGTAGACTTCGATCTCGAGTCTTTGTTAATAAAAATCTCCATACCTTCACCAAAGTGGCCGTCAACCAGGCAGTCTGCGTTTCCACCCTGCTGTTTGGTGCAGAAGCTTGGACTCCATATCGCAGGCATATTCGGTGTCTCGAGGGCTTTCACATCAGATGCCTCCAGCGCATACTAGGTGTCACATGGAAAGACAAAATCCCCCATACAGACATCCTACAGCGCACCAACTCCAGCAGCATGGAGACAATACTTGTTAGGCAGCAACTGCGATGGGTTGGACACGTTATCCGCATGCTCTCCCACTACCTACCCCGGCAGGTTCTCTATGGGCAGATATACGCAGCAAACAGGAGATCTGGTGGTCAGAAGCGTCGCTACAAGGACCATCTTAAGGGGATCCTGAAAAGCTGCGGCATCAACCCTGGAGTCCTGGAAGCAACAGCTGCCAACCGGCAGGCATGGAGTTCTGCATGCGATCTGGGGGTCCAACAGATCGAATTACAGCACGCCCAACACAGAACTGTGCTACATCAGCGCAGATACCATCGCGCACAGCCACAACCACATTCATCCCCAGACTCAGCACTCACATGTCCCCACTGTGGCAGGACATGTGGCTCCCGGATTGGGCTTTACAGCCACCTTCAATGCTGTGCACTTCACACTAGAGTTTACGGTACGTCAAATACAGCTACACTGCTCATCCATTCAGATGAACTGAAAAAAAAAATGATAATATTACAACCCCAAATCAGAAAAAGTTGGGACAGTATGGAAAACGCAAATAAAAAAAGAAAGTAGTGATTTCTAAATTTACTTTGACTTTGTATTATCATTGCAGACAATATGAACACAAAATATTTCATGTTTTGTCTGGTCAACTTCATGCCATTTGTAAATATACATCCTTTTCCTGTCATTCAGACCCTGCAACACATTCCAAAAAAAGTTGGGACAGTAAAGCATAATACCACTTTAAATGTTGCCATTCCTTTTCACAACACTTAAAAGACGTTTAGGGACTGAAGACACCAAGTGATGAAGTGTTTCAGGTGTCATTTTGTCCCATTCTTCCTGCAAACAAGTCTTAAGGTGGGCAACAGTACGGGGTCTTCGTTGTCGCATTTTGCGCTTCAAAATGCGCCACACATTCTCTATTGGAGACAGGTCGGGACTGCAGGCAGGCCAGTCAAGTATCCGTACCCTCTTCCTCCGCAGCCAGGACTTTGTAATGTGTGCAGAATGTGGTTTTGCATTGTCTTGTTGAAATATGCATGGACGTCCCTGGAAAGATGTCTTCTTGAAGGCAGCATATTGTGCTCCAAAATCTCTATGTACTTTTCAGCATTAATGGTGCTATCACAGAAGTGCAAGTTACCTTTGCCAAGGGCACTGACACAACCCCATACCATGAAAGACCCTGGCTTTTGGACTTGTTGCTGGTAACAGTCTGGATGATCCTTTTCTTCTTTGGTCCGGAGCACACGGCGTCCATTCCTCCCAAAAAATACCTGAAATACTGATTCATCTGACCACAGTACACGTTTCCACTGTGTGATGGTCCATCCCAGATGCCTCCGAGCCCAGAGAAGTCGACGGCGCTTCTGGACACTGTTAACATAGGGCTTCCTTTTTGGCACAGTACAGTTTTAACTGGCATTTGTGGATGTAACTACGTATTGTGGTACTTGACAAAGGTTTGCCAAAGTAGTCCTGAGCCCATGTGGTGATGTCGCTTATAGATGAATGACGATTCTTGATGCAGTGCCGCCTGAGGGATCGGAGATCACGGTTGTTCAGCTTAGGCTTGCGCCCTTGTCCTTTACGCACTGAAATTTCTCCAGATTCCTTGAATCTTTTAATTATGTTATGCACTGTTGAAGGTGAAATATCCAAATCTCTACCTATCTTTCTTTGAGGAACATTGTTTTTAAACATTTCAATAATTTTGTTGGCAAACTGGCGATCCTCGGCCCATCTTTGCTCCTAAAGGACTAGACCTTTCTTGGATGCTGCTTTTGTACCAAATCATAATTACAATCACCTGTTGACATCAACTGTTTCAAATCACATCATTATTTAACCAATTAACCTCATTACTAGCCCTAAATTGCTCCTGTCCCAACTTTTTTGGGAATGTGTTGCAGGTCTGAATGACAGGAAAGGATGTATATTTACAAATGACATGAAGTTGACCAGACAAAACATGAAATATTTTGTGTTCATATTGTCTGCAATGAAATACAAGTCAAAGTAAATTTAGAAATCACTACTTTCTTTTTTTATTTGCGTTTTCCATACTGTCCCAACTTTTTCTGATTTGGGGTTGTATAATAAATTATAGTAACGCCGCATTTTATTGTCAGTAACGGTAACGGCGTTGTAACGGGGGTAACAGTAATTAGTTTGATTACTCAGTTACTGAAAACAATAACACCGTTAGTAACGCCGTTTATTTATAACGCCGTTATTCCCATCACTGGATATAAATAACTCTTTAAAAAAAACAGGGTTTGCTTCTGTTGATGGATGCGCATTCTGGTTTCCCAGTACATTACAACAACAGCGATGAAAAAAACAAAAACAAAACGTGGACAAGCCATTCACTCTTGTTCAATGCGAGTGCCGTATACTGGATTATGAACATTTATTCCGTCATCACCCGGTGCTGATAGCGCGCGTGCGCACAGGTGAGACCGGTGTTGTGCCGAAATCTGCACCCCTGCCAGATTATGCATCCCCTCGTTGAAATCGCTACCTGATTGCCTAATCCCAACCCCACCCCTAATCCTAACCCCTCCCCCACACCTACTCCTAAACCTACCAATACTAGGGGGTGCATAATCTGGAAGGGTGCAGAATTCGGCACAACACCGAACAGCACACGTTGATATCTGTGTTTAAACTAAACTCATGTAAGCTTTGCTAGTTTAAACATTTAAGAGCCAGAGGATGCGAGCTCGCGCACGCAGTGAGAAGATTTGTGCGTGCGCTTATCAGAAGCGCACAAACACGCACCTCAGAACGCGCGCAAATATTAAGCTCTCTCTGAAGTATTGTGTTTGAATGGACAAATTCACACAAAAATTATGCCAAAATGCCCGTCTTGGTAAGTGGAAAAGCACTTTCTTAATATTAATCAAAAAGCAACAACAAAGAAATCACTCACTGCTCTTGATTTAATCGCTTTTTTAACTTTAATAAAGATTAATCTTTAATTTATACAGTCAATGCAATGCTGTTTTACATTTGATTATTTTATTCAATTTCTGAACCTAAAAACTAATGCTATAGACCTACCTAAAAAACAACAAGTCACTGTTTATTTTATTTGTATCTTGTGCTGTTGCTTGTAGTTAGATAAATTATTCTTATTTTCTTTATTTTTATTTGACAGTATAGTTTTTTCCCTAAACTAACCTAACAATACCGAAACCGTGACTCTAAAACCGTGATACGAACCGAACCGTGAAAAAGTCGAACCGTCCCACCCCTAATATATATATACATATATACCTGTATATATTTATATATATATACTGTATATATATATATATATATATATATATATATTGATTGTATATATATATATATATATATATATATATATACATATATATATATATATATATATAATATACATATATATATATATATATATATACATATATATATATATATATATATATATATTAATGGCTTAAGTGTGATTACACTGTATTCAGCACAAACTGTGCTACAATAATACATAAGCAGCATGAATGTACCCTACATGTTTGTGTTTTTGAGAAAACAACATTTAAACATTCAAATTAACCACAAATTAATGACATTACTTAATAACTTTACCGTTAATTAATCGGCACATTATGTGTTACAGGTAATTTAAAGTTACCATTGTGTTAAATTAGAAAATCACTGAATAGACATTACAAAAAAGTAGCTTTAGAAAAAAATGTTAATTCAACACAATAATATATATATATATATATATATATATAGTTTGGCGAGTAAACAAAAAAAATATAATATATAATGTTTGGAAAATGGCACAGCTTTTTAAGCATCTAAAATTACATTCTTAACATCAGTCAGTCAAGCATTATAAATATATTATGATAATCAAGTATTATTTAATGATGTAACTAGTAAGTAGAATTAAAACTTGGTAACCACGTCTGAATGCATATTAGTCGTTTTAACTGAACTTAGGACTGGTGGTGGTGCTTTTTTGGTCATTCAGTGCTTCTGTAAAAAATGGGGGAAAAACTATCAATAACACTGATGAGATAATAATCATACCATGAATTCTACTGAGAACAATATAAAATGCACTAAGGATTAACGAGCTGCTGGATTCATGAATATTAATCACGTTGTCTGCATTGGCTCAAACTGATTCGCTGAAATCAAAACAGGGACGATAATAGGTGAGCGCCAGCCAATGAGATTGTCGTTTGCACATTAGCTCTGCCCACTACCGCAAAACCGGTAAAACTTCCAACCAGAAAAGTTCCAACTGGTAAAAAAAAACAGTTCTTAAAAGCTGAAGATTTCCAAAGGAACTCCATTATTTTGACAGGAAAATACAACAAAAAATATAGTTTACATACATCGTAGCGCGCCAATTCTGCATGGTATGTAAGACTCTCTTGCTCTCTCTCTCTTTGCCTGTGAGAAAAAAGCAAAGTGACGGCAAGTCGTGCGACTTCACACTAGAGTTTACGGTACACCAAATACAGGTGTGCTGCGCATCCATTCAGATGAACTGAAAAATAGCACAGATCGCTTGACGGAGAGTGAAACTCTGAAGCGTTCAGTCAGAGTATTCAGCGAGTGAAAATATATCTGTGCTAAACTTATACATAGCCTCCAACTCACACACTGGTGAGTAAATGATAACCGATGCCATAATTTGTTGTGGTATCGGTGGAATTTCCAATACTAGTATCGGAACAACGCTATTTTCAAGTATTCCACACAGCTGTTTCCAGCACTTTAAAACTCTAAAAATTATCCAATTGGACAAAACACAATGTATATCAAAATATAGTTTTGTGGTTAAAAAGCACTTGTGTAAATTTTTAAAATACATCAAATTACCACAATAACCAGTAGATGGCAGCACAGGAGCACTTATTGGCTTATTAGTCATTCATTTGTACTTGCTTTATATTTTAAAATTATAAAATAACTATTATAAAACATCTGATCATCAAGAAATAAAATTCTGTCAAAGTTTTGCGCTATTCTTGTGTATGTAGTAAGAAAAGCTACAAATCACCAAACTTTTCTACACTTTGCATCTGAATTGCACATCAATTAAAATCACTGAAGTTGTCAGTCAGTTCTATATAATACTATAGAAGAATAATGGTACATTAAGTAAGAGTAGAATATATTAATTTTCTTTATGAAAATTAGATTTTGTATGTTACTGATGCTACTAAAAGTACATTTTGTATGCTTCCCAACTCAAGCTCAGTGCTTTACTGTCAAATGTGTATTACCAAGAATGTAATATTATTAGTAACTGCACTTATTAATGCAAAACAGTAGTAACTTTAGGAATAAATTATCTTTATTTTTGATACCCCACACACCAGCCCCCCAGCGCTACCAAACCTGCTTCTGGTGCCACCATCTGTAAAAGTTAGTGGCGCTGCTCTCAAATGTTAGTCTGGAGCCCTGCACTGTTACATCAGGATTCACTTTTATGTTCACATTTCACCATTTTTACTTTTATTTCAGAGTTGATTGAAGAAAAAGTGAAGAATGAAGAACCAAGTGAAGTTGAGGAGAAAAATCATGTCAAAACTGAAGAAAAATCTTTGAGTTGCTCTCAAACCAAACTGAAAGATTTAAAGAAAAGAGCCAAGAAATCTTTCACCTGCACTCAGTGTGGAAAGTTTCACACAATCATCAAACCTTAAGAAACACATGAACATCCACACTGAAGAGAAGCTGCACGCATGTGATCAATGCGGTAAAAAAAATGTATGGGCTTCAGTTCTGAAGAAACACTTGAAAGTTCATGCAAAGGAGAAGCCACATTCATGTAAATTGTGTGGTAACAGTTTTGTGCGTCTACAACATTTTAAAGTAGGTCAGAAAATACATACTGCTGTGAGAGAGTACATGTGCTTTGAGTGTGAAAAGACTTTTACTTCAGCGACGTGTACAAAACTGCATGAGAGGATCCACACTGGAGAAAAACCTTATAAGTGTTCACACTGTGACAAGAGGTTCAGTCAGTCAACACATCTGAAAATACATGAGAGGATCCACACTAAAGAGAAACCTTATAAGTGTTCACAATGCAATAAGAGATACAGTGATTCAGGAATCCTAAAAATACATGAAAGGATCCATACTGGAGAGAAACCTTATAAGTGTTCACACTGTGACAAGAGATTCAGTCGTTCAGCACATCTGAAAAAAATGAGATGGTCCACATTGGAGAGAAACCTTACAAGTGTTCACACTGTTGCAAGAGATACAGTCAGTCAGGACAACTGAAAAGACACGAGAGGATCCACACGGGAGAGAAAGCTTACAAGTGTTCACACTGTGACAAGAGATTCAGTCAGTCAGGACAACTGAAAAGACATGAGAGGATCCACACTGGAGAGAAACCTTATAAGTGTTCACACTGTGACAAGAGATTCAGTCATTCAACAAATCTGAAAAGACACAATAGGATCCACACTGGAGAGAAACCTTATAAGTGTTCACACTGTGACAAGAGATTCAATAATTCATCACATCTGAAAACACATGAGAGGATCCACACTAAAGAGAAACCTTATAAGTGTTCACACTGTGACAAGACATTCAGTGATTCAACGCATCTGAAAGCACATGAGAGGATCCACACTGGAGAGAAACCTTATAAGTGTTCACACTGTGACAAGAGATTCAATAATTCATCACATCTGAAAACACACGAGAGGATTCACACTGGAGAGAAACCGTATCACTGCACTGCATGTGGGAAGCGTTTCATTCAATCATCTGCTCTACACAGTCATACAAAAAAATATCACAGTGAGGCCCTGTACACACAGATACACATTTAGCTGTATACAGAGCCGATCCTCCCTATACGCAGAATACGCAAGCTGCGTAGGGCCCCCAAAACACCAGGGGGCCCCCTTGCTCTCAAAGATGTTTTAATTTTAGTTTTGTTTTTGAGTTTGGCTAGCGGTTATGAAAACATAAATGATAATTTCTTTTAATGCGGTGCGCTGTCACCCTCTCTATGTAAAAATCTGTCAAATCATGTAACGTGAATGTCGTACAGTCTCTTGCTCGAGGAAAAAAAACAAGTTGAAAGCGTACGGAGCCACGGAAGAGATGAGCGCTTTCCGCGAGCGCGATTCGAGATGGAGTGAAACACTGACAAATGCGTTTCATCCATTCTTTCATCCCAAAATACACTAGGGCAGATATCGTAACACCCCACATCTCTACCCCAGTCAGACACCGCTATGTCACGTAACAGCAACAACAACAACAACACTACATGCTTGTGTTCATGCTGCAGAAGCCTATTAGCTTTACTAATTTTATTAGCTTTTCTTGTTGTTGTGTTGGGTTTAAATACAGTGTGCAAGGTTTATGCGCATGCTCCAAGTCTTCTTCTCTGTTTTTAGTGTATCTCTGTGGCAGAATTACAGCGCCACATACTGGTCTGTCATGAATGCTACATCGGTTTCAGTGGTTTTGATATTCGCACATATTTCTTGAGACAACGCTGTGTTTACGGCAGAACAAGAAAATAAAAGATTGGATAGGGAAAGCTGGCTTTGTGTGGATGAGCCCTAAGCAGATCATCTTCAGATCAGAGCATGTGAGCGGAGCTGAGCGGTGAGAATTTCCACTCACGTGGGTGTTCGCTCCCCCCGCTCCACCGCTCAAAGTCGCAGCAGACCGCTCCGCTCATTTCCGCTCCCCGCTCACCTACAATTTCATCCCACTCCGGTGAAATCGCTCCACACTCGCTCAAATTTAAAATTTCTCTGCATGCCTAACACCTGCCGTTTTCAACCGAAGCCTTACGCCTGGGACACACTGTCTGCGTGGCGGACGTGGAGTGGGTTTGTTGAGTGACTGTTGCGGAAAAAATCCGCTTCAATTCTATTCTGTCGCGGGGCCGCGGTTGCGGTGTGGTTGGACCACGCGCACCTGATACGCGCATATTCCGCAGGCAGTGTGGCTGCTCTAATCTGTTAACATAGGTGCGGAAAGGAAAATCAACACGCAGCAAACCCGCTCCGCGACGCAGCCTATATCCTATAAAGAACTCACAGCAACATCACATTTACATTTATGCATTTAGCAGACGCTTTTATCCAAAACTATATTTTAATCATTCTCAATTGCAACAATTCATTGCCTGTGTGTATGTATTTTGTTTTATGTTATTTAGCTTAGTTCATGTATTTTAGTAAGATAGCAAATAAACTCTTGTTTGATTTATAGAGAAGTGTTCTGTGTTTTGTTGTGTAATATTCAAATCAAAACTTTGCCCAGATTACGTTACCTATGCTCATAACTGTCATACGGTTATTTAAATAATTCTGTATTATTATATTGTGGCCACGAGAATAAACAGAATTTCTCAGATATACTGAAATCTAACAACTCGCTGGACGATTGTTAAATAAGGTATAAGTTGGACGTTTTGATTAATATCAATTGATCATATCAAATCGTAAGATTCCCTAAAGCTAAAAAGCTTAAACCAAAGAGCTAAATTAAACAATGTAAAAGGGGTAAAATCCTTTACAAAAATCACGGACAGGGGTAAGTAGGCTACATTAAAATATTCATATGACAAAACTTATTTAATTGATTATTAGCCAATATTTCCTATTTCAACCATATTCAAAATGCTCACGTTTTGCTCTGGCCTCCCCATGTTCGCGCAGCACACTGTCATGTTTCCGCATGATGTGTCTTTTTAGATTAAAATACGAATCCTTACTTACTGAAATCGTATCACCACATTCCTGATTATGTTCAACATCGTTATCATCTATTTTTTTGACAGGAATTGTGCACCTGTATGACCTGTCGGTTTGCTTTTGGAAATATTTCACAAACTCCATCTCTCCTTCACAATGAACGATTTTTGAAGTGTAGGCTGACAGTTTTGTTAATTGTTGAAGGCACAGGTGAATTCTGGGTGGATTTGTGCATGCCCTAGGCTCGTGGTGTGAGCGGTATTGGAGCGGAACAGGAGCGAGACAGAGTGATCGCTCCGGCCTTTGGATAAAAACCCGCTCCACGCTCCGACTATATTTCGCACGCTCCTCGCCCCCGCTCGCTCCCGCTCCGCTCACATGCTCTGCTTCAGATCCAGCATTTTCAGATCTGATGCTGTCTCCTCATCAAATACGACACAATAATGCATCAAGTTGTAAAATATCTGGATAAATCTGTTCTAACCAGACATTACAAGTGACATGACAAAGAAACATCTAAAGTTTTCACAGTGAATAAAATTCATCTTCATCTTCAAAACCAGCAGATTCAACTGAGATTCAATCAACTCAAAGATAGAGTTCCTCCCCAAAGAACAATGTCAAAAAGTTTTATTCTTGTATATCAGTTTGTTTCATATATAAATTATATAATTGTGTTTTCTTATGAGTTTCATATTATGTTCAATTGTCTTATAATGCATATGTATCACTTGTAGTTTGCTTACTTGTAGATGCTTTTTACAAACTGTTCTAGTTCAGGACACTGTTCTTGTTCAACACTTTTAAAGAGATTTATTTTTAATATGTTCTTCACTGTTGTTTTTAAAATGACAGTTATTCTTCCATGTAAGATGTATTTAGGAAATGCATATGCAATATATACTGTCATGTAGCTTTGCAACTGATCCTTCTGTGCTTCTCTTGTAAGTAGGAATGAATACCTGAACCCGGCATTAAACGAGCTCTGGGGCTAAATTACAGAAGACTGTAGTATCGAAAAGTGAATGTTAAAGAGCACCTATTATGCAAAATCCACTTTTACATGGTGTTTGTACATAAATGTTTGTTGGCAGTGTGTGAACCCAACCACTCTACCAAGGTTATTTTCGTAAACTAATACAATTGATGAAAAACTATTTCGTAAACTGAAATAAAATAAAAAATGTCAAAATATTTCAAAAACTAAAACAAAACTAAACTAACAACAGTTATTGAAAAACTAACTGAAATTAAATAATAAGTAACAAAAGTAAATTGTCATTTTCGTAATCATTACATTCTCACTGCTTGGCAGAAAAATATATGAGCTGTGGGTCAGTTTAGGGAAATAACTGTAAATAGCGCATCACACACATGGGGTTATCTGACGGAGAGACGCAAAGCAGAGTCCTGTTTGGTAAATGTGCACCAGCAGTAGCCTACTTAACAGAACACCCGACCCGTTATCTGACAGCAGCACTAATTTATTTCTGTACCAAACCAGAACCGTTTCACATAAAGAGCACGAGTCGTGAACCGAACCCGCAGTAATCTACAACATCAGGTAGGCAAAATTATTTATTTTCTCATGTAACACAAGCAATCAAACAACATTAGGCAAGTTGGTGCTTTGAAGAAAAACAGACACGCAGCACAATTTTAGCAGCCATTTAGCCTCCTTGTTACCGCGTCCGCCTCCCATGCCGGAAACCCGGTTTCGAGAACCGCTTGGAGCAGCCAAGTGGGACCCGTTACAATTATATAATTTTTTACCTCTGATCCAACTGTCCTGAGCACATTCACAACAGCCGGCGCGTGACGCGTCAACGTGCTCTGGCATAGTAGATGCATGCGTCACACGCCGCTGTTGTGAACGTGCTCAGGACAGTTGGATCAGAGGTAAAAAACTATATAAATACTGTTCAGTTTCTTGCACAGACCGATTGTTTCATGTCTTAAGACCTCAATGTATCGTCACGAGCCGCAGGTTTTAATTTGGTTTTGTCTGTGTATGTTTTTTTGACTCTCAAAGCCGTGGGTCCCATTGACTACAATTATAATACTCAAAGACTGCAACGGTTTGAGTTAAAAATCATCGTTTGTGTTCTACTAAGAAACAAAGTCACCTACATCTTGGATTCCCTGGGGGTAAGCAGATAAACATCAAACTTTCATTTTTGGGTGAACTATCCCTTTAAGTTAATTTTGATGTTGCCTTGACAAAGCCTTGCCTGAATTTAAAAGCACAACATGTAAGTTTTCGCTGCTAGAGGTCGCTAACAACTCTGCTCATAATAAGAAACATTCCACAGTGTTTAGCTCCACCTCCAATCAAACACACCTGATCCAGCTCATCAATTTCCTTTGTCTATTCCTTAGTCACTTTTTGGCACTTTGCCCAAGAATAACATTTTTATGCTGTAAAGGTTGCGTGCAATCCGCCTATAGTCCTACCTTACCTTTTTATGTTGTTGTTTGTTTTTTCATCCAACCCATTGGTTTGGGGATGGTAGGCAGCCGTCACACTCCTTTTTATGCATAGCAGATCACAAAGGCAGCTGTTTATCTGAGAAGAAAGAATATACAAATTTTGCATTTGATCATGTGGGTACGTCATTTATATGCAAAGAGAATTAGGCATTATAATAGTTGTTGTTTATTGATTCACCTCATTAACGAAATCTCTGCCTTGATCAGACAAAATCCTGACTAGGCAACCATGTCTGTAAATTACAGAACACAGGTGCCTTGAAACTTCTGCAGCAGATTTGGACTTCAAGGGGAAAGCTTCCACCCACTTTGAGAGTAATCCGTTATTGTTAAAATATACACATGCCCATCAATTATCTTGGGCAGTGGTCCTGTCAAATCAATCCCAAGCAATTCCCAGACTGAGGAGACCTAAAAAAGAATGGCAAGCAGTCCAATAAAAATTATAATAAAAAATAATATGTTTGCAGATCAGAATGCATTATGCTTAAAATTAGCAATTAGAAAGCAAAAATACCTGAATACTTTCCAGTGTGCTTTCTACTATAAGAGGTTTTCCCACCCTTTGGCACTGGTCACATTCACTCACCTAGAAAATATGACAAATAATGCCCATAAAAATGATTAAGTAAAAGCTATAACAATAAACAATATTTATTTGTCATCAAAAAAAAATGTAACTAATCTTGACAATGACTCATCAACGTATCATTGATTACCTTACAGACACAATGCAACACATTAGAAAAGGTATGCCATATGGACAAAAGTATTGAGAACCCCCCTTCTAATGAACAGGTTTGACTACTTTAGTCATTGTCGTGAGCACAAATCTTAATGCTACAACATGTTATGATATTCTAGAGTAGGTATGGACTGATATGAGATTTTGATGGTATGATAACGGTATGCTAAAATATCATGGTTTCACAACATTTCCCATGCCTATTATAGAGAACTGTGTGCTCCTAATTTTATAGCAACAGTTTGGGCAGGGCTATTTCCTATTCCAGCATGACAATGCCCCTATGCATGATTTGTAAAGGCACACACCTGTCTATTTAAGGTCCCACAGTTAACAGTGCATGTCAGAGCACAAACCAAGCCATGAAGTCCAAGGAATTGTCTGTAGACCTCTGAGACGGAATTGTATCGAGGCACAGATTTGAGGAAAGGTACAGAACAATTTCTGCAGCATTTAAGGTCCCAATGAGCAGAGTGGCCTCCATCATCCGTAAATAGAATTTTGGAACCACCAGGACTCTTTCTATAGCGGGCCGCTCGGCCAAACTGAGCAATTGATTGTGAAGGGCCTTGTCTAGAGTGGTGACCAAGAACCTGATGGTCACTCTAGTTGAGCTCCATGATCATATGTGGAGATGGGAGCAACCTATAGAAGGACAAACATCACTGCAACACACCACTGATCTGGGCCCGTATTTATCAAGCTTCTCAAAGTGCCATTTTAGTCTTAAGTGCTGAGAATTCATGAAATTTACTCCTACTTTCAAACTTAAGTATAAAAGCAAGTTATCAAACTTCTTAAAGCTAAGAATCACTCTTACTCTCCCAGTTATTTAAGACAGCTGGAGAGGTCTCTCAAGTGGTTAGGAGTTGCCAGTAGGGGCTTGTGATGGCGCTGAGGAGACAGAGACGTGCACAAATCTTTCAGGAGAGGAGGAATGTCTTTGAAATGTTTGGCGACGAGCAGTTAATGAAACAAGTTACATTTCCTCAGTTATTCAAAATGAGCAAAGAACATTTACATTACCAAAGAACATCATAACTGACTTCAGTCTAGCGCGAGTATTATATGCGATCTACACTGTATGATGAATAAATCTCTTACCCCTTATTTACACTGCACGCGTCTGCGGTGCGTTACAGCTCTACGGCCACCGGAGCTGATCAGCTGCGCCGTGGCAAGTTTCTGAAGCCGCTCTCCACGCTGCATCACTAAAGATAGGCACCTAGTCTATTTTTGACAGATAATAATAATAATAATAATAATAATAATCGTCTCGCTGTCGTCAAAGGCATCAGCAACAGGCGATATCTTTGACTATCGTCGATACACTTTACTATCGTGTTTCTGCACCCTAAATTAAGTTGTGATGACGCTTTGTTTCCTTGCCATAATGTGTTCTCTTGAAAAGTCTTTATTGTCAAATGTGTGTTGAATGTAAACTCCTTTTATGAATTTAACCATTCTATGAGAATTTATCTGAGAATATGCTTAATTAAGGAAATCTATTCAGTGATTGGTCCATGCATATGTCGTCATCCAAAATCCTGTTTGTGGCACAGCAAAGTGTCGTGAATCATCTCTAAGACTGACACTTAAGATTTAGTCCTACACTTCGCTTAAATTATGACTGAGATGATTGATAACTAACTTTTAATCGCAGCTTTGAGCCAATAATTTTTTTTCACTTAAGTCAATTCTTAGCAGTGTTCTTGAGAGTAATTCTTAGAGGCTTGATAAATACGGGCCCTGGTCTTTATGGCGGTGTGGCCAAACTCAATCCTCTCCTCAGTGAAGACACAAGAAAACACACTTGGAATTTGCAAAAAAAAAACACCTAAATGACCCTCAGACTCTGAGAAACAAGATTCTCTTGTGTGATGAACCTCAATTCAAAGCATCATGTTTGAATGTTCATCACCTGCAGAGTACCAACCCAAAAGTAAAGTGTGCTGGTAGCAGCCTCATGCCGTGGGGCTGTTTTTCAGCGACAGGGACTGAGGGACTCGTCAGAGTAGTAGAAAAGCTCAATGCACCAAAATATAGAAATAGCCTTAATGAAAACCCAGTCCAGAGCATTCAGAACCTCAGACTGGCAGAAGGTTTACCTTCCAACAGGACAATGACCCTAAGCACACAGGGGGTGGCAACTGAAAAATGACTCCTAATTTTTAAAAGAGCCCTATCAGAGGATATAAAAATCTAGAGGATGAAAGAGGAGTAAGAAGATCTGTAAGATAAGATGGGGCTTGATCATCATAAGAGCAAACAACAGAATTTTAAACTGGATCCTAAAATGGACCAGGAGCTAATGAAGTGACACTAAAATTGGTGCAACATGATCATATTTTCTGCCCTGGTCGATAGCCTAGTACCATCTGGAGGCATGCAGTGGAAAACTAAAAAAGACCCAAATACAAAGAGTTACAATAATCTAAGCAAGATGCAATAAAAGCATGAATAACCTAAATTTACTAATTATGTAACCTTAGAGACTTTTGTCAAAACACTGCCTTCACACTAACCTGTGACTCTGAACTTTGAAGAGTACCGCCTCAAGTTTTGATGTTTTATTATATTGTGTTGGGTACACATTTGGTACACAGTGGGAAGTCGTGGCCTAATGGTTAGAGAGTCGGACTCGTAACCCAAAGGTTGCAGGTTCGAGTCTCGGTACCGGCAGGGATTGTAGGTGAATGTACAGCACTCTTTCCACCCTCAATACCACGACTTTGAGCAAGGCACTGAACCCCCGGGTGCCGCAGCAAAAATGCCTGCCCGCTGCTCCGGGTGTGTGTTCACTGCTGTGTGTGTGCACTTAGGATGGGTTAAATGCAGAGCACTAATTTCAAGTATGGGTTACCATACTTGGCCACGTGTCACGTCACTTTCTTTTTCACTTTCATTTGTAGTGAGGAAAGCGATCACCTCTTCATGTCTTCTCTCCATGATACTATCTACAATGCTTTCAGAAGAAAAGAAAAGAATTCAGAAGCAGACAGATTACCCACACAGACAGTTATTGTTTTTATCCACCTTATTTTTTCATGTAAGCGTGGGCGCTGCCATTTTCGAACTATAATGTGTCAGATTTCCGTAAAGCACTTCCGCTAATAGTAGTTGTATTGTGATTCCGTAGTTTTGCGTTCACTGTGTAGTTTACTTTTAATATGGACCAAAGAAAGACTGGCGTACCTTATGCAGTTAGGGGGTGTCATAATAGCTGATTCAAGCATAAAAAATACCTGCAAGACATTTGTTTTGACCATAATCCACACACCGGAGATGAATGTGGATGTGGGGCACCTTATGATTTGCACGCCCCTCCGAAGGGAGAAGAAGCTCGTCGGCTTTGGTTAAAAGCCTTAAACTTAAAGAAACCACAGTATGTTTGCTCTTTCCACTTCGTTGATGGCAGACCCACGGAAAATCATCCGTCCCCCGAGAAACGATGCTCCATTGAAGACTCCGAGGCGACGTCTCGTCAGGATATATCCACAAACAGGTATGTTACAGCGTCTTGTTAAGTTACGTGCTCTAACAAAAGACATCGTTTAAACTATTTCTTTATCGATGACACTCCTATTGTGCTTGAAAAATATTAAGTGATAAGCTGAAGTTGATAACAGTAGAAAACTGTTACAAAAAAGCACATAGAGGGATAGCTACAATTTTAATTCTGTAATTTACTTACCAAACCTGTGTTTAATTTATTTTTGCTGCTGAACACAAAGGAAGATATTTCGAAGAATGTTTGTAACCAAGCAAATCTTGGGTCCCATTCACTTTCATAGTAGTAAGAAATAGTTTGTATATTAACATTATTCCAAATATCCTCCTTTGTGTTCAGTAGAACAAATAAATTTATACAGGTTTAGAACCACTCGAGGTTGAGTAAATGATGAAAATTTTCATTTTTGGGTGAACTATCCCTTAAAGCCAGGTACTGTGATTGTATTGAATAAAAATACCACTGTAGTATGACTGGAACACCATGGTGCCATGTACAAAATACTTTTGCTACTGTTTTGTAATACTTTTTGTAAATGGTGGTAGAGAATGTATCAGTTTCTCCTGAGCATCTGACTGACTTCAATGTTGTGTTTTGCAGATGATCAACAAGGTGACCATGAGACCGTTGTAGCTGCCCCTTCAGTACAGTGATGCTTGCACTCAGTGGGAGGTCCAGAATTTGACAGACCACACTTATTCCTCAGGGGATAAAATAATGTTACACAAAGGCAACACAGTTCCACAGTGAAGATCCCTTAGCCCTTGCCATTCTCAAGAATGACACTAGCTCTGTATTGTACACTGGCTTCACCCTTAGTGACTTTAAAGAACATGTTAAATATGTCCAGCAATTTTACACTTTCAGTTTTAAGATGCACATAATGGATCAAATTCTGATGACCATGATGAAGCTGAAGTTGAATTTACTACAAGGAGATATTGCTGAACACTTTGATGTGTCCCAGATTGTAGTAAGCCGAATTATCTCCTACTGGATTGATACAATGGAGGAGCACATGAGAGTCTACATTCAATGGCATTTTATATGAAATTTAGAATGGTGTAGTAATTTTGGATACATTGTGTAGTTGTTTGGAATTATTCAGTGTGACCATTAAATATACTGTTTTTACACAAATATCTTCAAGATCTTATATTACTTCTTTCTCCTTATATATGCACACACACAAACACACAATTAAAATGTCAAGATGCAGTTTATTTAGATTTTTTTTTCACTGAAAATGATACAGTTTAGCAATGCTAGGTAAATAATCGTCAATTTGTCACTTTTTCAAAATCATGGAACAAATGGAAAACATTCTGAATAGGGGTGTCAAACGATTAATTGCATCCAAAATAAAAATCTATATAAATAATAATAAACTATATATATATATATATATATATATATATACGTATATATATATATAATAAAAAGCACACGCATATATTTTAGTTATTTATAACTTTTAATTTGGATGCAATTACTCAGCCCTAATTCTGCACAGTATATTAATCAGTTTACGGGTAAGGACAAAAAAATATTTAATTACTAAATGTAATAAATGATTTAATAAATGCTTTCACAGATGAAAGAGAAAAAGGAGACATTAGTCATTTACCTAACTCCTCAATGCAATCACATAACAGTACTGGGATTCACGTCTGCTTTTAAAAACACAAATTATCTTTCTGTTTCATGTACCAGCACTCGACCGACTTTCCGCTGTGCAGGTAGGCTTACTGATATGCCTCAGTGCTTTTATAATTCCGTATCAAAGACCCGTCTACTCCAAGCGACAAAATGAAATAATTAAAAATGTCCTCATAAGTTATGGCAGGCTACTTCTTCATTTCATCCTCCCACTGTGTTATACACCGCGGGTGTGGTAAATATTTACCATCACAGTATTTAATAGTGTTCTGTGTGTGCTCCCACCACATCGCCCATTACGCTCCTTACCTACCGGCTAGCGAAACAGAAGTTTAACACATTATAAGGAAGTACGTCATCGTATTTACTTCCGCGTTGCAAAATAAGGTGAATATAGACTGCATTCACACTGATATCTGTGAACAGTCAGTAATTACATGCTGATTATCAGCCATACAGATGTTAATCATACAGATACAGGCAATTCCCCACAAAACACGCAAACATATATGAAAACTGTTGAAGAAGAAAAAAAAAGAAAGGTTTATTTGTGCAAAAAAGATCGCTAAGTTACGCCCCCATCAGATGACAGGTGCGTCACAGCGTGCGTCACGCGCCGTCACGAGGGAGCGCCAGAATTCAAATAAACAATCTTCCGTGTATCTTTGACTTTTTTTTTTTTTGGATGGTCTCATTCTGTTTGGGACATTGCCTGCTACAAAATCATGCTGTTTTTTTACCACCAAGACGCTGTTTTTGAGCGTAATTTGTTCCATAACGGACACAAACAATAACTCTCCCTGAAGAGATGAGACGTAAACAAATGAATAACGATCCAAATTACAACGTTGTTGTTTCTCTGGACTAAAAGTGCTCGATGGAATGTTGTTCAGTGGACCCTTATCTTTCAAACTAAACCAGGATTTACAGCAGTGGATACGTTTGAGAGTCGTTATCAGGATGAATCTGGTATGTACTGCGGGTTTTTTATACATGTTTTGATGTGTACTGCTTACACAAATTTAGCAAATACATTCCGTATAAGCTTTCTATCGAAAAACAGCGATCTGTCGTCGATGCTAGAGGCTTAGACCTTCAAAATGATATATAGTTTGTCAAGATTCATTTTGTCCTGTTTTACTTTATCTGTTTGAAAACAATGACGTGTGCAAACAAAGAGCTTTCAGTGCGCTGGCGTCCTGGTGCATGTTAACAGGTTTTAACAAGTTTCTCAGGAATTGACCTAAAAGGTTTTTCAATAGAGTCTGATTTTAGCATGTTGCTAAACTGACTTCTACCCTACAGTGTCATTTTAAAATTATTTATATACTATTAAGGCCGTTATTAATATTTTGAATGTTTTATTTTTATGCTTTTATATTTAATTTAATAAAAAATATATATTTACACTGTTTTATATTCTAAGCTTTATTTTAATTACTGAAAACTGTTTTTAACATTTAAAGTTTTAGTTAATAGCAACAACACCGAAACTTTAAGCATACAGAATATATAGGACATGAATATTATGTCTCTAAGATTATGTATTATGCATCTAGGATATACTGTATATATGTATGTGTATATATATATTATATATATATATATATATATATAATATACACAGTATACACATATATTATGCAAACAGAATGCTGCTGTTCCATTAAAAATTAACAAATTAACTTGATTGTCCACCTGAATGTTCTCAAATTTCAATTCAGAAAAATGTTTGGACATTTATGGTAATGAACAGAAGTTGTCCCAGAAGGACTACAAATCTGCTCAAAAATCATAGCACAATATTTATAAATATACTGTAGAAGTGTGTTGACAAACTCTCACTCTACTTATCTCTTCTCCCTCTGCTTCTCCTCTCTTCTTTTTGACATCCTCCTCTTTGATTATCTCTTTCTACCTGTTCCACTCTTCTCTTTCGTTCACCTAATTTTTTTGCCCCCCCCCTCCCTATGATAAATGTGTCAACAAGTAGGAAAGCAGTGTTTCCTGTGTTGTGTTATTAAATGAGCAGTTATTAGTTTGGGGCCAACTGAAAATATACCATGTGCATCTGATGATATTACAAATTACATGGTTTTGTTTGTTGTGTTTGGACAAATGGTACATAAATGTTAGTGATTTGTGTAAAACCAATAAAAGGAGCTACAATTGCTTTTTCAGATATTTTAAAGATTTGGTTGGTTGTATTAACTATTACGAAAACTTGAGATTTTTGTGCTCAGTGTTTCAAGAAAATTCTTAGCATAATTTGTAATTTGTATGAAATGAATGAAACCTTACAATCTGTTTGGACAATTACAAAGTGTTCAGATCACTGTGTTAACTGTTTTGAGAACAGTGACCTGAGTTTGGAGAAATGTGTCAAATTGATTGAGAAAAACTGTAACACATACACATTCACACACAAGCACTCAAGCACAAACAGAAAGGCTGCTGCTCTCAGTAGAGACACCGTAGGCACAGTTTTGCCAAAAGATCGTTTACACAAATATTATTTTGTATCGCACTACACTGCGTCATTTTTTGTTCTTTTGTTTTGTAACAAAACTCTTCGGATTTAAATTCAGAAGTATTTTGTATGTTGTTTAACATGCTCTATTCTGTCTCTTTGTGCTTTTCATTTGCTATGAAAGATTCAGATTTAAGAATTTGTGATATTGAGAATATCACTACACATGCCTTAGTGTTATGAGACATGTGTTTCATACAGATGTTGATGAAGGTGCCCTGTATGAAGGGGAAAGTGATTAGTGACGTATCTTGTTAGAGCCTCCCTCGCAGTGTTGCCACTAACAATTTCCTAGCAGTGCATTTGCTGATTTGACTGAGAGACATTTACTGTGGCTTCACAGATGTCCACCACCAAGTTGCAGTTACAGAAATCAGCTTTTTTTGACCAAAATTGTGCAGAGCACAGCATGTAGTGATCACAGCTGGTCCGCATCTGAAATGAAAGTCACTCGTCTTAAGAAGTACCCTCCATCTTGACTTAAGGATACCAAAAAATAAATTCAATACCCACCCAGAGCAAGCTAAGGTACACACTGAATGACTCTGTACTGGGTTCAAATTAGCCGAGTTGATATCATGAGCCTGTCTAGGAGGAGGAAAGCAGGGTCACCAACAATTTGAAGCCTGGCTTCTCCCTCAATGTTCTTGACAAGCTGAAACAGAGGACAAGAGGAAGGTTCATTTGTTTTTTAGTTGTAGTTGTGTGAAGGCACAGTGGGCCTCATTTATCAATCTAATGTAGAAACATGCGCAGATCCAAGCGCACAAATCAATTTTCGATAGAGTTAACGTGTGATATATGCCGCCAATCCCATCGTACGAATGATCGAAAATATTGAGTTAGAAACACTAGAACTGATAAGTTGTGTGGCAGCGCAATCAGTTGGATTTAATAAAATAAAGATATAAAGAAAACAAATAAAATGCATTGAAAATTGTCACAAAAATGAGCGTAGCATATACTTGTCGTGCAGGTTTTTTTTCTTTTGATAATCTGTTAATTATTTTAAGAGAAATTTATTTTGTGTAGTCCTGTTTATTTTATTCCTTTTATATAGCCTACTTAATTAGTTTTTCTGCATTCACAGACACACGTGACAGTGTGTGAATCCACATGGTCTGTTGTTTAAGCTGCTATTTACGCATATAAATAAAAGAAATAAAGCTTCGTTTGTCGGCCAGGAAATAATCTAAATGAACAAAATGATGTTCTTATACAATTCTCTGCAATTCTCTATGCTGCATGCAAGTTCAGGCCAACTCAAAAACTTGCATACACGAGCTGAGACCTGATGTGAAGTGATGTTACATTCGTGAACGAATCGTTCTTTTTGAACAAATCTTTGAGGTGAACGAATCGTTCTCATTCACGTAATCCATTGACTCATATTTCATGTTCACTGAAATCCCTCCCTCCAGAGCAGCACGGAGCTATTAGCTCTGTGGACTGTTTCAACCTGTCAAAGAATAACTAAACCTTGAGAAAATAGCCTTTTATAGCCCGTCAGTATGAGATGTGACGGAGCATGTGATTTGTTGAACGTAGTGAACGAATATGCCGTTTACTGACCGAGTTGCTTTTGAGTCTGAACGAGAGAGATCTTGTTCGAGAACGAGTTGAACGAACTGATACATGTCATTCATGAACAAAATGACCAAACTGGTACATCTCATTTTGTGAATGAAAATAACTAGTTATTGAATGATAATGATGGCGAACAGGTAGAGCTCAGCTCGTAGTTTGGCATATTTGCAGCAAAGAAAGAAATTTACACTTTACCATTGTGATGAAAACTGACCCACTACTGTGTTTTAGACTTAGCTTTGTGGTACATTTTGCACTTTGACCAATTTACTTGACTACTGTACTGTAAGCACTGGTGTTTTGTGTGCATTATGTATTTATTTTTTATTGTTGTTTAAATGTTTGAACAGTTTTCTTTTAAATAAAAATGACCATTACATTTGAGTCATGTCATGTGGGCTGTGAAGAGGCATGTATCGTTCAGACTCGTTCAATACTCTGTACAGTAGTCAAGTAAATTGTTCAAAGTGCAAAATATACCACAAACCCTTGACAGATTATTGTTGAAATGAATGTTTGTGAAAATAATTTATAAACATTTTTATATAAATGTGTATTTTATAAAACATGTTGAACTCACAAACTATTAGAAAATCACAGCCAGCCGTATATCTAAATAATTGTTATAAATTTACATTTTGAAACTTTGCCAACAGAATTAAGACACTTACAGTTTATTTATTTATTTTTTTACAATCGCTAAGACACATTTGACAATACTTTGGGACACTTCTTCAGAACTCTTCACACACTGAGCACAACAGCATCTATGTTAGCTAAACATACTTTACTTTAAATACTTTAACACAAAATATGTTTTATATATATATATATATATATATATATATATATATATATATATATATATATACATATATATATATACACACATACATATATATACACACATACATATATATATATATATATATACATATACATATATTATATAATATATACATATATATATATATATATATACTGACCAAAATTATAAATGCAACACTTTTGTTTTTGCCTCCATTTTTCATGAGCTGAACTCAAAGATCTAAGACTTTTTCTATGTACACAAAAGGCCTATTCCTCTCAAATATTGTTCACAAATCTGTCTCAATCTGTGTTAGTGAGCACTCCCTCCTTTGCCGAGATAATCCATCCACCTCACAGGTGTGGCATATCAAGATGCTGATTAGACAGCATGATTATTGCACAGGTGTGCCTTAGGCTGGCCACAATAAAAGGCCACTCTAAAATGTGCAGTTTTACTGTATTGGGGGGTCCGGGGGGGGTCCGAAAACCACTCAGTATCTGGTGTGACCACCATTTGCCATCTCCTTTGCATAGAGTTGATCAGGTTGTTGATTGTGGCCTGTGATATGTTGGTCCACTCCTCTTCAATGGCTGTGCGAAGTTGCTGGATATTGGCAGGAACTGGAACACGCTGTCGTATACGCCGATCCAGAGCATCCCAAACATGCTCAATGGGTGACCTGTCCGGTGAGTATGCTGGCCATGCAAGAACTGGGATGTTTTCAGCTTCCAGGAATTGTGTACAGATCCTTGCAACATGGGGCCATGCATTATCATGCTGCAACATGAGGATGAATGGCACAACAATGGGCCTCAGATCTCGTCACGGTATCTCTGTGCATTCAAAATGCCATCAATAAAATGCACCTGTGTTCATTGTCCATAACATACGCCTGCCCATACCATAACCCCACCGTCACCATGGGCCACTCGATCCACAACGTTGACATCAGCAAACCACACGACGCCATACACACTGTCTGCCATCTGCCCTGTACAGTGAAAACCGGGATTCATACGTGAAGAGAACAGCTCTCTAAAGTGCCAGACGCCATTGAATGTGAGCATTTGCCCACTCAAGTCGGTTACGACGACGAACTGCAGTCAGGTCGAGACCCCGATGAAGATGACGAGCATGCAGATGAGCTTCCCTGAGACGGTTTCTGACAGTTTGTGCAGAAATTCTTTGGTTATGCAAACCGATTGTTGCAGCAGCTGTCCGCGTGGCTGGTCTCAGACGATCTTAGAGGTGAAGATGCTGGATGTGGAGGTCTTGGGCTGGTGTGGTTACACGTGGTCTGCGGTTGTGAGGCCGGTTGGATGTACTACCAAATTCTCTGAAACGCCTTTGGAGACTGCTTATGGTAGAGAAATGAACATTCAATTCACGGGCAACAGCTCTGGTGGACATTCCTGCAGTCAGCATGCCAATTGCACGCTCCCTCAAAACTTGCGACATCTGTGGCATTGTGCTGTGTGATAAAACTGCTATTTTAGAGTGGCCCTTTATTGTGGCCAGCCTAAGGCACACCTGTGCAATAATCATGCTGTCTAATCAGCATCTTGATATGCCACACCTGTGAGGTGGATGGATTATCTCAGCAAAGGAGAAGTGCTCACTATCACAGATTTAGACAGATTTGTGAACAATATTTGAGAGAAATAGGCTTTTTGTGTACATAGAAAAAGTCTTAGATCTTTGAGTTCAGCTCATGAAAAATGGGGACAAAAACAAAAGTGTTGCGTTTATAATTTTGTTCAGTGTATATATGCATGTGCCTACCAGCAGATACATGCCGTTTAAAGAGTGTAAAATGTTGCTTCATACACACAAGAGCATTTTAGAAATGGAAACTCTTGTTTTAACATTAACAATTAGGCTAAGTGACCGAGAACTGTTGATGAACCACAAAATCAGCTGTTACCGCGACTTCATTAAGCCACAGAAACACTTATTCATCAAAATGAAGGTAATAATTTACCTGTTCAATTTACTTTATATAAAATCAAATATATATTTGGCTGACCACCACACATATTAATGACAATGAATCAGGCTACGTACCTCAGTTTTCCCGCGGCGATGTCTTCCACGTGCGATGTGATAATTTGTGGAAGCACGTGCGCAGTAGTGATAAGGAGTCGACTCCAAAAGAGTCCTTGAATCTGACCAGCCCAGTTTTCGAAGTAGACAATATAAAATATTAATATTCGACTCAGGCTGTGTCTCCACTAATTTGGGAGTCACACTAAAATAACCTGAAACCGATTATATGAGAGACAATAGCATAGCGAAGTTTATAGTTTTTATGACTGAAGCAGAATTTCAGCACCACCAGGGCTGGACAGGGACAAAAAGTCGGCCCTGGCATTTTTTGGTCCAGGCGGCCCACCACCACCACCACTTTTCTCTCTCTCTCTCTCTCTCTCTATATATATATATATATATATATACAACCCCAAATCAGAAAAAGTTGGGACAGTATGGAAAACGCAAATAAAAAAGAAAGTAGTGATTTCTAAATTTACTTTGACTTGTATTTCATTGCAGACAATATGAACAAAATATTTCATGTTTTGTCTGGTCAACTTCATGTCATTTGTAAATATACATCCTTTCCTGTCATTCAGACCTGCAACACATTCCAAAAAAAGTTGGGACAGTAAAGCATTTACCACTTTGTAATGTTGCCATTCCTTTTCACAACACTTAAAAGACGTTTAGGGACTGAAGACACCAAGTGATGAAGTGTTTCAGGTGCATTTTTGCGCTTCAAAATGCGCCACACATTCTCTATTGGAGACAGGTCGGGACTGCAGGCAGGCCAGTCAAGTACCCGTACCCTCTTCCTCCGCAGCCAGGACTTTGTAATGTGTGCAGAATGTGGTTTTGCATTGTCTTGTTGAAATATGCATGGACGTCCCTGGAAAAGATGTCTTCTTGAAGGCAGCATATTGTGCTCCAAAATCTCTATGTACTTTTCAGCATTAATGGTGCCATCACAGAAGTGCAAGTTACCTTTGCCAAGGGCACTGACACAACCCCATACCATGACAGACCCTGGCTTTTGGACTTGTTGCTGGTAACAGTCTGGATGATCCTTTGCTTCTTTGGTCCGGAGCACACGGCGTCCATTCCTCCCAAAAAATACCTGAAATTCTGATTCATCTGACCACAGTACACGTTTCCACTGTGTGATGGTCCATCCCAGATGCCTCCGAGCCCAGAGAAGTCGACGGCGCTTCTGGACACTGTTAACGTAGGGCTTCCTTTTGGCACAGTACAGTTTTAACTGGCATTTGTGGATGTAACTACGTATTGTGGTACTTGACAAAGGTTTGCCAAAGTAGTCCTGAGCCCATGTGGTGATATCGCTTATAGATGAATGACGATTCTTGATGCAGTGCCGCCTGAGGGATCGGAGATCACGGTTGTTCAGCTTAGGCTTGCGCCCTTGTCCTTTACGCACTGAAATTCCTCCAGATTCCTTGAATCTTTTAATTATGTTATGCACTGTTGAAGGTGAAATATCCAAATCTCTTCCTATCTTTCTTTGAGGAACATTGTTTTTAAACATTTCAATAATTTTGTTGGCAAACTGGCGATCCTCAGCCCATCTTTGCTCCTAAAGGACTAGACCTTTCTTGGATGCTGCTTTTGTACCAAATTTAGAAATAAATAAATTTAGAAATCACTACTTTCTTTTTTTATTTGCGTTTTCCATACTGTCACAACTTTTTCTGATTTGGGGTTGTAAAATAAATTCCGCCTTTGAGTGTGAAAGTAAATCATATTCTTCTTTTAAAGAGGACAGCTGTGTAGTCTGTTGCTCAGTAAAACGTTTTTGTAGGTTTTGTAATGATTGGATTTTATTTTCTAATTGTGTAAACTGGTGAGTTTTCGCTTTGGCAAGAGTAGAAGAGAAAGATATACAGAAACCTCGTATAGCACACTTGGTCGTTTCCCACATTATTTGAGGATCCACATCAGAGGGCATATTAATTTCAAGAAATTCCTTAATATATTCTTTTAGAGAAGTAATGAAAGTCTGATTACTTAATAATGATATGTTAAAGCGACATCTAGGGGACTTGGCTTTAACATTGGAAAGAGGAACACTGCACAACACAGCAGAATGATCAGATAATAAAATTGGTAATATAGAGATGGAGGAATTAGATGAAATTAAAGATGGGCTGAGAAATATGTAGTCTATCCTAGAAAAAGTCTTATGTCTATTAGACAGGGTTCCCACTCTTTCATGAACACCAGTTTCAAGGACTTTCAAGGACTTTTTAAAGCACCATTTTTTTTATATCAAGCACCTATCAAATTCACACCCCTGCATATGTAGTGTCATGAAAGACCTTACAGTACTTAACATTTCACTTACACTTAACTTTTACGTAAAAAAATTCAGAGTAATAATGTTGTGAATGTGTAGGTTTAATAAATTTAGACCGTTTTAAGCAGTCGTGTTCAAAGGAATTTAATGAAATCCATTGAAGTCAATACTGGTAATATTCAAATACAATGTCTAAAATATTGATAAAATATGCATCAAACTGGTTTTTGCTGTAGTTCTTGCACAAGATTTAAATTTGAAAGAATTTCACAATTTTTAAATTAATAAAAATTGGTTAAATGTTGTAATAACATGGTAAAACCTGTTAACATAAAAAATTTGCACATTCTCTCAAGAGAGACATTACTCATTAATAAATAAACTCGAGTCAAAATTATTTATTAAATCACTTATTATTGTAAAGCCCATTTTTTAATCTTTGACCTAGAGGAATGCAGCTGCTCAAACATGCAGCTGCTCAAAACTTCAATATTTTTTTAAAATATTTCATGAACATTTTAAACCTTGTACATGTGCAAATCTGCAAAAAAATATATAAAGAAAATAAATAAAAAAATAGGACTTTCTATTTGCTTTTAAACTGTAAACGCTTTTCACTAAGCTGTTTTTCTTATTTTTCAAGTTCTACATTTTCTCCTTAGCTCCATGTCGCAGTAAGTTTTGGGAGATCATTTTTAGTCCATCTCCAATCCTGAAAAGTCTGTCTTGCAGAGATTGACTAAAAATGAGCTCCTAAAACTTACTGGCAGATTCTGGAAGATAAATTCTTCAAACAGTGGTACAAGACGATGTGGTGCTGATCCTTCAAGAGTCACTCTCAACTTATCTGTCCATAAAGCCTATAAAAAAATAATCTTCATGTATTCACAACACTTCAGCATGTTATTCTTATTAAGTGAGGGTCATTTTTTAGGATTTTTTACCCAAGCAAAGTCTCTGAGAACCTGACACCTTGTAATTCTGGAGACTCCAGGTAGGTTGCAGTTCTGGAAAATGGTGGCGCTGGAGACTAAATGGTTGCCGATGGTTTTAAACCTAATTCTTCACATTAATTCTTAATTATTTTGCAGTTAACATGCGTCTTTTCTTCTCCACCTGTTTTTGTCTAACCCTGCTGACCCAGTGAGCATTTTGCTGTCCAATGGTCATGTCTTAAATTTGCAATTTCTGTATTACATTAGTTTTGAATATTACTCATGGGGATTTAATAATTTTTGACTTTTCAGTCGGAGTTAAATCTCTTTTTTGGCTCATTTCATCTGTGAAAGCAAACCTGCCTAATAATTCTGCACCCCTGAATATAAGGAGTTTTTCACTTCCATCCTTCATGGGCAATTATATATCACTAATAAATGATTAAATACAAATTAATAGTAGTTATTAAGATTGATGTGGTTTGGAATTGGTAAAATGTGCTTGTAAAAAAAAATATGATCAGAATATCAACATGCCTAATAATTCTGCACGCGGTGTAAGATGTGCTCACATTATACCATTGGTCTCAAACTCAATTCCTGGAGGGCCGCAGCTCTGCACAGTTTAGCTCCAAATCACACCTGCTTGGAAGTTTCTAGTGATCCTGAAGAGCTTGATTAGCTGGATCAGGTGTGTTTGATTAGGGTTGGAGCTAAACTGTGCAGAGCTGCGGCCCTCCAGGAATTGAGTTTGAGACCAATGCTTTATACAAAGTGCGCGTGATCGCGAAATCGAAAGTGAAAGTGAACAGCAAGAGCTCATTCAAATGTGTTTTTAATACCCCGCATTTTGACAGCGCAAAAATTATATACAATATTAGAATGTTTGCGGGAGCGGGACATGCGTTGTGGGAGTGGGCGGTAATGGTCAGAAACTCAGCGGGAGCGGGCTTAAGAAAACTGTCCCGCGCAGGGCTCTAGGCTGCGCATCAACACACACAAGTTTTTTTTTTTGCGCTACCCCATCTCCACTCCAATCATTAGTGCCATTTCCTTTGACAGTACATATAGGACAATTTCTGAAATAGCGAAATTTGAATAGAAATAAACAAAATTTATTTCAAATTTAATTCAAGCACTTTCAAGGACCTATGTTTGTTTTCAAGTACTTTCCAGGCCTTGAATCCATATGTCTGAAATTTAAGTACTTTCAAGTACTTTCAAGAAGGGTGGGAACCCTGATTAGAAAAAAAAGTGAAGTCCTTAGATTTAGTATTCTGAATTCTCCAAAGATCGATTAAGTTGAGCTCACTGATAAATTTATTCAGTAATTTAGAGGATGGATTAGCTGTTTTATCAGATTGAGATTTATCTAAAGCAGGATTTACGACAGCATTAAAATAACCACCCACCACTAGAGGGCAATCAATCTGCTCAAGTAGAGTTTTGGAAATCTGTCTCATTCGGGCCATAAATAGAGACCAATGCTAACCTATTATTATATATTTTACATCGGATGAAAAAAAACTACCCTTCTCATCACTACCAAGGTGTTCAATTGTTAAATTTAACTTCCGGTTAACAAGGATAAGCACCACCTTAGTTTTATTGAGAGCGCAGGAAAAGGCTGCTAATTTATAATACTTATTCTGGAAACGTGCCATGTCAGATTGTTTTAAATGTGTCTCTTGTATTAGCGCACAGGAAATCGATTTACGGTGTAAATATTCTAACACACGGGTTCGTTTAACAGCAGAATTTAAACCATTCACATTCAGTGATAAAATATTTAGAGTATGCATTGAATATTCATAATCCCAAGATTGTATTCAGTAGGGCTGCACGATATTGGAAAAAACTCACATTGCGATATTTTGTTTTTCTGCAATATATATTGCGATATGAAAAAAAAAAAAAATAATCACCAGATGATTTTAATCTCTATTTGTAAAAAAAAAAAAAAAAATCAATGATTGGGGTGATTTTATAGGTGAGTAAATCAGCATAGAAAATAAACAAATTACAACCATAGCATCTGCGTGGCTCTAACCTTGTCTACACCTGACACGCGAGACGCCACAAAATACTGTAGAACCCATAATCAGTGATGCTGTCTGTCTACACTGGATGCATGCGCGGCACGACAAATTCCCGCTCTAATCCCGGTCTAAATCCCCGCTCTAACTGATGCCTCGCTCTGTTTATGACGTACTGACACAAAAGTTCAAATGATTTGTAACAGTAGCATTGTCGCGTCCAGTGTAGACAGACTTTGGGGCCATGGGCCGTTCACATGTTGTGGCTAAAAACGCGGGGAAAATGCCAGCCGCGCTGCTTTCTCCTTCTTTCCTAAGTGCTCTGGAGCTTGCGCGTTCGTGGCTTCTGCCGTTGCTAAGCAACCTTGATCAGCGCTCTCCTCGACAACGTGGAAGTTTCAGCAAAGGATAAATGGATTTCCAGCACTGAAATCTTGCAGTAGCTCTGCTACTAAATTTATTTAAAAATGGATATCTCTGTACAGCTGTCGCGTCTGGTGTAGATGCAGTGTCTGTGTGTGAGCAAAGAAAACAATCAGTATATATACGTATATAATGAAAAGTATAGGCCTACTAAACATCGCACATCCTGCGATGTGACTATTGCGGATGCGCACATCGCGATATCGATGCTGAAACGATATATCGTGCAGCCCTAGTATTCAGTAAATAAAGAAAAGCAGAAGCACTTCCATTCTGTAAGTAACATGTAAACACTGATGTGCATTTTAGATACCAAACCTCCTAGGTGAAAAATCCTTTTAGAAATAGGGTAAAATAAATAAAAGTATAAATGTCTGTTGTAAAAAATAAAAACAACATAGAAACATGAAAAACCGACAACCATAAACAAGAAATAACTCAGACCGCACATTACCGAGAACGTAGGTCTGATTGAGCAACAAAAAATAGTGATGGTACGTGACCGATCTACTTCAACGCAAGACATGTCCCCCGAAATGCTCACACAGCCAAAAAAAATTTGTAATGAAACTAGTGATGGGTCGGTTTTGAACGAATCTTTAATGTGACTCGGGAAGAACGAGTCGTCTCGGGGAGTGATTCGTTCAGTCGCGCATGCGCAACATCCTATAGGTTCTGTACTGAATTAGTTCACCTGTTTCGAGTCTTCGGGTTTTTCGAATCGTTCGTTCATCACGTGACAGCCCCATACGCGTAACCTATGGAGTTTGAGCCGAAAGAGAATTGATTAGTTCATCTCGAGTCTTCGGGTTTGAGTCGTTCGTTCATCACGTGACAGCCTCATAAGCTAAACCTATGCAGTCTGAGGGAAAAAGACTTAATAATGATAATAATAACCAACTCTTTAGTGTATTACCTTTGTTACCACATTCAGTGTTATGGAAAAGAACCATTATGACAGAAATTCACACATTTATAAACTGTAAGAAATAAAAAGCTGCAATTTGAGATCAGAAACGCATCACGTAACTGTAAGAGTAAATAATAATAATAATAAATAATAATAAGTAAATAATAATAATAAATAATAATAATTGCTAGACAATCATATAATGATACATCCCGATATATGTCTAACTATGAAAACAAAATGCCTGTGAAAAGGTTAAGTGCAAGTTTTCTTTCTTTATTCAAGTCCAAACAGTTAGAAGACAGCAAAAAAAGTACTGTAAATCAATTTTAACACGTTAAGTAAATTAATCATTTTATTGATTAATTTATATATTTTTTGTTTGTAGTTTATTTAGAATATATTTAGCTATCACACAAAATAACTTGAGATTCACTTGCGAGGGCAGTTAAACAGTTTATTATGAACAATCAAAGCTGTCTTTCAAAGCTGACTTTTTAGCATCATTACTCCAGTCACATGATCCTTCAGAAATCATTCTAATATTCTGATTTGCTGCTCAAAAAACATTTATTATTATTATTCTGTTAAAAAGAGCTGAGAAGTTTTTTTTTTTTCTTTGATGAATAGAAAGTTCAGAAGAACAGCATAGTTTGTAACATGATAAATGTCTTTATCATTACTTGTGTGCTAAAAAGTTTTAATTTCTATATGCTGACTACAAGCTTTTGAATGGTATAGTGTATATTGTTACACTTGGAGTAGGCCTAAGACTGGAGTAATGAAGAAGAGAATTCTTTACAAAAACATTACAAAACCTGGCATTTTCATAGTGTATATTGTTTATGTGCTCTGAAGGAAAAAACAAACAAACAAACACACATTTTGAAATTCTGGGTTATTTCTCTCAGCAGATCTTCTTCCAGAAACAGAAAGTAGCCGGGATAAACTTGTTTGTTTACGCGGAGGCGATGTGGGCGTTTACATTCGCGCGCCTCACGTGGATGTTTGAATCTGAAAGGCGCGAACGGCGCGTGGGCGGGACCGTATTAGATATAATGAGTTGAGACGGGAAGACTGGACATCGCATCAGTTTCATACGGATTACTTTAACATAGAATATTTGTTTTGGACGTAACTTACTTCATTTAAAAGTAGACATTTTAAGCTTTCTATACATACATTTCTCATGTATTTGAGGCGAGTATTCGTGGAGATTCAGGTTGTTTTATTTACGTGTCTGTGAAGAAAGGTGACAGAGCCGGCAGAGAATGCACCCCGTTTATTTTATTAATTTTAGAAAAGCACATTATTTCGTTGTTATTATGACTATACAGAAATAAAAGGAGACCCTTTGCAGTTTCAAATGATACCTTATTCTTATCTGTACAATCAAAACTGACAAGAGTATTTTTAGTTCTTTTCGCGGTCATAAAGAAAATAGGAGACAGCCCGCACCGGTGGTCGAGCGGACAGCTCGACCCCAAGGTAAGCCAATCAGAGACAGAGTAGGGCGGGTCCATTCCTGCCATTGCCAACAGGGGGAAAAGACGCTGCAGGTGACGTGACTCAGATGACTCGCAGATCCGACGACGACCCCCCCCCCTCCCTCCTCAAATATTTTTTTTACAGATCTACACGATTCACGTGAATGACCTATTTCAAGGTGAAAACGGCGAATCTCGCCGAAAGGTGACAAGTTTGCACCCCTGAATAATAATAATAATAATAACTATGCAGCCGTTTGTAAGGAAGGTTGTAAATTAACTAATTTCTCTATCCAATGCTGTCACGTGACAAAAGAACGAACGACTCGAAAGACTCCAGATGAACTAATCAATTCTCTTTCCGGCTCTAACTGTATAGGTTTAGCTTATGAGGCTGTCACGTGATGAACGAACGACTCAAACCCGAAGACTCGGGAGGTGAACTAATCAATTCTCTTTCCGGCTCTCATATGTTTAGCTTATGAGGCTGTCACGTGATGAACGAATGACTCAAACCCGAAGACTCGGGAGGTGAACTAATCAATTCTCTTTCCGGCTCAAACTGCATAGGTTACGCGTATGGGGCTGTCACGTGATGAACGAACGACTCAAACCCGAAGACTCGAGATGAACTAATCAGGCTGTCACGTGCAGAGGTAGGTAGAGTACTCAAAAACTGTACTCAAGTAAAAGTAAAAGTACTTGTAGAAATATTTACTCAAGTAAAAGTAAAAGTAATCGTCTGAATAGTTACTTGAGTAAGAGTAAAAAAGTATCGGATAAAAAAACTACTCAAGTAGTTAGTTACTAGTTACTTTGGATCATATCCTGAATATAGTCTATTTTTATTTAGATATATAGATTACATTTATGTAATGTGTGTGTGTGTGTATATATATATATATATATATATATATATAATATAATTATATATATAATATATATATATATATATACACACACAGCCGTTCAAAATAATTTTTATTATTTTTTAATGTAATTTATTTCAGTGATGCAATTAGAATTTTCATCAGTCTCGTGAAGTGAAAAGCAAAATGTAAACAAATGTAGCCTATATTTTTGCAAGCGTAAATATTGTAAAAATATGAATATTAATTGTCTTCAGTGTCACATAATCCTTCAGAAATCATTCCAATATGTTAATTTATTATCAATGCTGTTCTTTTTAGCTTTCTATTCATCAAAGAATCCTGAACAAAATGTCACAGGTTCCAAAAAATATTAAGCAGCAAAACGGTTTCCAACACTGGTAATAAATCAATATATTAGAATGATTTCAGAAGGATCATATGATCATATGACTCCGAAAACTGGAGTAACAGCTGATGAAAATTCTGATTTGCATCACTGAATTAAATTATATTTTAAAGTAAATTAATTATGTATTATTCTATAACCTCTGACACTGAAACCTCTGAAAACTCCTCACATGACTGCTACCGACATCTGAACATAATGAAACAAATGCACATTGACGGATCTTCTGTTCTGCAAAATGTAAACAAATGTAGCCTATATTTTTGCAAGCGTAAATATTGTAAAAATATGAATATTAACTGTGTCTAGAACAGGTTGCGCGCCGCTGCAAAGCGCTAACGCGGGTTTGGCGGGTGTTCATTTTATACTCTGTGACAGCTTAATGTATAAATTATACATTGTATTTAATGTATAAGGTACATGTACAACAAACTGGTAATGTCATAGTGGTATCGTGGCCTATAACTGTACAGTAGACAGCACACGCGGTGTTCATCTAATAAAATATCTTCATATAGCTCAAGCAAACAATATCCTTTGCAGATTTGCTTTCAACTGACTGTAGATCCAAAGCCACGTCTTCATCGCTCTTGATGTTATCTGAGTGAGAACCGCTTCTGACGACTCAGCGCATGCGGCAGGGAACTGAACGAATCATTCAAACTGATTCGCGAACCGATTCACTTGTTTGCCAACTGGTTTGATAAAGCCTTTAAACAGAATCGACTCAAAAGAATGAATCATTCGCGAATGGGCATCGTTCATTGCCCAGAGAAAAGTAGATGGTGCGTTTGGAATAAACTGAAGCATTTTTAACTTGTATTTCATTAAGATAAAAGTAACGAGAGGAGAGTCGCCCACAGTAACGAAGTAAAAGTACAGTTTTTTCTCTAAAAATATACTTGAGTAAGAGTAAAAGTACCCATTTTAAAATATACTCTAAAAGTATTAGTTACCCAAAAAATTTACTCAAGTAAATGTAACTCGTTACTACCCACCTCTGGTCACGTGATGAACGAACGACTCAAACCCGATCTTGTCAGATAAGAGGTGAGTTGAGCTAATCATAGACTAAAGACCCAGGTAAACAATTAATTATTTTTTTCTGTTTCTTATACCATTATAGTTTTGTATTGCTTGTAGTGTGTTCAACGTTTGCACAAGTAGTAGATGTGTTAGGCAAGTAGCACGTAACATTTTAATTATATTTTGCTAAAATGAACGAAATGACTCGAAAAAAGATTCGTTCATTTTGCTGAACGAGACTCAAAGGTCCGAGTCAGTAAAATGATCCGAACTTCCCATCACTAAATGAAACCTACTCTCCATTAGTCCCCTCCAAAAAAAGAAAAAAGGGTGTTAGTCTTACCAGCAAAGAGATCGTTGTACCGGATAGATAGGGACAATATCCCAGTAGGAGAGAAGAAAAAGCAAAAAACAGGTTCAGCAACCATCCCTGTCCATCCTGCCATCATCCCCTCCTGGGCAGCTAGGACCGCCTCCATCCCGGCCATCAAGCCCCTCCCGCCAGGCCGGAGAGATAGTGGCCGCTGTTTTCCTGTTGCCTTCCCGTAGAGCCGTGGCATACGTCTTCTGCGGAGACAGGGAGCTGATAAAATCCTCCGCTTTTTGAGGAGAGTCAAACATCCTCTGCTCCCCTTTGTGCCGTAGTTTAATTACCGCCGGATAGGTGAGGAAGGGCTGGAGACCAAGTGAAGTCATCTTCTTTAAAACCGGATTAAAGGCCTTCCTCCTGATGGTTGTGGCTTGACTAAAGTTGGGAAAAATAGTAGCGTGACATTGTCCTGTGCGCATTTCACCGGATAAGCCTGCCGAGCACCTTTCAGGATCTCCGATCTGTCATGCCATCTTAGTACACGGAAGATGGGAGTACGTGGCCGATCGGAGTTTTTCCTTCTGTCATACACGCGATGTGCCCGGTCAATCTCAATGTCACGGCCTTTCAGCGAAGGAATCCACTTGGCAAGATTAACTCTGAGGAAACCAGCCGCGTTGGAGCCCTCCGCCCCCTCTGGCAATCCCACCAGCCGTACGTTATTTCTCCTGCTCCTATCCTCCATATCCGTCATCTTCTCGGTGAGTCGTTCCAGCTGATTTCCTAAGTCCGTGACTGTCCTCCAATCCTCACATGCAGCTGCTTGAACGGAATCAACCTGGTCACGTGTCTGCTTCGCCGCGGTAACTATCGCCTCAAGCTCCGCTCTCAGCTCTTTAACAAAATTGTTAGTCGCTTGTATGTCCGCTCGCAGTTCACGCAATGCTGGAATCAGCACAGAGTCCACCGCATCTCTTACTGCTGAAGTCACAACCGAATCCAAAGTGCTTTGCTGCTCTTTATGTGCTAGCTTAATGCTGTTAGCAATAGCATCGTTGAGGCTTTCTCTGGAGACGGTGGAATCTTTGAATTTTTTCTTCATTGGCGATTGCTCAATCTCTCTTTTCCGATTGCCTTTGTCTGCCGAAGCACTCATGATGGGTCCAATGCAGAGTGGTTCAAGATTTACTGACAGGATTATACAATATGTGGCAAAGTGAGCAGAGTGAAAGACTACACGTGCATCGCTGTCGAAGGGTCACGTGATCCAAATAAGCTGCTTTTTTGAGCGTTTGTGCCCTAGAAACAAAAAGGGATTTACAAAAATCACATTTACATTTATGCATTTGCTTTCATGCAAAGCGACTTACAGTGCTCTTATTACAGGGACCCCAATCCCCCTGCAGCAACCTGGAGAAAAGAGCCCTGCTGAAGGACACACTGGTGGTGACGCCTGCAGAGATACATTAATTCATTACTTGACTGAAAATTGAGATGTATTCACCTTGGCTGTGTTTGTCTAGTGTGTAGTCATGCATAGCTATGGCATATGATTGCTTGTTTTACTAAAAAATATAATATAATTAATTATTGGTCAGCATTTATCATTATTATTGTTCATAAGTGTTGGGGTGGGCTAGCAATGCTTTCTGGAGTAATATTAACATGGTTTCTGCAGGTTTCACCAAGTCAAATTTAAGACTTTTTAAGACCTTTTTAAGACCATTAAGAATGAAATTTAAGACCTATATCACGACATCAAAAACACACACACAAAAAAAAAGGAAAATGCAGAATCACAAAATTACTGGCAAAGTAAATTTATTCAAATTGAACAGTACTGAAGACAGGTTAGATGCATTGTTGAACTACAGAAAAAGTAAAAAAAATAAACATCTTTGAGTGAGTCTGCAGATGTGTGTGTGCTACATTAATCTCAGCTCTTCTCCCTTGGCCAGAATCTCCTCCTCAATGTTCTTGAGCTCAGATGATTTCTCCTTGCTGGCCCTCCTCAAAGCATTTGACTTAGTTATTAGCTGAGCCATCTTACTGCCAGCCTTGCCCTCAGCATCCTCTGCAAATTTGTCTGCATCTCTGGAAAGACTTTCAGAAACGGTTTGTATAGTGTTCCTCCTTTTTTTTAGTTCCTCTAAGTAATCCTCTGCCGCCTTTCTCTTTTGGCCCTGTGCAAGGGATTCTTTCTTCTTTCTCTCTGTCTCAAGGTAGAGACGGTACCTGGTTCTGGCTGATGCCACTGAACTCAAGAGTTCTTTTGTCAGGGGAACTTTGGTAACACCCCCGTGTGACATAGTGACATAGTCACATACCAGCCTCTGTGCTACTAAAGTGTCCTCTTGCATGTTGCAGATTTCTATTTCTTTATTAACAGAAAAGCCTCTTTCAACAGTGGCCTGTCCATGAGACAAAATCAGAAGCTTCTGGCAAAAAGCAAAAAGCTCTGGGTAGTTATAAAGGAAACTGCTCAAGAAGACGTCAAGCCTCTTTTGCATCGGTGGGAAGGAGAGAAACTCCTCACTTCTGCACTCGACAGACAGGAAGGAATCAAATTGTTGGAGAATGACATCCCCTAAGACAAAACCAGCGAAAAAGACAAAAATAGTGAATTTTTTTGTTGTTGGATAAATCATTACAATACATCATTACAATATATCAAAAATCTGTAACTGTTATAATGAGCAGAATCACTGTATCTACATTTGTTGATAACGGTGGATAAAGCCTATTTCGATACCAAGTCTGCTACTGCACATAGAACAGGTGCTTAACCATGAATATGACAAAAGTAACAGATCTGCACTCAAAAATATGATCCTGACTAGAAAGATAGAAAAGAAAAAAGTACACACAACAAATAATAAGTGTACTGAAAAGGACAAACTTTTAAAAGCAATGCTATTAGATGTGTGAAATTAAACATCTTTAAAAAGGTAAAGCAAAAAAAGGTCTGGCCATAACACAGATTGTGTTAACAGCACTATTAAAATATTCAAAATAATTATCTGTGCTGACCTCTTACTTTTGTTAAAAGCCTCTTCTACAACTATTCCTACCAGCAGAAACACCTCCTGTCAGTTGCTTGTCTTGCAGAAATGTCTGAACAAGACATTTCATCTGCCTCTTGCACTTGTCTGGGTCTCTGAACATGACAGAGGGGTCCAGACACGCCATCTGCCTAACTGTTGCATATTTGAGAGGGCTCTTCTCCTGCATTTTCCTGACGATGTTTGAAAGTCCCTGCATGCAGTCTCTTTTAAACTCAAGGACTCCGAGCTCAACAATTTTCCTGCTCTGGACGTGGGAATTAAGCAGTCATAATTTGTACAATAAAATTATATTTGCTGCTGCTGAACAAAAATTATAAAAAGATCTTTCTAAATTACCACACCTACCTTGAGGACTGACTCAGCACCCAAGCCGATGTCAATATCCTTTGGTGGGAGCCAGTTCTTCTTGTCAGCTACATCCAGTTTGGTTAGCTGCAGTGTGGTGATGTCCTGGAGGACCTCCCTCTTAATGAAGCGTCTCAGGAGACTCTGCCAAAAATAATCTCAGAAGTAAATGGAAGTATCTGGTGCCCACATTTCTGAAAAATATAAAGCCATATATATCATAACAAAATTCCAATTAATGAAAGTTCAAGAAATTACTTATTCTTCATTAACAAAGTGTATACATCAATTAAGCCTAATCAGTAGTGGCAATAGTTCTGTGCTGATAATGTACAGAGCTATCCATATAAATCTGTACCTTGATCAGCTCAGCCAGGTCATTGCTGAGGAAAGGCATCACTGGTTCATCTGTTTGATACTTCTTCAAAAAGGGCTGAAAAGCCTGGCAACAGTCAAGGAGAAGTGTAATTTGGCCACGATGAGTGTGTCTTTCATGGCATCCTCCACTGTATCAAAAGATGCTGTCCCAGGGTTTGGGAGTTGTTTTCTTCTCACCGCATCCATATACTGAGTAAGTGATGGCCAAACTTCAAGAGCCCTCTCTATCACAGGCTGGTTTTCAAGCCAACGATGACCACAGAAAGATAAAGGGAAGACGGTGGATTTGGTCACAGCAGTGTAGTCTTCTCTCCTTGCTGGCACATTATGGAATAATGTGTGCATGGCTCTCAGCAATTTTTCCACTTGCCATATGGAAAAGCCACTTTTGACTGCATTATGTAACGTGTGGAGTCCACAGCTCCCCACAGCAACAAGTTGAGAACCTCCATACCTTTCTGCGTGTTCTTGTTGGAAGAGTTCAAAACATTTAAAATTCACATTGGGCCCATCCATTGAAATGGACACCAGTCTCCTTAGGTCAAGGGGGTTCACACACTCCTGAGGAAAAAAACAAATAAACTTATAATTTCAATTCATATTCATTTAGACATATTCTGATATTTCTGGTGTTGTTTAAAATTAACCAAGAAATTAGTAAGCATGCATTATACTGTGAATGCTGCCACCCTTCCTTTTCTATTAATTGTGTATATTCAATGTCCATACTTTTTTACTATGCCCATTGAACCACGTATATAAGCCTATTTAATGTTCAACACAATTTTCCTAATACTCAACTAACCGGCCCTTGGCAGATAGGTATTTTCCTTTCAGCCATGGATCTGCTCAAGGTTTCTTCCTTCATACTGTTATTGATGTTTAACAAATTAAGATTAATTAAATACAATTGAATTATTTCTTGCAAAATAGCCATCTAACGTTAGCACAGTTATAGTTAAGGAAGGTAGACACCATACTGTTCAACAGGTAGTATATATAGGACAAATGGATAATCCACTTAATACAAAAGAAAGGTAAGCCTAATCACTCCTCTGCTAATGAAGAAAAAAAAAAACTAAAACCACGTGACAGTAATTATTTTTTATAATAAAA
>JAPDDO010000364.1:52500-254433 GCA_027422415.1 Schizothorax lantsangensis | reverse complement strand
TGTTGTTGAGATTAACTGTTATTTGCATTATTTATATGTGTTACTGTAAGTGCTGTGTGCATAACATACAACAGTCTTGAGAGAAATAGATCTCTTCTCTTACATTGTGAAAATCAGAGTATAGCCAAAATGGAAAACTCTGTCAGCATTTTCTCACCTTTACGTTTCTTTCTTTTTTTTGTGGTGGGAACACAAAATGAGGTTGATGTGAAAGAATGATCAGTCCCACTTTATATTAGGTGGCCTTAACTAATATGTAACTTACATCAAAAAAATAAGTACTTATTGTGTTCATATTGTAATTGCAAAACGATTACACTTTTTTTTAAAGGTGTCCTTGTTACAGAGTAATTATACATTTAAAAAAAAGTAATATTAATTTAACTACTTGTACTTACTATATGGTTAGGATTAGGGTTAGGATTTGGGTTAGGAATAGGGATTGTTTTAGGGTTACTTGCATGTAATTATGCATAATTTATTGTTATTATAATAGTAATACGTGTGTAACAAGGACACCTTAAAATAAAGTGTTAACCAAAACACTTCTGCTGATATTGAGGTGGGATATGGGTAAGGTTAGGGACAGGTTTGGTGTATGGGTAGGTTTAAGGGTGGGTTATGGTGTAAGGCAGGGGTGTCAAAACTCAGTTCCTGGAGGACCACAGCCCTGCAGAGTTTAGCTCCAACCCTAATTAAACACACCTGATCCAGCTAATCACGTCCGTCAGGCTAATTTGAAAACTACATGGTTTGTGTGTTGGAGCAGGGTTGGAACTAAACTCTGCAGGGCTGCGGCCCTCCAGGAATTGAGTTTGACACCCCTGGTGTAAAAGATGGGTCAACAGTGTAATTATAAATGGAATTACAGAAGTTAATTACAGATGTAATTACATGCAGGCATTTTTTTAAAAAACATAAGTACAAAGTAAAAACATGTATGTACACAATAATGGTATTGCATCAAATAATTTAAATGTAAGTACGTAATAGTTAAGGCCACCTAATATAAAGTGGGATGGAATTATCACACTGCTTTTCTCCAAATAATGAAATCCTATCAAATTTATAAGGAATGCACCTTTAAGTTTCCTTATATTTTGGATTTGATTTTTTATTTGATATTTAATGTTGTTTATAGAATTAGGATGATTCATTTCATCATGATATACTCTTTTCAATATTATTTGTTTCATTATGAATTAAGAATGATTTGACATGTAATTTGTAATTGTAGAAACCAACAACCAGCCAACGTGATGTTATTAGCAATCATACTGTAGGTATCCCTATATGTAAAGTGTGCTTCTAGAAATAAATAAAATAGTTGCAATATAATGTTGTAACTAAAATTGTCACTGTACATGTCTATTAGTTTATTTTAAAATTACTTAGGGTTAGGAGCTATAAAAAATTGTCAAATTTAACAACACACACATATTTATAATATAATTTTTTTATCAGACTGACCAACTAAGTGATGTTTGAAGTGATTTTCTTCTGCGTTTAGCACACATCTACAATCAGTGAATTTGTCCAGAAATACAAATCAAATCAGTGAATTTCACATTCAGTCGATGTGATTATTTAGACTTAGAAAATCTATCTGAACTAATGTGCAGTTTTCTACATAGCAATGGCTCAGCACATGTGCAGTGCCTATAGAAATATTTTTTAATGTAATGAGAATTGTGCTCTACACTGAGCCCCTCAACCCTGCCCTCACTCTTTGCAAATGTAAAATGAATCTCATTGGGTTCGGAAAAGAGAAGGATACCTTAGACTCTTTCTCTCTCGCACACCTGGCCTGTTCTCCTGACAGGTGCTGGGTCTTTGTATTCTGTTGTAATGGCTTGACTAGACTGATGCTCCAACGGCTGACCTCTACCAGAACATTTGATTCTATCATCCTCCGCCCTGCTCGGGGGTCAGACTGCTTTATCAGAGGAATTACCTAAAGTGCCTGTTATTTCATCATCCTGCCCGCCAATACAGGCTATTCCTTTAATTTATACACCCCCAAAACAACTGCAGTCTCCATATATCACCCTCTTCCTGCAAGAGGTAAAATATCACTCGCTCATCCGAGGCCAGGTGTAGAATCATTAACCTCTGTCGTAGCGAGAGCAAGGGGCTATTATAGGATAGAGGCGATGCCCATACAGAGAAAGAGAGAGAGAGTGGCTTTTGTGACTTGAGCTGTCCTTTAATACACACTTCTTAGACACCGGCATGCATCAATACACTGACTTCCTGCTCTCACAGGCAGCTGCTGAACTCAGGAATGTGAGCTGTTGTGTAGGACTTGTGTTTGGTGCAATTCTATCCATTTCTGGATAGAGGAAATCTCAGAAATAATGACTTTAAAGGAATATTCTGTGTTCAAGATCAATTGACAATGCGGATTATTACAAAGAACAATTTCAACTCATCCCTCATTTTCTTAAAAGTAAAAAGGCAAACAGTGAGGTTACAGAAGCACTTACAATGGAAGTAAATGTGTCCGATTATTTTAAAAGTTTGGGGTCAGAAAGAAATGTATATTTATATTCAGCAATGATGCATCAAATTGATCAAAAGTGACATTAAAAATATTGTAATGCTACAAAAGATTTGTTTCAAATAAATGCTGTTCGTTTCCACAAAAGTACAAAGCAGCACAACTATTTTCAACATTGATCAGCATATTAAAATGATTTCTGAAGGATCATGTGACACTGAAGACTGGAGTAATGATGCTGAAAATTCAGCTGTGCCATCACAGGAATAAATTACATTTTATATAATAGCATTATTTCACAATATTACTGTTTTTACAGTCACAATATAGTGTTTTTACAGTTACAGTTACAGTTTTTAAGCTTATAATTTTATAGAAACACTTGAATTAATTCTGCTGTTTAACTTGAGTATTATTTTAATGGTAAATAGTTTACTTATGGCAAGGTTTTACACAGTGCCGATCCTAGACTTCTGGGGACCCTACGCAAAACTGTGTCGCCGGGGGGGTGGGGTGGGGTGGGGGGGTTGAGGACGAGGAATGGATGAAACGCATTTGTCCGTGTTTCACTCCGTCTCGAATCGCGCTCGCGGAAGGCGCTCGAGAAACACTATCTCTTCACGGTACGCTTTCAACTGTTTTTTTTTTTTTTTTCAAACAAGAGACTGTACGACATTCACGTTACAAGATTTTTACGTAGAGAGGGTGACAGTGCACAGCATTAAAAGAAATTATCATTCATGTTTTCACAACAGCTGGCCAAATTCAAAAACGAAACTCAAAAACAAGGGGGCCCCCCTGGTGTTTTGGGGGCCCATACGCAGCTTGCGTATTCTGCGTATAGGGAGGATTGGCTCTGGTTTTAAATGTTATATTGATTATAACTCAGAAGAGTTATTATTTTCACACTTAAATCATGTTAACTTGCATTGTTTACGTCTTGCGGCTCAACCCGATCTCATGACAGTGCGTATAAATAGTACGCCAAATAAAAAAAAAAACTTTTATTATATTAATATGCAAAAAATTACTTTGGCGTGTATATGCTATGCAATGGGTAGGATTAGGGTTGTGGGGTAGATGCGTATCATATGTACGCGAAAACTGCGTATCATATGCACGCCAACAAATTTCGTATCATATGCACGCGAAAACTGCGTATTATATGCACGCCAAAGTCAATTTTTGCGTATCAATACCACAGGTTTTTGTTTTTATTTGGTGTACTACGCATTTTCATGAGACCGGGCTTTGTGGCTATACTATTGAAACAGTGGATTGGTCCTTTGTAAGTGCCTTTCTGTCACTCAGATATTTGCTTTTTTAAAGCAAAAGAGGGACAGGTCAAAGTATTTTTTTGTGTGTGGCAATCAGTTGTGCTGACAGTTTTGTGCTGACAGTTGACCTCAACGTTTGCCGTTGTCTGTGGGAAGTTTAGCAAAGAACAGTAGAACTATGAGAATCAGTCTCCTGAAAATCTGCAGAGGTCTCTTTCAATGTGTTGTAGTACCATTCTGCTTTAACAAGACCCCAGTGAGAATGCGCTTCAGCAATCTGTCTGTAGCTGTAGTATGTTGATGTTACTGTAAGGGCTTGCCTGACTTTGCTTACCCTTGGAAAGCTTCTCTCTCCCTATGATCCAACATCTGAAGAGATGATAAAAACCCCCTGGTAGCCTCAGAGCAGCTGCCTGGCTTAACATTGTCAAAAAGCTTTTTTTACTCCCCCCATCGTTTCAACCTCTGGTGTGTATTTTATTGAGCCGTTCTCATCCCTCCCAACTGCATAAGCTGTGTTCAAAATGTATTTCCCTGCTCATTAAAACGGACAGGCATGCACACTACATACAGACTCTCTTGTTCTGAGAATGGATCAGGCTATGAATGTTCTCTGAACTTACTTTTAAGTTTTCACACAATGAACTTCATTAATATTCTATAACTTTGATAAGTAAAAGTTAAAAAGTGCATTCCATCTACACTATTTTTAACTGTTTGTCCATATGCAGGTGTATCACACAGATGCAACTGTAGACAAACAATTTTAAGATGTCTAAAGTTAAAAGTAGTTGCATGTCCAGATCTTTGCATTCTGTTGCACTCCATCCAGTTGTTTTTAACATAAGAACACTTCCTTCATGAGCAACATTGCCTGTTTTTAGTAAGTGTTGCATGTTGCCTTTAATAGCAGTGTGATAATGGTAGGGGTTTTACATACGGTTCAGGGGGCATGATTACTTGTGTGTTATTTTTATTTTGTTTTTTTATATAATTATTCACAGTAAATTAAAGTGTTAAACTGACGGCCCTATTAATAATACACTGTAAATGTATATACAAGAGAGTTCAACTATTAAAATCACACTGTAGAAGCTTACCTATATGTAAACTAAAGGCTTCAGATCTTAATATACATAATTTATGAACTAGAAAATTGGAGAAAATGGGCCATATGTGTCGTAAGAACATATGTGCATATTAATTTTGGCAGTAGTATTTAAAATGTACAGCTTACAGTAAATTAAACTGCTTTAGAGATACGGAGCATTATCATATCTTAAAAATATATTAAAATCCTTTTCATGTTGACATTTCTAAAACACTTAGTTGCTGATTTGTCTTTAAGCATGCACAATTACATTGGTGGCTGAGGTAAAGTGGTGTAAGAAGGACCCTCGAGGCAGCATTTAAAGCATTTCACTTCTGGAGTCCCATATGCTGCACACCTTATATGTCTCCACTGATGATAACTCGCTAAACTCAGACTTTATGTGTAAAAATGCACCAGCACAAATCTTTCTAACACCAGACAGACCTTTCTTTCAACGCATCAAGACCAAACTCCCCAAGCGCCCTCACAAGGGTACAGACAGCTCCCAGTACACTTCACAGGCTGTTTTCATCTTATCTCCCATCATACAGAGCAAATATCAAAAATGTGATTTGAATGTCAGGGAAAATTATCCCTGAAGGACAAAGGAAAAAGGTACAAAATGACAAACTCGTTCAACAGCACATTCAGTTTTCTTTTATTGGAATCAAACGAGCCGTCTCCCTCTCTCTTTCCAGTATTCCCTTATGTAAAGACCTCATGTCTAAGAGAGGGAGAGAGATGAAGAGAAAGAGCAAGGGAGGGAGAGAAAGCCCTCGCTTCTCCAGACAGTAGGCTAACAGCCCAGAAGGTTAATTGAAGTCTGGGAGAGTGACTTTGGTGGCCTATCTTTAACAGGACGACCTATAAATGTTTAAATGTTTGATTTCTGCTTAGCTATAGAAAAATGGATCTTGTGATCTTTTTTTGCATGGCTAATGTCCTTGGACAAGGACTTTGGACAGGTTATTGAGTTAGTGCACTAGATAAATCTGAACACCAGTCTTACATTACTCAACTAATGAGCTAATGAAATTTGAAAAATCAGTGCACTTCCTTCAGGGGATTGGACAGGAACCGAGACATTAGCAGGTGGCATGACGATTGTTTGGAACTTTGAAAAATGCCTTGACTTATAGAGGAATCGTTCAGCAGCGTTTCATCCATCAACATGAACCTACAGATATTTCAAAGCCACGAAACTTCAGGCCTATCTGAGAATGAAATCTGCAGAGCATCCTAAATCTTTAAAAACTAATTTAGTTAATGACTTACCGCTGGCGATTAAAAGCTCTGCCTCCAGTTATACTGGCCTACTGATCAAAGTGTTTCATGATTTACTCGGCAGCATTTGTGTGTTTGAGTGTGCGCGGGCACGCACATAATCCTCCTTTTGCATCCTCGTCATTTGCAAGATAACCTTGTCATCGATCTGCAAAAAATGCCTGTAGATGAAACGTGCATTCTTGAGTTCTCTTAATCAAGAAGCTTATTGATTATATGACTAATGATGGGCCATTAAGATATGGCTGAAATGAATGGTCTGTCGTATCATACTGAGCTCTCAGCTAATAGGATGTTTCAATCAAGAGATGTTCATGATATCGCTTCTGTTACAACCGCTCTCTAATTTTATCTGTTCTTTAAGATAAGTTAATGTTCTTGTTATGTCTAGAATGCTATTGATTTGCCACTGCTTGGGTATTACAACACTATTTCATCTCTTTTCCTCTGCATATAAAAGTATGATACGCTCTGGAGGGGGGGAAAGCAGCGGACAGGTGTGCTAAATGACTGACCAAGCAAATGTTTCACTTCCTGTCTTTCTTATATTTAACACTGGCTTTTCCATTTACTTTTTATTTACTTGTGTTGATCGGGAATCATTTCAGTGAGAAATGAAGTTTAATTTAAACAAGCACATCTAAGTAAAATACATGTCAAAGAGAATCAGGCAGTAAAATTAGAAAAGAAGATTAAGAAGAAAAAGAAAAGTATAGCAGGGTTCAGTCTCAGATGCACTTTGTTTCTGTTCCTAAGATGAGTAGTTTTCTTTTGTAAGCATCACATGTTCTCCAAGTTGACTGAGAAGTGCATTCTAAGTTCAATTTAAGAATGCAGGTTTTTAAATAAATAAATGAATGAATGAATGAGATGTTTGCAATGGTTTGAGGCAAAAAATAAATTTATCAAAAATATATAAAATAAATTATTAAAAACAAAAAATATAACCAAATATCCCAAAAAAAGTACAAAATGATAAATAATAATAATAATAATAATTTACACTACCATTCAAAACTTTTTTTTTCACCCTTTTATTCAGCAAAGATAATTAGGTAGGGCATCCAGCATAAAAACCTGTGAAAAAAATATTTTTTTCCCCCCCATTACTTTTTCGGTTTTAATATGAATAAATCTGAAAAAAAAAAAAAAAACTATCACGGGTTCAATAGAAATATAAAGCAGCACAGACGTTTTCAATACTGACTTTCTTGAAAATATATTAAAATCATTTTTCTGAAGAATCATGTGACAGAAAACTGGAGTAATGGCTACTGAAATTTCAGCTTTGCCATCACAGGAATAAATTATATATAAAAAAATATTAATAATATTTTACAAAATTACTGTTTTATGGTGTTGCAGCCTTAGTGAGCATCAAAAACATTAAATATTATCAACTCCAAACTTTTAAACTATAGCATATATATAACATTGTATACAAGATAGATATAATCATCAGATATGCTACAGACTGTTGGCAGGCCTTTGCTGACATCTGCACTGGTGTGTTTGTGCAGATCGCCGGCCCTCCAGAGTGGTGTTGGGTTTCACAACACACAAAGGCCATAAGTGGTGTAAGTTTTGTTTAACGGAGAACATTCAATAGCTTGAGGACGGGGTTCAGCTACATCCCGGGCCAGAAGGTAAGCCTGACAGACATCCCAGGGGTGTGTGTGTAATCTTCAGTATTGAGGGGGTCTCTGACAGTTTCCACATGGTGTGAGTGGGTGTGCATGAAGCCGATGAATGAAGACCACTACAAACATGATACCAGACGCACTGCAGACCAGGTGTCAAACAGCCGGTACCCAGAACACACCACTGCATGTCATGAGACATCTACAGACTGGGAAGAGGTGTTCAGATGAGTGTAAATCCAACTCTATGAGACTGATCTGAGTGATCTGACTGCTATGATGGAGGTCGAACATCCGAAGCATAGACTGAGATTTGTTGTACGCTTGATCTGGAACGAGTAATGAAAGGAACGGAAAGATTAATGTTGAAAATGTCCATCCCGTGATCCCGAACAGCTCCTGACCCCCATGTGTGCTGGAGTGCATCACCTGTCTGGGCTTCGGCTCGGTTGTCTATTCCGTCTGCCACATCCTTGTCTGCCAAATCTCCCTCCCCGATCTCGGGCGCACGCGGCTGTAATGACAGGCGCATAAACAGAGTGTGCGGCTTGTCAGACTTAATGGTGCAATGTTAAAACATGAGGCCTCTAGGGGTCCATATAGCGTCGCACCCTCAGACCATCAAACCCCCTGCCCTCAGCCGGCATTATGATCAAAAGCTTCACCTTGCAGCCGAAGGTGGAGAGAGGCAGAGGAGGGATGAAGAAGAGTCCTCATTATGGTTCGAGACATCCATTTGGGCATTTTTAATATGTGTATCCTATTAAGCTCTTTAAGTGCTTTTTGATAATTGTGCTTTGTACTTTTACAGCACTCCAGTCTATTCCCAGTTCAATTTCCTCTTTTATCGGACGTTTGAAATATTGATCTCTGACAGATAAAAGCAAACACTATAATCTTGCTCCTGAGAGAGAGAAAGCGAGAGAAGGAGAGAGCGAGGAATGCACTGGGGACGTCTCTTCCTTCCTCTTTGTTTTATTGCGTTTCTTTGTCAACAGAATTTGCTTACTGCTTACCGAGATGCTTATGTAAAGCACCTGCTCGCTGATGGCTCGTTGATATGACCGTCTCCCTTGGTCTCATTTACCTCTATCTGACTCTCTCTCTCTCTCTCACGCTCTCCATCTCTCTTCATCTGCCCCCTCCCTCGTCCCCCATCAAATCCCACACTCCCCCCTCGACATTTTGCGGAGCGGAGCGGAGGGGCGGCAGAGGTGCTTTCGATGATTGCCACAGCTTAAACGGCTGTCAGGCCGGCCTGAATAAGCATGATTTATCCCCGTAGTGCTTTATGGAAGTTAGTGTTTTCTGTTAACCTGAGCTCTCAAATGCAGCTTGCTGCTGCCTGGCCGTCACATTAACCTGAATCAATCACGTCTTGATTTTTCCATAAAAGAAAAGCCAGCTGTAAATAACTGGGTGGACGCAGTGCGAGGATGAATGCGCGGTGCGGCGTGTGGCCGGCTGCTGCGGCTGCCACTCAGAGCTCCGCTGTGGGCTTATTACAGCGCTGCCGTCGCTGATGTTCCTCCACCGGCTCTTTTCTGGAGGCTGGAAGACACCAATGCACTGTTGGGGTTTCTTACAGAAGATTATCCAAAAGAATTTGTACATTTCACTGATGTGTTTCTGTCTCACTTCTCCTCAGAGCATCGTCCTAATGTCCCATCAGTATGTAAGCATCTCACAACCCTTCTGACGACTCAGGGATCTCCGACTTTCGCAGTTCTGTGAGTTTTTTATTAGGCAGACAGCGGAGAAAGCAAACCCTAAAGCAGCTCTTCCATTTTTCTGCTGCCGTTTTCAGCCTTTTTAGCTTTCACAGACACTATTTAAGATTTACTGCAAACATTTGAGCATCCAACCCACTGTATTGACTCCGTTTGACAAGCGTAATCCTTCTCCTCTTCCCCGTCGTTTCCATCCCAAGATCAATCACCTCATCAATGCTGCCTGACTGCTATGAAGTGCAGGCAGGAGGTTCGATTCCCGCTCAGCACCCTTACGGACTTGCTATAATATAGAAATTGATTCATCTTCAAAGTTTTCTTAAGTGCTCGCCCTGGTGTTGAAGGATGTCACTGGTTTGGTGGAAACACAATCTCTTTGTGTTTTTCACCAAAGTGGAACTTCTGAGAAGACAGCCCACACAAATGGATCGCAACAACAACTAAATGAAAGCTTCTCTGCAGTTGCGGGGGTTTCTTTGTCTTAGTCTGAAGTAGTAATTATTAATCATTTCACCAGCCATGATGTCAACATATGTAACAGACAGGTACTGTAGTGTGGAGTAAATATTAACTAAATATTTCACAATAAAAACTTGGAAGTGGATTTATTTGAATATAGGCATCCAGTAAAACGTGAAGATATTATAATAATAAAACATATGTCTGTAATAAACCATAAAAGCAATATATTTGAATTATATGAAATTAAAGAAATCAACAAATAATACACACACAAAACAATATTCAAATATATTAATATATTTAAATATAATCACTTTCCTGCTGCATACATCTTTACTGTGAATTATTTTAGTTTACTAAAATGCAAAATAAGTCTATATTCAAATAAACACAATACATTTGATTAAATAAGTAAAATAAATGTTATATGTAAATATATAGGTGTACATTATACTGGATGTCTATATTTAAAAACAAGTATGTCTATGCTATGCTTCCTATGTATTTATGGTGAACTGATCAACATTTAGTGCATATTTACTCCACACTATTGCACACCATCTAAATACCTGACTATTTTGTAGGTAGCCGCATAGTGAATTTTTAAACAGCCACACATATTTTGTGCAAAAGAGTGTGTGTGTGTGTGAGAGAGAGAGAGAGAGAGAGAGAGAGAGAGAGAGAGAGAGAGAGAGAGAGAAGAGAGAAGGGCACACGTTTGGTCATTCATTTTCTTCAATTCTGCTCAGTCCAGACAATAACTTATGGCTTTTCAAAATGCCTCTGACATATTCATAGACCCGCAGCTCAACCCAGAGAATCGAGAGTGTCAATTTTACTTTAGTCCCCTCTTTCATTCAATGCATACAACCGAAATGGACATCTCGCTTTCTTCTGTTTTCTTTCTTTCTCTCAGTCACCTAGAGCCCAGTTGATGAGTACACATGTCCTTTACAAAGCAATCTCCACGCGTGTAGACTGAACCATATATTCACAGTATAGCCACATTGTGGAGACTTGTTCCTGCTAATATGCCTAGGTTGGCATTTGGAGAGTGAGTGTAGGGGTAGAGCTGCTGGTGCTAGTGTTTTGGGAAGTGTAGTAATTACTGTTCGGACAGTGTCAGCGACCTCCAGATTGCTGGATCTTGTCTCTTTTGTCTTGGCTGTGCCACTCTCTACACCGGCTGAAATTGTATCTATTCACTTTGGCTCTGTTAAAGAAAATGCTGGTAGTATTGGGAGCCAGTGAGCCGTGATGGTGAGGGCTTCTTCTTTCGTCCAGTAAACACACACACACACACACACTCTCTCACACACTCAAATTAAAATGTGAGGTTCCTACAGAGCAGCTGGGCCACAGGGTATCAGAGGTTATTGAATGTGTGTGTGTGTGTGTGTGTAATAGAAAGATAGAGAGAGAATTAAGGAAAAGAAAGAGAGGGCAAGAGAGAAAAGGAAAGAGAAAGAAGCATACTATGTGTATAATTTGATGATTATCAGGTGAATACCATGCTCCACCCGGACTATTGACAGGTGTCAGGTGACATGTAGACCGTGGCAGTATTTGTCAGCTGTCCCTCTCAGAGTATCTCTGGAGTCTTGAGCCGTTCACACACACACACACATCGCACAAATGTATTTAATTCGACCAGCCACTGTGTTTGCGCTTTCCCCCAAAATTGCACACCCTACATCCTCACTGTTTTCCTTAACACAACGAGTCCGTACTGCCCACTGCTCATCTGTGGGACCCATTAAGATGCTTCCAGCCCGATACACCCCAGTACTTTGGCCTAAGTTAGCGTGAGCGGTTAGCGCTTAGCGTCAACATGCTAATTGGTATTCTGCAGCGCGGTGGGAGGCTGTTCAGGATGTGGGAGAGTGAACCAGTGTTCGATCCTATAAGAACAAACACTCTGTTCCCTGCCCTGCTGTCAGAGCATGGCGATACGAAGGAGAACAGGACCTGACATGGCATACACACGATACAGAATAGCTCAAACACACACATACACTGAGGGATTTCAAATGGATACTACTGTTTATGTTGTTGGATATTAACTGAATTACTTTTTGTGTAATAGACATTACTTAATTTTTATTCATCATTGGCCTGTTTGTATCTATATCAAGGAATATAATGCTAAATTCAGTAATAAGGCTGTTCATTTTGTTTTCTGAGTGAACAAGAGTTCAAAGCTATTTGTCACTCTCAAATCACATTTTATAAGCAGTGGTGACCATGAAGCACAGCACAAATTATTAAATAATCCTTTAACCTTTACAGGGACCTTAAATATGCATGGCACAAATCAATATCATTAGCTGCAACAAAATACATAAAATAAAATCAATGCTAATAAAATGACATCGGTCATATACTCTGTTTCATTTCCACCATTACCCTACTGCACAATGATTCCCATAATTCTTTGCATTACCATATGTTACAACATGGATCTTTTTCATTGCAATTGAGGTCGGGTCAATTAACAGAGCTGTTAACACTCTTTAGTTTAAGTTCACACACCAGCCAGCTGTTATTACCATCCTATTCTTAAGAAAGAGGGTCGGGCTCCACTGTGTGAAGAGACACACTCATTCAAAAAACTGTATAATGCGATGACCAAACAATACATGACTCAAATTACATTTGATAATGTGCCCGCTACGACAATAAAAATGTCATCCTCAAAACAATGACAATACATGTAAATCATGTAATATATATATATATATATATAAAATATAAGCTCATCCTCCATGCAATTACATTTCTTTAAACCAGGAAGAAAAAGCTGGGTAAATATGTAATTGGTTCTAATGTGCTGATGTTATTGTAATTTGTGTGTAACAATCTCTTCTTGCTGTTCTGTTTTGTTTGTGAGTGTATGTGAGAGTTAGTGTTTGAAGGAGGTGTGTGCTTGTAGACCCTCATACCTGTGGGAACCCCGTGGAGCCCAGCGTGTTTCCTGCTCTTGAGTTTGAAGTGCTCTCCAGCTCGACCGTGGCCTCCGAAAATCATTAACACGCCTTTGTTTCCCAACGTCATCCTGCAAAGAAAGAGAATGAGTGAGCGAGAGCAGGATTTTAGAAATATGAAGCAAAGCAAAATGGGTAAATGCTAGAGTGTTTAAATTCATATGTCCTCTAAGGTGAAGAGTTAAATCTAGATCCAATATAAAACAAGTATGCTGGGTAACAAATCATAACGTTGTTACATTTTCTTGTGTTTTTAGCTCAAACACATTTCATTACTTAAAACTCTTGGTATGCTAGTAGAAGACTCATGGCTTGATTGTGATCAAATAAGTGTAAAATGAATGGAAAGACTGATTTTTAAACCGTCATGGATTTATTACTGAGAAAAGGTTAAAAGTGCTGCACTGTTTTATATAATTGTAAAAATAAGTTAAAGTTTACGGCTTTTATAATTCTTGCAATTCTTACTGATTTTACTCTTCTTAATGAGAATAATTTCATAGTGTTTTGGTTTGGAAACAGAGAGAGAGATTTACGGTAAAGCCCCTCCTGTTTTTGACGACATTTAAGCAGGAAACCTGCACAACACACACACACACAAACAGGCACTCAAATGGACTCTTGGGGTTTTGTACCCATCATGCCAGTCTTGCATAAACATGCATACACTTTGGGTTTGGGAGTCGTGTAAATTGCCCTAGAAGGGAGGTCAACTAAGTGTAATTGTGCTGAAATTGGCCACGTATCCGCCCTGCCATTCCTCTGCCATTACTCCATTCACTACCTCTAAAAAACTCCCACAAACCTAGGTTAAGGAAAACAGAAAAGAAAAAAGAATAAAATATAAATTACAAATTTGTATAAAAAAAAATATATAAATTTATTGTTTTTATATTATTTTTATTTATTTATTTATTTATTTTTATTGGGAACCATGCAATTTTCATCATGTCTTTTGCATCTTAATATGCAGTTTAGGCTATAAGCTTTAAATATCTACACTTACTAACAATTATATATTTTTTCATTTCTTATTAAATGCATTTTTTTATTATTATTTTAAGTGACTAATAATCATCTTTAAGCATTTTTGCAAAATTGTTTATATTAAAACATTTATTTAAACAAACACAATCACATGTACATGATACATGATTCATGTATTGTATTTAATAAACAAATAGGTAATCCTAATCTTCATTGTCACCCACAAAACTGAAGCTGAATAAAATCAGAATGAAAATCAGCACAGTTGAACTAAATTACTTAATTTAGTATAGAATAACCCTTTATTTGTTTTCAAGTGATATGCTATTTGTCTTTTCTCCAAGTTAAGCACATTCCCATCTGACAATGACATCTGTCTGCAGATTAAAATGACATTAGCTGTATCCTCTCAGCTATGTGAGACTGGACACGACAAATAGACCGTCTCAACACCCACTCCTGGCATGACATTTTAAAATAAATAAATAAAAATAGACCAAATTAAATAAAAATAAATAACCGAATTCTACGTCTAAAGCAAGTCTCGCTCGACACTCGAGTGTTCACGTGTGTAAACCCTAAGAAAACAGTTCAATTTGTACTAAGTTATGCTGTGGACTGGAGTGCAACGCCTCCTAGTGGCTTCTAACGGGAGCGCGACTCATTTCTCCAGTCTTTACCTTGCGCGTTCGTAAAGACCGAGATCAAGAGCGAATTTCCATAAAAGCACGAGAGATCGCCGGTGCCGTTTATCTTTTGATCAGCTATGACTGATGCTCGGTTAATTCAAATCTAACGTTCTGCGGCGGGAGCTTCATTAATGTGCGTGTGTGTTTGTGTGAGGGAGAGATGCTGGAATGCAGATGTGAGAGGAATAGCAGGTAATTAGTAGATAAGAGTTCTCATTTGAGTGCAAATACACACATCATACATAATAAAACGTCTCGTATTTTTTTATTTTTTTTTACATAGAATATCCAGCACGATATAAATAGCAGGGCCAGAGGAAAACATTGTGTGTGAGGTAAATTGACTCACTGTATGTATGCTGGAATGAGATGTGCAGGGTTTGATAGATGCTTTCGCGAGACTCCGGCTTTGGGGAACAGAGGTGTAATGCAGATGAAGACACAAAAGAGCAGATGAGCTACAGATAATGATACTATAGCAGTATTAACTTTTAAAATACAACCTGATCTTAGAGCTAGAAGTAACCAATGTTGACACACACCACCACATCACATCCAGGGAATCTTAGACTGGAGCAATAAATGGCAAGCTTTAGTGTATATTCTCGCTTTAGTCTCATTGCTTTTAAGTAAGATTATAAATAAGATAATTAAAAGAACGAAAGAAAGAAAAGAAAAGAAAGTCATGCATAAGGTGAGCAGGCTCTGTCTTGGCTATTGAGCTATACTATGTTTTAGTCTTGAGTCTCATTTTTATTTTATTTTTTAAATGATTTATATTGTTGTTTGTTTATTTATTTATTTATTTTTGTTTAGTAAACAAAAAGCTGGGTCTTTCACGGTGCACTGCAGATATTTTAATTGCAATTCCAATTAATTTTCATTGATTTTGGATGTTCATGAATAATGAACACTGAAGTTTAAAGAATTATCATACAGCCTCTATCAAATGCAGCTCGGATTCTGCTTTCATTCTGTGTAAATATAATGCAGCATCACAGAAACTTTACCACTGTATAGATTTATGAATTAAATTTTCAAAAATATTTTTTTTTTACTGATAATTCCATGTTCTCGTTAATTGTTTCATTCCTAATTTAATCGTTTATTTTCATAAATGCATATTTTAAAACAATTTTATATCATTATTTCTACACTTGTAATTTCCTTTGCAAATGCATTTACATGTCAGATACAGATACAACTTAACAAAAGGCTCGTTGTTGAGCTTTTATCAAGAATTAGCGACAACAAACACACATCAAATAGACTCAATGCATTCAGTATATTTGTGTGAGACAGAACTAAAACATCTTCATGATAAAAACTCAACTGGGAAGTCTAATTATTAAACACAAAAATAAAAAACATTTCACAAAAGCTACAACTAAACAGAGTAAATTAGATGCTGTCTGTCTCTGAATAGAGAATTAAAACTGTCAGAATACCTGGAAAGATAAAGAAAAGCCCTGACAATGTACAGAGTCAGCAAATGCTGCCTTGCCGAGAGTCAGACAGAGCTGGTTATTACCAGAGGACAGATCCTGCTTCAAATACATACTCAACTGTACACGCCAAAACCATGTTCGGTTTAGGTCTAATACCTCAGATAAAATTATTAATTATTCAATTTATTATATGATATATATATATATATATATATATATATTATTCCTGGTTTATCATTCACAAAAAGCTTATTTAAGTCATAAAGTGAAACATAAAAAGGATGGCACTTGTTATTGACTAATGACACTGAACATCAAAAAGAGGGACACACGCTGTTTGCCGTTCCTCTTTATTACTTTTTCTTTCCCCTTCCCCCCACCATCTTTCTCAGACACACTCACACTTTTCAGTCTTTCACACACACATAGTTACACGTGCATACACACGCATTCACACTGTCTGTTTCACACACTTGTTAGCCAGATACATTTTTTGAACACTGTACTAGGACCTGTTGACTGGAAGTGTGTCACTTTAACCCCTACTTGCTCAAAACATACACACACACACACACACACTAAAGTGTCATCCCACTCACTGCGGTGGTCTACATGCTGTGGAGAGAGCACTGCAGAAACACTCCCGACACACACACTCCCTCTTTTTCTCTCTTGTAGCACAGTGGGTGTTAGTAAGGATGTAAGAACATGAGAGTGATGGTAGTAGCAAAGACGATATGTGTGTGTATGGATTAAAAGGATATGGTGGGGAACTGTACATCATTATATAAAGAAGGGGGAGTGTGTTATACTGGGTGTGTGACAGCAGTGAGGAATAAACTTCATTAGCAGAGCGGTTTAGACCAGGAACACAGGGTGCTGGACAGTACAAAAGCACACATATGCACTTGGAAACAATTTTTACCCGTAGGAATGTGCCAGTTATTTGTAAGTGCAATCCACTAAAATTCTAAATGTTCTTACTAAATGTGATCACAATGGCACCAAAAAAAGAAATGACCTTTTTTATTTTGTTTGGTGTAATCTGAATGTCTTGTTATCCCTCTTAGACCTCGGGCTATCAGAGCAAATTTAGTCTCAATTGCGTGTTTTTTTTTTTTTTTTTCTCTCTCAGCCCAAGTACGATTGCATGCACTTTAAAGGTTCAGGTTAAATCAAACTAAAGCAGTAATTTGTCATGATTCAACTAACCTGTACGCAGGTATATATTTGTCACTGGATTACAGGAGTGCAGCATTCTGCAGAAATGAGAGGGAAAACTGCTCTTAAAGTTCAGAACAGGCAACCACACACATCTTTTTTAACATGGTTCATCTTATATACAGATACCTGTCTAGCCTACAAAGCTACTAAAACTGAAAAAAGAGATTTCTTAGATGACCAAATATGTTAATTATTACTGAAAATATTATACAAACACACACATACACACTTAAAAAGCTTGGGGACATAAGATTGTTTTGGAGAGGTCTCTTATGCCACAGAGGCTGCATTTATTTCATGAAAATACAGCAAAAATAATCATATTGTGAAATATTATTACAATTTAAAATAACAGTTTAATTTATTTCTGTGTAATATGTTAATATATCTTATAATGTAATTTATTCCTGTGATGGCAAAGCTGAATTTTCAGCAGCCAGTCTTCAGTGTCACATGATCCTTCAGCTGATTTGTTATTATTATTTATTCTCATTAATGTTGAAAAAAGTTGTACTTAATATTTTTGTGGAAAATTTGATAATTGTTTACACACACAAAGGAATTTTTTTTCTCAAATAGTAAGTTCAAAAGGTATTTTTTGAAATAAAAATCTTTTTGTAACATTATAAATGTCTTTACCATCACTTTTGATCAATTTAATGCATCCTTGCTAAACGTTTTCATTAAGTCCAAACTTTAGTGTGTATAGACAATAGACATTTATTCATTAATTAGTTCATTCAAACTTGGATATTGTTTTATAGGCATTATTGCAAAATACTATTCTTTCAGGAATTCAGAAGGTTCCCTCTACTGTCATCTGTGTCTGTGTGTAAGTACGAGTGTGTACCTTTCTGTCTATCAGTGAAGGTCTGTGTCAGTTTGTGTATCAGTCTCTCAAAGAGTGTGTTCATCTGTCCATCTCTATGTTTGTTTGATGCTTTTTTCAGTTCTCTCTCTCTTGCTCTCTGTCTCCCTGTCTTATTGAATGCATTACCATGGTTGTCTTCATTAAAATTCTAGCTCAAGTTTAGAGATGTTCTCCATATTAGTGGTAATAGGTAAATAGATAAGAGGAAAGCAAAGACGGTGGAACGGAGAGAGATTGCAAGTGCGAGAGAGACAGAAGGTAGTCCTTAAATTCGTTCTTGAACAAAAAGACGTGACCTGACTCACTGTGGACAATAATTGGCCAAATTAGCGAGGAATGCCTTGAATGCAGAGTGGATTTCATGGATGCTCTAAAGTAAAGTATAAAATTATTTCATATTAATGTATAGAATATTAAATAATAATAATAATAAAAAAATCTTAGATCAGCATGAGATAGCTGTTTATAGTATTTAAGTAGCTCGCTTGGTCTTGGTCATTCATGCTGTGGATGTGGAGATGCAGGTGCTCTTCTCTTCACCTCTGTGCTTCTGGGGTCTCCAGACAGAGACCAGGTAAAGCCGGTAGGGGTCACCAGGTAAAACAAGGCTAAAATCTAGTCAGGAGCCCTATGGTTGTCATTTAACCCCAATCCAGCGTCTCACACACATACACCGTGTCCCCCGGTCTGAGGCCAGGAGAGACGGGCTATTGATTGCTAGCAATGAGAGAGCCAGCTGCCATTACACCATTACAGTCCTGACAGAAGAACTGCACTGCATTGATCTGCAGGCCAAGGCCCTCCTGCTGGTATTTATAGAGGTAGAGCAAGAAACATCCTTACCCCATCCTTCTTTATCTTTCTCTCGCTCTCTCGTCCTCCCTCTTTTATTCTTTCTCTCTCTCTCTGATGAGGTGTAATTGATTGTAAATGAGAATGTGTTTCCTACCTGACCCCAGTGCACTGTGGGTAAGATTGATTACATCTAGCGCAATTATGATTGATATGATTCAGTCGCTGAACACATCATGTGCTTACGTTTATAACCAAGCTAAAATAGACTTAATAGACAGGAAGTAGTGGCATATTTAAATATTGACTGGAATGAAAATTAGGCTGAGAGGGTGTTCAATGGATTGTACTGTAGTTTAACAACATATCGACTGTTCAGCTGATGAAATGTCTTTCTGAAAAAATAATAATAATAAATAATAAACAAAAGCAGTGAGTTGTGAAAATTATGTGATCTTGGACCTTTATACAGGGCATGTCCATCCTTGTTAAATTCAAAATGGCATTTAACCCATATTCAAACTACAGTTTTCAACTGCCAAAGAATACATGACACAATACATAATAAAATATTGAAGTATTAAATACACCTTGCACATCACCTCTGTCTTTTGGAGCTAGTTGTAGTAAGACTAGCATGTAAACATGCTAAATGAAGCCAAGCTACAATCGCATTATCAGCACTCTTAGTTCTGGTATGATTTCAGTCAGACTACAAAATATTTAAAAAAGCTGAAATATTGCTTTGCTGAAGTCAAACTTTTAAAGTGCATCTAAATGCCTATGTATTGGTTATCTATACAATATTTAACTGATTTACCCTGTTTTTCCCACAGATATCCTACAATGTGGAATGAAACACTCATAATCATCTCTTCGTTGCCAGTGTTGTGACAGCACACTGTGCCTTGGTGAATATTTCAGTATGTGTAAAAGTTGAAGCAATCAGCACCGGTCTATACTGCTAGCTTAGCAGGAGGTGTTAAAAAGTATTGGCAGCTGACATAGCCTGACTTAATATCCAGCTAAGTGATTTAATAGCTTCTGTTGGATGCTTAACTGCTGTTTTTTCTTGTATTGATTTATGAGCTCATAAAGTGTACAGTGAATTTCTACCCACCATGGGAGATATTGAACCAGCCATTTGATATTTCATATCAGCTCAATACAGTAATTACTCTCAGTTTGGCAACCTTTCCATCAGAGAATATAAGCCAAAGGTGTGCAGATCTACATCACAACAAAAGTGTGAATCAGCGAGAGATGTTTGTTCAGTCTTGGTTGCTTGAGAACATGCAAATGTGTGAACGTGTCTGGTTGCTTTTTTATCCATTTGAACTGAAAGTTACTTTGCTGAATGTAAATCCATCATATTTGCTCATGCATGCTTCTCACTGGCGCGCAAGATGGCGTCTACATGTTCAACAGCTGAATAACATCAGTGTGTCTAAGAATCCCAAGAACTACCATATCTGTCCCTTTCAATAACCAACATACTGCTTCCCATCAATCCATCTCTACATCTTTTTATCTGTTGGAGTTTTGTCCTCTATAATTCAGTTATTGTGGGAAACCATAATGACATTTCTGCATTGTTTGTTATTCTCTCACAGTCTGTAATTCATCCCATCATACAACTAAGTTGAAGTGTCCTTCTGCCTGTTAAATGCAGAGAAAGAGTCTCTTTATATGACCCGGTTATATTTCAGGCTGCCTCTATGGGCAGCCTGTCTCTCTGAGGGGAATTAAGTTAAGCATGTGGTTGAAATGGTTGGTTATGAGTGGAAGCATTACAGCAACAGGCTTTTAAAATCCATTTTGCTCTCTCTGATTTGATTTGGTGTTATCATCACTGCAGTGCTGAAATGACTGTAGCTTGTTCATATTTCTGAAGAAAAGCATAAATCCAGCTAATTGGGACCTGTCTGCTCCAGTTAAGGCTGATGAAGAAATATTGCCACAAAAACCACAAGTCACTTACGACTTTCTTCCACGCTGTGCCTGGAATCTCTCTGTTCCTTTCTTTCCCTCATCCATCCAACCATTACAGAATAATACTATTTCAAATTAATTTTCATCTATTCGTCAAAAACTCCTGAAAAAAAAAAGACAGACAGACAGACAGACAGACAGACAGACAGATAGACAGATAGATAGATAGATAGATAGATAGATAGATAGATAGATAGATTCCACAAATAAATTGCTTCCACAAAATATTAAGTAGCACAACTGTTTTCAACACGGATAATAAAAACAAATGTTTCTTGATCGCCAGACAACAGTTGTTTTAAATTGTAATAATAGTTCACAATAGTGCTGTCTTTACTCTATTTTGCTCAAATAAATGCACACTTCTAGACCAGCAGTGTACATTATTTAAAAACAGCATGACATTTTGGCAGTATTTTAGGGCTGCCAAATTTCAGAGCCAAAATCCTGCAAGTGAAGTCAAACTAACACGAGAGACTCGCACAACATTTACAATGCTAAATGCTTTTCCTCAGGGTTACATTACCATCATGGCAAAGTGTAAAGCAAGCAGTGGTGTAAAACTATCCTAATCTGGCAACACTAATGCAGCCAACACTACAAAACTGGCAATCACAAAGTCTGGGTTGCCATTCACCTCGAGTGTGAGCAAAGCTAAAACTCCCGTTTTTGCCAGGGTTCCTAGCACCTGCAGAGCGGTGGAGTGTGTTGTAATTGCGGTTGTATAATGGCCTGTTTAACACTATGAATAGGAACGGTGCACCTGATGAAAACAATGAGCAAACCCAAGAGATTGAGTGTCTGCCAACACTAAACCCAACCATTCAAACTGCACACAGATAAAGTTTCAGTTCACTCCTCTGGACTGCATTAAACTAATGGCGTTCATTGATATGGCTCAAAATGGAGCTGTTTTTCAAAATATTCTTTAGAATAAGGAACGGCTTGAGTGCTTAACATATGGCTCAGCAGATTACTAATTGAATATTCCGTCTCTCATTTTGTGTATCACCTTTCGTCAAGGCAGCATACAACCGCTCACATATTGCATATGTTATTCCGTCCATAAATTACATGTAGCGTCACATGATATTATCAGTTGTAATCATGAATAGGGAGGCAGTTGGCCATTAGTGTGGGAGGATGAAGATGAGTAGATTAACTCATCGCATATCACAATTTGCTAGAGAGCATGTGAAATCTATACAATACACACCATATTTAGATTGAAAACGATCTCTGTAATACATATGGAAATTTAAAGTTAAAAAGTTCAAAGAGAGCATTTCTGATTATATTGGACATTATATACACTACTGTTCAAAAGTTTAGGGTCAGTAAGGTCTTTTTATTTATTTTATTTTTGCAAGAAATTAATACTTTTATATCAGCAAGGATGCATTAAATTGATCAAAAGTGACAGAGAAGACATTTTTTGTGTTACAAAAGATGTAATAATACATCTGTAATAATATTTCATAATATTACTGTTTTTATTGCATTTTGATCAAATAAATGCAACCTTGGTGAGCATTTCACTTCTTTCAAAAACATACCAACTCCTATTTTCAATAGAGTTGTGTGTATATATTTTAAAGTTTAAAGTGGATCATTCAAAATGTGTTTTTGTCATTTCATAATAGCAGAAGCTTTGTAGTGATAATGTTTGGATTGTTTTTAAAGGTACAGCAGAAGCTGAGAGATTTCCATTTACATCCCTTTTTAAGAGATTCTGTTTGAATGGTTTGCTCAGATTAATATATGTTAAAAGAGGAAGCAATAAATGATTTTAGTTTGCTTTTAATGCAGGGAGTGTAGTCTTAACCATAACTCTGACACAAGCCCACTGTCTAGGGCTGTTTTATGATTACATCACAATGGTAAAGTTATGGTATAGCTGTATTGTTTTGGATCAGTGGTATATTGCTTTTGAAATCTGTGCTTTTATAATAAGTACAGCCTCCATTTGGGTCATTATGTTCTCTCTAATGCCTGTTCCTTTTGTCAAAATGTCCTACAATACATCTAGTGAGGCATGCTTTGTGTGAATAATTGAAGATATCAGAATTTTAGAAGTTAATAAGCTCAGCGTTCGGCCATGTTAGAGGCGTACTTTGACAAATGCATTATATTTCCTCCTCCCTGATGCACTTACTATCTGTTACAGCTAATATAAATATGCAAATCTGCCTGTTGAACTTTGCTGGGGCTGCTGTGATTCGTCTCTTTAAGATATTCATTTGCATGACTGAAGCACCCATGCATCATGCCAGTGTCATTCTGAAAGCAAATATTAATCAATTTTGCTTGATGTAACCCTTCCCCCAGCAATCCTTGTTTCTTTGTTTGACTGTAACGTTTGCTTTTTTTAGCGTTCACTTGCTTTACAATTTAAGAAAGGTCTTTGTGGGTGACCCAGCTATTGTTGTGTCTGGCCCTTGTACAATAGTGAACAGAAATGGTGACATGATGAAATTGATTCATCTGTGTGAATTACTTATAAATGTAATTAAATTGAGTTATGTCCAATATCATCACAAAGGCTCTCTTTGACCTTTTAACAAATATTCCAGGAGCTGGTGAGGTTCTTGGGTTCCGTTTCACAGGTTTACATGCAGCATGGTGGTCAAAAAGGAGGACACTTCACAGCATTTAGTGAAGCCAGGGTAAAAACTGAAAACAATCCCAAACCTACAGCATGAACATTTTTTTTACCTTTACAAGGGCAACTTTTCTAACCTTTTTAAATATGTGCTTCCCTCTTTATGTATATTCGTAAATCTATTCAATGAATGCAACTAGAATAGGAAGACATCATTGCCAATATATAGAGCTATTGCAATCAAATTAAATCAGTTTAAACAATCTTTGCACTGCAGAGGTGCCACAGAAGCTGCATTTGAAGTGGAATTTAGATCTATTTACAGACAGTTTAATGCTGCTCAGAGATGCCATGAATGCATGTACACTGCAGTTACAACTGCAGAAATAATGTTATAAGATAAATGTTTTAAATATAAAATATACAGGTGCATCTCAATGAATTAGAATGTCGTGAAAAAGTTAATTTTTTCTTATAAGTTATTTCAAAAAGTGAAACTTTCATATATTTTAGATTCATTGCATGTAAAGTAAAACATTTCAAAAGTTTTTTTGTTTTAATTTTGATGATTAGAGCTTACAGCTCATGAAAGTCAAAAATCAGTATCTCAAAATATTAGAATATTTACATTTGAGTTTCAATTAATGACCATCCCTACAGTATAAATTCTGGGTATCTCTTGTTCTTTGAAACCACAATAATGGAGAAGACTGCTGACTTGGCAATGATCCAGAAGACGAACATTGACGCCCTCCACAAAGAGGGTAAGTCACAGAGGGTCATTACTGAAAGGTGTGGCTGTTTACAGAGTGCTGTATCAAAGCATATTAAATGCAAAGTTGACTGGAAGGAAGAATTTGGGTAGGAAAAGGTGCACAAGCAACAGGGATGACTGCAAGCTTGAGAATACTGTCAAGCAAAGCTGATTCAAACACTTGGGAGAGCTTCACAAGGAGTGTACTGAAGCTGGAGTCAGTGCATCAAGAGTCACCACGCTCAGACGTCTTCAGGAAAAGGGCTACCAAGCCACTTCTGAACCAGAGACAATGTCAGAAGCGTCTTACCTGGGCTGTGGAGAAAAAGAACTGGACTGTTGCTCAGTGGTCCAAAGTCCTCTTTTCAGATAAAAGTACATTTTGCATTTCATTTGGAAATCAATGTCCCAGAGTCTGGAGGAAGAGTGGAGAGGCACAGAATCCATGTTGCTTGAAGTCCAGTGTGAAGTTTCCACAGTCAGTGATGATTTGGGCTGCCCTGTCATCTGCTGGTGTTGGTCCACTGTGTTTTCTGAAGTCCACAGTCAACGCAGCCATCTACCAGGAAATTTTAGAGCACTTCATGCTTCCTTCTGCTGACAAGCTTTATGGAGATGCTGATTTCATTTTCCAGCAGGACTTGGCACCTGCCCACACTGCCAAAGGTACCAAAAGCTGGTTCAATGACCATGGTGTTACTGTGCTTGATTGGCCAGCAAACTCGCCTGACCTGAACCCCATAGAGAATCTATGGGGTATTGTCAAGAGGAAGATGAGAGACACCAGACCCAACAATGCAGATGACCTGAAGGCCACTGTCAAAGAAACCTGGGCTTCCATACCACCTCAGCAGTGCCACAAACTGATCACCTCCATGCCACGCCGAATTGAGGCAGTAATTAAAGCAAAAGGAGCCCCTACCAAGTATTGAGTACATATACAGTAAATTAACATACTTTCCAGAAGGCCAACAATTCACTAAAAATGTTTTTTTTATTGGTCTTATGAAGTATTCTAATTTGTTGAGATAGTGAATTGGTGGGTTTGTGTTAAATGTGAGCCTAAATCATCACAATTAAAAGAACCAAAGACTTAAATTACTTCAGTCTGTGTGCATTGAATTTATTTAATACACGAGTTTCACAATTTGAGTTGAATTACTGAAATAAATTAACTTTTCCACGACATTCTAATTTATTGAAATGCTCCTGTACTAAAAAAATAGAAATATGAAATGCTAAAAATAATAATAATAATTTATACTTCATGTATGAAACTACCACCAATAAGTGGCAGAAAGTCACTGTCTTAATGGTTAATTAATTAATTAATTCATTCATTCTGGAACAAAAGCAAGTGATTGTCTTTATGAATGGGTCATTGAATAACTGACTCACCTGATTCGTTCTAAAACACTGAATCATCAAGGAATGAAACACCACTGTATTTAGATGCAAATGTTCTGCTGAGATTCTGTTTGGAACTGTTTTCACTGGTGGAATAGAGCAACAGTCAATATTTACAATATTGTGTCTAAAACATCACTTAATATTAAATAAATAGCCTTTAAAAAATAATTTCCTATTGGATAAAGTCTAAAACAGTCATGATCTTAAAAGGACAAATATGTCTGACTCAAGGCTGTGTCAGAAGGAGGACATGGTATTTCAAACTCGGACAAAACTGGACACATGGCCACCCTATAGGTTGGCATTATATAATGTTAGCGCATACAAACCCTGAATCTACACTTTTTTTCTTCCCGTTTTATTCATAAAGGCCATTGCTCACCGAGTCTAAATTTTTCGTCTGAAATTTTCGCACGTTGAAAAATAAATACGACCTCACGTTATGTCAATCACGTTTACACACTGCCTCCGAAATTTTCGTCCGTCATAAAAAAATTCGGATCGGGTTCGATTTTTTGCGTTTTTCGCATCCGTGGCAAGCATTTTGAGAGGTGTTTTGACAGTTCAGAGCCACCGTAGAAGTGAACGCCAAAATCCAGAATGGCGATTGTCAAGTTCATCCACTTCGTCTCGCAGCACAAAGCACTGTATATAGATCCTTGCAAACAGAGTTCACAGAAATTGGTGGTCTTCGTTTTAATATGTAGCTCTAGTATAGCTAGCAAAGCATCAAACTGAGCCACTGACATCCTGAAGTAAACTTTGAATCGCCCGTGATAATCCCGCTGCTCCTTAATAAGGAGAGGAACTCTCCATCCTCTCTATATTTTAGGATTGGATGGACCCAATATTCACTGGTGTCAAAAGTATTCACATTCATTACTCAGGTAGAAGTATAGATACTAGGGTTTAAAAAGACTTCTGTAGAAGTTGAAGTATCAACTCAAGCTTTTTACTCAAGTAAAAGTGTAAAAGTACTGGTTTCAAAACTACTTAAAGTATAAAAGTAAAAGTAATGTAAGGAAAAAAATGCCATTAAGGACAAAAGCTTAGGCCGCGCCACAGGGTCCTATTGTGCACTGCCCCACCTCCTCAAAAAAAAAAACATTTTTCTGAAGGCCATAATGACTATAATGTTATATTAAAATGTTAATGTTGAAAAATTTGGGATGCACTAGGCTACTTGTTTCAGCCGCATATATGCCCATTGAAAATGAACGCATTTTAGTACAATGCAAATACATAAAAAACCATATATGTGTACTACTGAGCATTAACGTGTTTCATGGAGCGGAAGATGATCCTGGCTACCAACCTCCTCGCTGGTGCTTGGTTGGGACATTTCGCTCTAGTTCTCTTATTGAGTCTCTGCCACGGACATCTTCGTACTTGGCTACATACGTCTGCTATTTCCAGTGTTGGGGGTAACGAGTTACAAAGTTAGTATAGCCTACTTATCACAACATTGTCAATCGCAAACGCTAATTTATTCAAACGTCTCTCTACCGAACTACTGTAGCTTAATTTGCGGAGGACGAAGAGAAAGCACCCGTTTGATAAATGAACCAGTATTGGAGAAATAATAACTTTTAAGAAATAATCTTTTTTGAGTAATGACCCCCAACACTGGCTATGTCCTTGCTGGAGTGTGACGTGATTTGTGTCATGTGCAGGTGCGATGGATCGCATACAAACCAATAGGGTGTCGGAATGGTATATGTTTTACTTCTCATCCAACCACAATCAAATTCACTCTATCCGGATGGCGCGATTTATCTGGATAGGTTTTTTTTTTTTTGAACGATGACAAGCCGGAATGAAAACAAGCCGAAATGAAATGGGAGTAATGAGGCTATTTTTAAAATGTAAGGAGTAGAAAGTACAGATAATTGCGTGAAAATGTAAGGAGTAGAAGTAAAAAGTCGGCTGAAAAATAATTACTCCAGTAAAGTATAGATACTCAAAATTTCTACTTAAGTAAGGTAACGAAGTATTTGTACTTCGTTACTTGACACCTCTGCCAATATTTCCTTTCTTTTTCTTTTTTAAGAAGCAAGAGAACAACAAAATCATCCTCAATGCTTGAAGACTCCATTGAGTAGGCTACTGTTTTGCAATTTTTTTTCGCAACGGATTAATTAATACGCATCGGACTCAGTGTGCAAGGTCTCTGTGCGTTACGAATTTTTAGGATTGCGAATACGAAAAAACGAATGCGAAAATTTCGGACTCAGTGTGCAGAGACCTTAACTCTGCTGCACTCAGGAACCTTTAAAGAAACAAAAAGACGTGTATGACTCACTCTTTGGATTAATTTTCCATCATGATTCATTCATATCAGAATTCAGGGAATGGCATAAGAGCACAGTGTAAGTATGCTTCCTTTTTTTCTGTTTACTTGCTGACTTGCTCATTCAATTTCTCACTCACCCTTCTCCAGCAGGGTTAAGAGCATTGAACCACACACATTCATAACAAATATGCTAAATATTAAATGAATATCCAGTTTGTTGCAAAGCCTGAAATAGAAAGCTCAGAACAAAATACAAACCCATCCAGAGGGCCTGCTCTTTGTCTCTCTCTCTCGCACATGCACAAACACACACACACACACTCAGCCCCTGTGGGATCCCCAGTCAGACAAACAATGATAAAGTAGTGCTCTTATGTCTTTGACACTCGGAGGAGATGCAGACCTCAAAACGCCTAACTAATAAACGCTGTCTGACTGCCACACACCCCGTGTACACAGATATCAAATGTAATGTTAGTGATGCCTCAGTGTGTTTCTCAAAGAATATTGTTTATTAAGGTATCACACGTTTTCCCCAGTGCCATTGGAAAAGGTCAGTGTAAGGTGAAATCGAGTAAATCAGGCCACTTTTTGTCACTGAAATTGAAGTGTCCAGAATGCACCCTAATACTCGCCCTCAAACATGAACCGTTTTGACATCTGAGCTGACTGCTGAAAAAGACAACACATGGTCCAGATGACCAATCTTTCCTATCTGGCCATAATAAAACGGCTGGGTTTCATCTGGGTCAAGGCTTCCGAAGTAAAGGGGCACATGAGGAGAGGCAAAAGTTTGATTGTGAGCGAGACCCGCGAAAGAACCTAAGGGAGAACGGATGAGAGGACGGGTGGGGGTGCGGTTGCCGAAAGGTCAAGCATGTAATATAAGAGCAGGATCTCGGCCGTCTCCGTCAGACAATAGCCTCCCGCAGCAGACACTCCGCTGTTCTCTCTCTTCTCTTAATTACAGTCATATCACCCCTCCGCCGCCGCCTGTCCTTAACATATTCCTCTTTATTTGGAGTCCTTTTTCTCAGCTAATGGAATGTCAGCTCTCTGCTATTCCCTCTCCTCATCTCACGCCGATCAAAGTGACCTCTGCCTCTCCGCTGGCGTGCAAATCAATACGCACACTGACAGAAAACCACACAACATATAATAAATGACAATCCGCGCACGCACGCACACAGGTCGTCCCATGGCATATCTGACAAAAGCCTTTCATAGCAGTCATTCTGGCACGATGGCAGTGAGTTATGTTTAAGGGAGGATTGGCGGAGCGCTCGGCTCTGCGCAGGTGTGTATATTACAGGGCAGGGTGGGTTTAAAGCATCTCTTCTCGGTGTGTGAGAACGCCCGTCCCGGCCCGGGGCTGACAGCACCAATGCCATTACAGTTGTAGCTGTTTATTGTGGTTGTCTTGCTGGGAGAGGTTCTATCCAAAGCAATTTTCCTCTTAAGGGGGCAAATTGCTGGCGGAAAATTGTATGTGCTGTCGCTCAGCCATGATTGGCAGGGAGGCCGAGTTTGGCAACAGCGAATAAAGGAGAATGAAAGGATTTCATACTCGGAGCCGAGAGCGAGTGAGCGAGGGAGGGATGGATGGAAGGAGGAACGAGAAAAAGCACAGTGCATATTAAAATGTGTTGTGAAAAACGAGTGTGAAATTTCACACAATTCTGAAAACGACTGCTGTTCTTCCAGGTGGAGAGAGAGAAGCCAGGTGTTTGTGAAGACCTCATAGAACTAGTAAATCTCGCTCTCAATCTTTTTCCTCTCTCTTTTTTTCCATCAGTGTGTGCTAGCTTTGTAAAGGATCAGGAGGATTTGTAACAGCTGGCATTCTTCCAGTCACTTTAAACAAAGAGTGAGTGAGAAAGAGAGAGAGAGAGGAAAATAGTGAATTGATGGAGAGAACGACAGACGCTTGCATTCTGCAAACTTTGATAGTAGTTATTAGCTACAGCCAGTCTTGGAGAAATAAAGGGGTGAAGTGCTGTGAACTTAAGTTGACTAAACTATTTAGTTTTTGTTTCTATTGAAGCCTCAATGAGTATTCTGTCTGGTTTGTTTTTTTCTGCTCATAGACAAATATGAAACACTCTTTGTTCCTTCCTTGATTCCTGAACAATACTTTCATTATTTTATTTCATTCTCTTCCTTTTTTCCTTTCCATTCTATGCCTTTTCTATTTCTTCCTAATCCAACTTCCTTTTCTCTTGACTTTCTTTCCTTCTCCTATCCATGCTTCTGTTTCCTTTCTTCCACCCTTACTGCCCATACTTTTCTCTTTCTTCTTTCTCTCCTGCTCTCTCTCTCCCTCCCTCTGCAGATGGCGTTTCAGCCTCATCCATTAACTGTTATTGTTTTTCCTGAACATGACATTGATTCAATTTAACACCAATCAATTGCAAACGCTTCTGACATTCAGATCTGACCTTAAGGCAAACGACTCATGAACTATGATCAGAATTAAACTTTTGCTAACGAGGTGATCTCTCAGTCTTGCCCAACAGCAACGTGCGCTAAAAATTAGATCAATTATTATAAGGCAAACAGACCCTAAGTTGATTACCCTGCCTTCACTAATTTGTGTAATTAATAACCAGCCCTGGACCAGAATAAGAAGTTTATTAATCCATATCTACAAGCCGGTAATGAAATTGCGTGGGCAGGTCATCCATTCAGATGGTAATGTCATAATCAATGCCACCACACCATACATGTTAATGAGCATTGTTATGAATTGTTACAGTTAGAGGTGTGTGTGTGTGGCGATGTCGGCCTCTTTGTGTTGTTATGTATGGCAATCAGACGCGTGAAAATGGCAAATCTAATTAGGAATTCTGACTGGAGCGGCTGGGAACACTGAGAGCAGTAGACGGTATCGGAGCTGACAGCTGCCAGCCGGAACGCCGAGTGTCGGAACAAAACCAGCATTCTGCGCCACAACGGGAATGACAGGAAAAAAGGATGTATCACAAACGAATAATTGCACTCTGCATGGCCTCTTGCCATATAGCACAATAGAACTGCCAGCACAGGAAGAAGATGCTATTGTGTGTGTACAAGCACTCTTTATGAGTTTTACCTCTGAGTCGAGGGGATAGACTCGTGTCATCTGCATGGCGATGAGGCTCCTGCTCTCGCATTCTGTCTTCCTCTGCAGGCCCTGTGTGGTCCTCCACTTCTGCATGTGAGATACTGCACTGCATTCATCTGATAAATTAATACATGTAAATTCACACATATAGAGGTTTCATACATGTCATAGGGTTCATATATAGAGGATTCACACTAATTCATAACATTACGAGGAATGTGTTTCCTTAAGTTATGAATTTTAAAGTTGTAGACAGGGGGCCTTGATGCTTTACCATGAGAGATGTCTACCACATTGGAGCCTTTGGGTATTTTTGCAATTAAATTAAATGTGATATAAGAAAAAAACCTTATATTAAAGAGTCTGTATATTTTTAAATCTTTTGAAAGAGGTTTTAATTTGTCTTATGCTTACCCAAGGCTGCATTGATTTGTGACAGTGTGAAATATTATTACAATTCAAAATACGAGTTTTGAATATATGTATATATATATCACACTTTAAGTATTTAGTGCCACATTATCTCTCAAAAATCATTCTAATATGCAAAATTGGTGCTCAAGAATAATTACTTATTATTATCAATGTTGAAAATATTTTTTATTAATGCTACTTAATATATATGTGGAAACCACAATACATTTTTCAGGGTTCTTTGATTAATAGAAAATGTTCTTTTTGTCAATTTAATGAATCCTTCCTGAATAAAGGTATTGATTAAAAAAAAAAAATAAAAAAAAAAACTCGATCCAAAACTTTTGGCTGTATGAAATACATACAAATAAAAAATTAGTAGGTGGAACATGTGGGGGGGGGGATCACATAAGACTTCCTTGTGTCCTAGTACGCACCTGTAAATAATGCAGTGTTAGAGACAGACGAAAGGAGAGAAGAGAGAGAATGAAGGGTGTGCAGGTGTGCAGTCAAACACACCAGTCCTGCCACAAGTCGCACACCAATGCTAACTGCTTTTAGCACCTTACACATGCCACCGTGTGTGTATGCGTGTGTGCTGCCTGTTATGAGGTTAAATATTTTACACAGGCATGCTGCATATATAGCTCTGCAACACCTGTTCTTCAGAGCCAACAGCAGCATCTGCTACACAGCTCATTAATGACTACACAGATACACACCAAAATGTATTACCACAATGTGTATTTTTCTCCTGTCTCTCACACCTTTCGGTGTTCGTAAACCTTTATAAATTCCCCTTTGATTAGTAAAGACTGTGTTTTACAACTAAAGTGACATACAGATAAAGTTTGATCTAAGTTTGATCACAGGCATCAAGATGATCATTAAGAGCTCAAGATGAAACTTAATCAAAGAGATCGTTTAAAGAAGGGTGAATAAGAAGAGGTAATGCTATCATCAGTCATCATTCCTGCATTACCTGCTCCAGTTTTTGAGCTTTGAAGACGGCCAATAAAAGCTGCTGTTAGGATGAAGTTAAAGTGATTCTCTGGGTTTATATTGGGTTAGTACTGATTGGCTTTAAATTGCTCTGTCTTGAGATTCCCTTTCATCTTTACTGCTGGAAATCACTGTTTTCCTGTTGTCTGAGTAGGTTTAAACATTAACTCTCTCTCTCACCGTGGATGTTTTCCCTTGGGAACGTGAGAAGAAACAGCTCAAGGAGTGAATTTCAACTAACTAGCAGTATAGGTAAAGAATTAGACAGGGACAGGGTGAATCAGAAAACAACTGTCAAATCACAGCCAGCGTTTGTATATTTCCATTCTGAGTGCACAGATTATAGACATGTGCACTCACTATGGAAAACAAGACATAGGCAAAACTGAAGGCTCTAATGCAAAGAGCTTTGTCAACCTGTGAGAGATGCGTAATTACACACAGTGTTCTTGAGTCTCTTTTCATTCATTTTCAACATAAGACTCTACTTTATCTTTGTGTCAAGAAGCCAGAAGCTTCAAACAGCTATTGCTATACACTCAAAAATATTTTTGGCTTAACAAATTTAAATGTGGACATTCCAAAATGCTGGAAATGAGATTTCTTCACATGGAATTATAATCAACTCAACTCAACTATTTTGTATCAAGGTGAATTGAGCGTGAAGTGTCAAAGCAGCTAAAAAAACTGGCTAGCAATAGCAATAAGCTAGCAATAGTGCACACAAGCAAACATGCTAAAAAAGTTATTATCTGCACAGTAATTGACTACTATTCATGTCAACGTATTTCCACTAAAACCTGTGTTATGAGAGTGTGTGGTATAGCATTCTCCCATAGCAAATTATAGTAGTAGTAAACTCTCATGTTTCTATGAACTGTCACAGCTGTTGAATGCTTGATTCTGATTTGTTGATTGGTTCTAAGGTGTGCAGTAAATCCACAGCTATGAAGCAGTTTCAGGTCTGTCAACTGCATTACAGTTTTATATCACTTTGCCAAACTATTTAACTTATTTCAAAGGTACGTACAATGTACAAGAACTGAACACGACAAAAGACACTGACCAAGTTTTGGAATTAGAAACTGAGACTTGGTATGAGAATATCTGACAAATGTCTTGAAATAAAACATTTGAATAATGTTTTAAGTTGTCGTAACTATGGTGAAATAAGTGGATAATAAACACCCAAGTGAAGTGAAGCCTCATTAATTTTTTTTTTTTAGATATGAAATTATACATAACTTCTTAGTAATGAATTCCAGAGGTTTAAAATACTTGCTTTGTCCTGTTGTGGGACACTTACTCAAGATCTCATTTTTTGCTTAATTTTCCTCACATTTTCCATATACTGAACTGCAACTGAAAAGTGGCAGTGGAAAGGTGGAAGCGCTGGTTTATAGAGTGCAATTTCTCATTGAGCAAAGCAATGTATACCACAGTCACAAGCTAGCATTCTCAACCCAAGCACAAGTGCCACTTTTCAGCATTATGGCAACCACCAAAACTCAACATAAGAGCTTCACCCTTTTTCATCTTGCTCAAAAACACATAAAATAGCACTTCTTTCCAACATTTACTCTGCCCATCCAGTCTCAGGCAAAGCATGCTGGGAACCATAAATCTTCTGGCCATCCAAACATAAACAGATTAAGTAAACTTCTATTTTACAAATTTAGGTGGACTGCACACCGTGAAATTAAGCTGATAAAATGTTCAAGAACTGTGTTCCATTAGCTTAAGTAAATTGAACAAGAAGCAAATATATTTTTTTTAGTGTACAGAACATGGACTATCCGTCCACAGAGAAAGCACACACAAAACTAATCCTTACATTCCTGAACTCTCATCGGGAGACTCTGAGGTAAAGCTCTGACAACAGCAGATCTTCTGTTTAAGAATCAAAGTCAACAGAGAAGGAATCCATATGCTTTGATTTTATTTGACATTCACCCCCAAGGCTATACTCTAATGGTGAGAATGGCAATACTGTTCTCCATCTGGTCAGGTAGCTCCAACGTAGGCTAAATTAGCACGTGGCACACAGCAGGCATATGCCACAGCATAAAACTACATGAGAGCATTGTGTGCCAGCTGTTGTGATGACAAATACAAGCACGACAATTGCGCAGTTCACAGGCTTGAAGTGTACAAGACGACAAGGCTAAGAGGCAGTGGTGCTTTTTACTAAAAGTGGAGTATATACATTTTTATTTGGGAGAAACATGATTTGGTAACACTTTACAAAAAGGTTTTATTTGTTAACATTAGTTAAAATAAAAAGGTGTAGAAACAATTTTCACTAAGAAATAACTAGTAAATTTCACAAATAATTACAAAGAAACACATAAGTGAAATTTTGAAGTAGAAACATTATTGCAAATGTGTTCCAATAATCAGTTTTATTTAGAAAAAAATATTTATTTAGAAAAAGTTTGCTTACAATGCACAGACTAACAACAGACAATACTTATACATTTATTAATCTTAATTATTGTTAATCTTAACATTTACTAATATATTTTTAAAGATTTTTATTAACTAACATTAACAAAGGTTAATAAAGCTGCAAGCATATGTTGCTCATTGTTAGTTAATGTTAGATAACGCATTGATTAATGTTAGCAAATGAGACCCTATTGTAAAGTGATTTATGATTTATGATTTATGAAGCACTAACAGACCTATTACGAGTATCCAAATGTACAGTGGACAATCAATGATTTGGGAAATTAATTAGCACTTTATTTTAATGTGTCCTTCTTAAACATTACTGGTATTTACTATAGTAATAAGAGCAAAATATTTATTATTTCTAATAACTAACACTAAACCAAATCCTAAACCTAAAGCCACAATATTACTCAGAACTTATTTGTGTAATCACACTGTTGAGGTCCTTGCACACTAAATGCCCAAAATTTTCGTATGCGTTTTTTATTTTTTTTATTTGTCATCCTTTCCTATCAAAATTCTTGCTATGGATGCGAAAACGATGAAAATCAAACCTGGTCCGATTTTTTTTATGACGAAAGTTTCAGAGGCTGTGTAAATGTGATTGACACAACGTGAGGTCATATTTATTTTTTAACGTGCAAAAATTTCGGGCGTGAATTTCAGACTCTGGGTGCAAAGACCTTAACAATGAAGCATTAAAATATAGTGTGACTTGTATTGCTATATCTACTGGTACAACTGAACATGTAATGGCTGTGACCATATGAGGTCATCAGGGGTGGAGACTTGATGTGGGGTGTGTGTGTGTGTGTGTGTGTGTGTGTGTGTGTGTGTGTGTGTGTTTGTGCGTGCGTGTGTCTCCACCTGCTAAGCCTTCACTACAGATCAGCCCCATCTGTCCAGCTTTGGTGTGTTTGCGTCCGAGACCACATCATGCCCTGGTCGTGACATCATGTTAATGAGATCCACACAGGTGACAGGTGAAAGCAGCTCCGCTGGCAGTTGACAAATCCCCACACAAACACTCACAGACTTATGACAACACTGAAGGCAACGGACATCCAAACACACCTCGCCCGTCTGCCTGCTGAAGACCGTCTACAAACACACACTCTCAGACACGTGGCAGATGAAAACACTGCTGGCATCAAAGCCCAAATGCTGCACACATCTCAGTGACATGCGAAGACAGAGATTCTCACAGCTTGGTGGCACATCTGTCAACTTTTCAAGGTAAATATTCACTTCACACACACACACACACACACACATACAAACTGCACTCCTTCCTCTTGCTTGTCTTCACTTCTATTTAAAAAAAAAAAAACAGACATTTTAACAAACAATCCCAAATGAGCAAATCAAAAGCAGTGCAGCCATTACCACAAAAGCTGTTTTCAAAATGGCGTTTTAATTTAGTTAACATTTAAGAGAACAGCACAGAGATAATAAAGTCCACCTGGCTTCATTTTACACAAGTACACTAGTCGTCATCCTTTCTTCCATTACAGCCGCTCACGGAGAATCTCTCCCATAGTGTACGGTTACATCAGCAGAGATTAGGAAACAATCCCAATGCATGTGTCTTTCCATAACCCTTCAGTTTAAACCAGGCCATGTAAACAATCCGATAACCCATAGCAAAAATGTGCACAGTACATCAATCCAGTATCTCGATGAACAGCACTGCAGTTTAGCGTGAAACAGCTTCTGCCCATTCAGCCTCCACCGTGAACACTCAAAACATGTCATACACAAACAGGAACTGGAATCAGTTCTTTATAACAGGAACATGTCCTTGACTGCAAAACAGTAACTTTTGGAATTGCATATCATCATTATACTTGCAAAAATTGACTTGTATCTGTAAGAAGTAATTTACCACTAATTTACAATTTTGAGAGCATGGCCTGGGAAGCTGCTAGTATTTTTTTTGTTGCAATATTTAAAATAATATAATTTCCACATTTATAAAAACCAAATCATAATAAAATAAAATAATACCTATTTTAACAAGAAAAAGCTCAATTATATTATTCTTCATGTCAAAAAACTAAAAGTGTGCTTAATCATCTCAGTCTTCTGTCTTGATCTGGGACCAGTGTATGGCAGTCAAGGGCTCTGCTGTATGTGAACACACTTGACAAAGACTTCACAGCAAAATATAAAGGCGAAAACAGGGACTACACACAGTGCGTCTGAACTATAATTAATGCTGGACGCTGCAGAGCATTAAGACGGGTTGATGACAAATGGAAGAATTCAGACAGAAGGGAAACATCCTGTTTTGGTCATTCATCCAAGGCTTCATTTACAGGGGTAGAATGTGTTGTTGTTTGGAGGGGTCAGTTCTGGCGGTAGGTGGCGAATGTGAAGCCATCAGGTCAATGAGCGTCTGCGAAACACCTGAGGGCTGGAAAGATTGCGAATTCTCTCCGTGCAAAACACCGCTCCGAACACTCAAGAGTTTGAGCTGAGCCAAAGACGGCACAAATCAGAGAAAACAACGACACTTCAACAAACACACAATAACACATATGCTCTCACACAGTGCAAATAGGCTTTTTCTTTCATTCTCTTGATCTCGCCTTCGCTCTCATGACTGTATTTACCCTGCAGTATGTACAGAGAGATGCAGAACAGAGGATGAGGCAACCGGATGTGGGAGTGCGTCTTCCTGGGCACTTTTTTCCTCCTCGTTCTCTCTTCACCACAGCCCCTTTCCTCTGTTCCATCGTTCCCTCATCTCTCTCCTTCTTGGCCATTCCCTTTCCTACCTTTCCATCCTTCTTTATTTCTCCCTCTCTATTTATAGAGGCTCATGGTGGGACTCTGGTACATGCACATATAGGCGTCACAGAGAAGTCTGCGTGCATAGCCCTGGATGTTCTTGGGGTCCAGTGCGTGGAGTTCCTCTGGGGTCATCTTCAGGTAGGCCCCTACTTCAGGGCATGGGGACACCTGTGGGATGTTAAACCCGTTCTGACCCCCTGCCACCAAAAACAGAAAAAAAGATGACAATTCAGTAAAAGTATAGTGAGTCAATTTATTCAATAAAACTCAAGAAGTGGGAGCTTTATTAAAATCATATTAGATAGATTATATTGAAATAATATTAGATAGAAAGTCCTCTGTACCGTCGCGATCAGCCATACTATCGAAGAATAGCCAGGCCGAGTCTGCAGATCCGTATTTGACAAAGGCGACATAGTGGCTCGTCTCAATGCAGAGCACGGCAAACAGCTCCATCTGCTGGTGAGGGTAAGATCCCTGTCTCCAAACAGACTCCTGCAGCTCTTTAGGTATAGATAACTTAACATACCGATGAGACTTACGCCGTGGGTGCAGATGTACCTAAAGGTCCAGGAAATTAACACATATGCGAGGACAGATATACAGAAAAAAAACATGTAAACATAAATATGGATATTTAACCACTGAAAGGAACTACTGTAGACAAGCACGTTTGAGCGTTATTCATTTGGAAAAGTCTCCATCTAGTGTATATGAAAGGTACTGCAGACAAAGATAATTGCATTTTCTTAGAGATAGAAGAACATGTTTGTGTCTTGTGTCCTACCTGTGTATTGCACTTTTCGCAGAACTGCTTGATCTTTCCTGGTGTGATGTCACAATCTTCATAGCACTCTCTGCACTCATAAAGAGCCAAGCCACCGCAAATTCGACATTCTCTAGGAGCTGACAAAAACATTTGCTATATCATTTTACTTTAAACACAGAAAACATAGAGCACAGACAGAATGATGCATATTAGAGTAATATTAGTTCTTCAAACACAGACATATTACTTTGGTATGTGGAATGGTATTCTAATAAAAGCACAAATCAAATCAGTTATTGAACTGACTCACTGTCATCTAATAGATCTGTGATGTCAAGCTCCAGAGAAGGGAAGATCTTATTAAACATCTTAAAGTCCTTCCCAAAACGAGGCATCTGAATTATAAGGCAAGAAGGGGCCTGGACAGAAACAAAAAGACAGGAACATGACAGTGCCCTTCATTTGGATGTGGAAATTTTAATCTAAATGCATCTTAAATCTCTTTAAAAAAAAAAAATTAGATGTGCTTCAGCAAGGATACATTAAATGAATCAGAATTGACAGTAAAGACATTTAAGATGTTTCAAAAGGTTTATTTTTAAATAAATGTTAAACTTCATATTCAAAGAATCTAAATTGCAATTTCACAGTATTACTGTTTTTACTGTATTCTGAAAAAAAAAATGCAACCTTGGTGAGCATAAGAGACGTCTTCCAAAAAGATTAAACAAATCTTACCGACCCCAAATAAATACATTTAAAAAATAGATATATATTTTAGTTTTTTTTCACAGAAAAATAAAATAATATGTTGTAAAGAACAATAAAACATGAAAGTGAAAGTGGCCTCTCCTCTAATTATGTTGTTCAACAAATGAAAGATTCAAAGCATACCCTGTGTACATACCTCTGCAAATTTGAGATCACTGTTGATGAAGGACCACTCCAGAAGTTGCTGGCTGGTTGGCACCAACTCTTTATCTTTCTTATCCATAAAGATTTGATAGAAGTAACAGTCCTGAACCTTCTGTCCTGCAGACCTGTAAATAATACAATCATGTTTTTACGAAGACAAAAACACCACTTTTTAATAACAGCTTTGTGGTGATGCTGATTCTAGCATGGATTTGAAGGGTGTCAGAGACGCACCGAAGTTTGAGAAGAGGATCGACTCTCAGGATGTGATGAAACAGGATGTTGAGGAACTCCTCAGGATCTAAACAGAAAGAGAATGCCTTACTACGTCACTCCACACAGAAGCTTTGATATACTGTAACACATTTAGATATTTGAACTATGGCAATCAATCAATTTATCTCACAATTCTTTGTAGTTAAAATGTAGATCATCTTGAAAGTGTTTTTTTATAAAAATGTTATACAACAAGTTTTTTGGTGTTGAACATACAGTACCTACTTGAGAGGTCCCACTTTATATTAGGTGTCTTTAACTAGTATGTACTTAAGACAAAAAAAAAGTTTTGTACCATGTATTTTTGATACATGTAAGGTTAGGGACATATTTCAGGGCATGGGTTAAAGGTGGGTTAATAGTGTAATTGCAGTGTAATTAACAGCATAATACATCTTTTTTTTTTTTACAAGTACAAGGTAAAAACATGTATACACATAAGTGCAGCTTATCAAATTATTAATTTAAATGTTAGCACACAGAAGTTAAAGAAACTAAAAATAATATGTTTATAAATAAGTACAATACAATAAATCAAGTGGGGCCATATTATGATAACAGTTACACTTTATTTTAAGGTGTCCTTGTTACATTGTAATTATACATTTAAGTACGGAGTAATATTAATAAACTACATATACTTACTATATGGTTAGGATTAGGATTTGACTTAGGGTTGCTTGCATGTAATTATTCATAATTTATTGTTATTATAATAGTAAGTACATGTAACGTGTAACAAGGACACCTTGAAATAAAGTGTTACCATGATAACTTTGACTACTGTGATATAAACATACAGTAAATATTTTGCATTTAATACATTTTTGGCACTCTAGATCAGTGGAGAGTTTTTTTTTTGTTTTGTTTGTTATTGTTTTATTTAGCAATTCAATTTTGAGTGCAATAAAGCATTCTTATTATAAAAGTGTATAGCTTTAACTATGTTTGTTTTATGATGAATGGAATGTTCTCTGTGTCATATCAGGGCCATGTGTGATAACTTTATAAAAGCACAAAGTGGACATAATAGGTGCCACCTGTGTTTCAGTATGGTTGCACAATGTTCCCTAAAACAGCAGGATGTATGATAAAATATCTTTAAAAGCTTCTATGAAGTATTTAAAAAAAAGAAAAAAATCACTCCCAAAATACTTGGTATCATAATAACAGTTTTTGATGGGATAGCTTGTTCCGTAGTGTGTTCTCAAAAAATCTAAGAACAAGTGATCACATCACAGCATAACAACAGGTCTGACATAATTATTACTGTCATACTGTGTAGCTGAAAATATTATTTCTTAATATTTTGAAAGGAGAGTAGTGTTTTCCAACCAATACAATGCAGTATAAACATTTCCTGTAAAAAAAAAAAAATCATATTGGTGCACCTCTAATAATGAATGCTCCACCCATTCGGTGTTGTTCTTCAATATTACAAACACTCAACGTGAAAATATCTCAAAAGCTGAATAAAACAAGTACCTAAGAGCTTCTGTTTGCATCTCTAGAGGGCAGTATTTCTTTATCAATGCATTTCTTTATGAGACTTTTCTGACCTTTCTCTTCTGAAGTGAATCCTGACGCTGCCTCCACTTTCTCCAATATCCTCCTAAGTTTCATGATTTTAGTGGCGCACACGTAGCCATGTCTAACAAATTCAGACACAGAGATTAATAAAAGGTCACAACCAGGTCTGTCACAGAGAATGAGTAAAAGGGAATATTTGGAAGAATACTTAAAGGGATACTCCACCCCAAAATGAAAATTTTGTAGTTTTTCACTTACCCCCATGTCGTTCCGAACCCGTAAAAGCTTCGTTAGTCTTCAGAACACAATTTAAGATATTTTGGATGAAAACCAGGAGGCTTGTGACTGTCCCATTGACTGCCAAGTAAATTGCACTGTCAAGGTCCATAAAAGTATGAAAAGCATCGCCAGAATACATCATCTGCCATCAGTGGTTCAATCATAATGTTATGAAGCGACGAGAATACTTTTTGTATGGAAATAAAACAAAAATAACGACTTTATTCAACAATTAGGCACAGTAACGTCTCCTCTGTGTATCAGCCTTGACACAGGGACGCATCTTCTTTCGTTGATTTACGCTCTGATTTGAACGCAAACAGCGCACCCTTGTGGCGCGGCTGATACAGAAGAGTGTATGCATTTTGTGTCCAGGGGATAATCTCCAAAATAGCGCTACGCTGACACAGAGGAGACGTTACGGTGCCTAATTGTTGAATAAAGTCGTTATTTTTGTTTTATTTCCGTACAAAAAGTATTCTCGTCACTTCACAACATTATGATTGAACCACTGATGGCAGATGAAGTATTCTGGTGATGCTTTTCATACTTTTATGGACCTTGACAGTGCAATTTACTTGGCAGTCAATGGGACAGTCACAAGCCTCCTGGTTTTCATCCAAAATATCTTAAATTGTGTTCTGAAGACTAACAAAGCTTTTACGGGTTCGGAACGACATGGGGGTAAGTGAAAAACTTCAAAATTTTCATTTTGGGGTGGAGTATCCCTTTAAATGTAAAATGTTTACAAGTTCTTTGAGCCAAATAATATGCAGTAATAAACTGTATGCCACTCACATTCGTAATGGGTTGACTATTTCTGTGCGCAGTAAGTCTTGTGTCTCTTTATAATATTCTACATCAGTTTTAGATCTTGGCCTCAGGAGCACCGTATCCAACACAGAACTAAAGGAGAAAAGACTGACATGCAGAAAGAGACAGAAGAATACATATTTACAAATTTAACATTAAGAAATGATCTTTTAAGCAAATTCATTGCAGTAATGTCAAACAAATGTAATGTGTAAAGTAATTCATACTTTTAACTCTCAGTGTAGATATCATCGAGATATAGAGAAATTAAACACTTTGTGTGTGTATGTGTGTGTGTGTTTGGGTGTGCATGCTCACCAGAACAGAGTAGAGTCCAGATAGCAGGAGTTGTAATGTCCTTGTATTCCTTTCTTTTTCCCCACCATCACCTCTAAACCGTCATTTTCTGTCCGAGGAGGAGTGTTCTCATTAACTACTTCGCTTAGGTAACCCCCAAAAGCTGCAGAAAAAAACAAACACTGATCAGTCATATCGATTAATTACAATGTGAGCTTCAGTGCTCAGAGATTTTATAAATCGTGTTCTGACATCAACACGTTAAGATCTACTGTAGGATCTACAGTGCAAATGTTAATTACTACACAAAATAAACTTTGACTTTCAGTTTATAAAAACATATACAACAAACAAAGGGAAAAATACTGTTGGCATAACAGTGAAAGTAAATGACCCACATTCCAGTTAATACACAAAGCCGTAGATCACGGACAATCTACGCAATATCACGTTCATTATCGCAGATGAATCACCTTCGATTATGAACGCAATATTGTGTAGCTTGTCAGTGAACTACGGCACTGTGTATTAAATGCCGCTCCATTTGAAAGCAGGTGATGGAGATTTATGACTAATCATGGAACCGGCTTTACTGACGAGATGCGCATGATCATCGCGTTCGATATATCGCGCAGCCCTAATTTCTTACCTATGGAGTTGCATCTTTCTATGGGGTTGGGTGAATGATGTAAGGATGGGAATCGTGAGTCAGGCCTGCAGCACTTCAGTTTGACAAACAGAGCTTTCTTTGGTGGACACGTAAAATAACGAATCCCTTTAAACGTTCCATCAGTGCAGCCCACACACTCCTCCTCCTAAACACACACAAAAAGAAACACATAACAGAGTTATAACAGAGTATTTTTTTTTTGTTTTTGAAAGACGTTAATCAAATGACAAAGAAATTAATTGTGATTAATCCCACCTAACATTCAAGTTTTTAAATATACTTTTATATTGCAATAATTTCACATTCAATCTTCAAATTAATGTACAAACAACATAAAGACATATGCATTTTTTAATATTTGTTTAATGGCATCTTTTTTATGACTGAAGGCCAGTATCACTGATACCAATACTGATTTCAGCAGAAATCAAACACTAAATACTAAATTAAATATAGATGAATCCTTAAAGCTATAAAAGTTATTTTTTCCTCTTTTTTTTTTTCTTTGTCATTTGATTAATAGACATCACAGCAGCTGATTATTAGGTTGTTTTGGTTGTTATTTCTTTAATAGCTGTCGCTGCTGAAAGTGACGCGGATCTGACACGCATCATATTTTCTCTTTTTACCATTTCTGACACACTTCAGGTCATAAAGTCTCTATTAATGCGCTGACGAGTTTAATCGGGTGAGGGAGACAGTGCTGGGCTGCTCCAGGACAGTTTTGAAAACCATTTCAGAGACATGTTCTTAAATGTTACTCATATAAAATATATTGCATACAAGCAGTTTTATGGCAGCTTTAATTGCCTTTTTGGTAATTTCATGACTTAACTGACCACGACATTGCATGCACATAGTTTATTTCGCGCTTTGATATGAAATGATACAGACTACAGCGCGCGCCGGTGTCTTTGTGCGTGCAATAGAAGAACGAGCACAGTACCGTTCCCGCGCTCGTTTGACTCGCGCCTGCCGCTGAAGTGAAGTTGAAGCGCGCGTCTGAAATGTCTCCCGTTTGATGTGGTCGTAAAGACGTTCTGCGACTGAATAAATGCACTTCTTGTCAAGAGAAAAAGTGACAGAAACAGCAGTTGTGAGTGGTGTGGCCAACCCTAGCTCCGCCCCTGTTAATTGCGTTAAATATTTTTAACGCGTTAAACTGGAAAAAAAAAATAATCGCCTGTGTTGATGTGGTAATTTTGACACCACTAATATACAGTGGTGTGAAAAAGTGTTGGCCCCCTTCCTGATTTTTTTTTTTTGCATGTTTGCCACACTTTAATGTTTCAGATCATCAAACAAATTTAAATATTAATCAAAGATAACACAAGTAAGCACAACATGCAGTTTTTGAATGAAAACAAAATCCAAACCCATATGGCCCTGTGTGAAAAAGTGCTTGCCCCCTAAACCTAATAACTGGTTCGCCATCAAGCGTTTGCGATAACTTGCAATGAGTCTGTTACAGCGCTGTGGAGGAATTTTGGCCCACTCATCTTGGCAGAATTGTTGTAATTCAGCCACATTGGAGCGTTTTCGAGCATGAACCGCCTTTTTAAGGTCATGCATGCCACAGCATCTCAATAGGATTCAGGTCAGGACTTTGACTAGGCCACTCCAAAGTCTTCATTTTGTTTTTCTTCAGCCATTCAGAGGTGGATTTGCTGGTGTGTTTTGGATCATTGTCCTGCTGCAGAACCCAAGTTCGCTTCAGCTTGAGGTCACGAACAGATGGCCGGACATTGTCCTTCAGGATTTTTTGGTAGACAGCAGAATTCATGGTTCCATTTATCACAGCAAGTCTTCCAGGTCCTGAAGCAGCAAAACAGCCCCAGACCATCACACTACCACCACCATATTTTACTGTTGATATGATGTTCTTTTTCTGAAATGCTGTGTTACTTTTACGCCAGATGTAATGGGACACACACCTTCCAAAAAGTTCAACTTTTGGCTCGTCAGTCCACAGAGTATTTTCCCAAAAGTCTTGGGGATCATCAAGATGTTTTCTGGCAAAACTGAGATGAGCTTTTATGTTATTTTTGCTCAGCAGTGGTTTTGGTCTTGGAACTCTGCCATGCAGGCCATTTTTGCCCAGTCTCTTTCTTATGGTGGAGTCATGAACACTGACCTTAACTGAGGCATCGGCTGCCGCTCTGGAGTCCAGAGACCTCCTCCGGCCTGACAGCAGTTCTTTAGATGTTGTTGTGGGGTCTTTTGTGACCTCTTGGATGAGTCGTCGCTGCGCTCTTGGGGTAATTTTGGTTGGCCGGCCACTCCTGGGAAGGTTCACCACTGTTCCATGTTTTCGCCATTTGTGGATAATGGCTCTCACTGTTGTTCGCTGGAGTCCCAAAGGTTTAGAAATGGCTTTATAACCTTTTCCAGACTGATATATCTCAATTACTTTCTTTCTCATTTGTTCCTGAATTTCTTTGGATCTCAACATGATGTGTAGCTTTTGAGGATCTTTTGGTCTACTTCACTTTGTCAGGCAGGTCCTATTTAAGTGATTTCTTGATTGCGAACAGGTGTGGCAATAATCAGGCCTGGATGTGGCTAGAGAAACCAGTTATGTTTTAACAGAGGGTGGGGGGCAAACACTTTTTCACACAGGGCCATGTGGGTTTGGATTTTGTTTTCCCTTCATAAAACAACCCCTTCATTTAAAAACTGCATGTTCTGTTTACTTGTGTTATCTTTGATTAATATTTAAATTTGTTTGATGATCTGAAACATTAAAGTGTGGCAAACATGCAAAAAAAAAAAAAATCAGGAAGGGGGCCAACACTTTTTCACACCACTGTGTGTGTGTGTGTGTATATATATATATATATATATATTTTTTTTTTTTTTTTTTTAGATATATTTATGTGATTTATTTCTGTGATGGCAAAGCTGAATTTTCAGCAGAAATCATACTGTTATGCTGATTTGGTGCTTATAAATTAATATAGTTGCAGTAGCTACAGCAAACAAACACACATAATTCTACTGACCAGCTCTAGCCCAGCTAGTGGCTCTTGTAGTCCTGGAGGTAGACCAACCCAGCGGATGACCCCGCAAAGCGGTGGGTTCTCTTTGACCTCCACCAATGACCCGACCTCTAACCCTGGATGGCCTTGTGGTGGTGAGGAAGGCCTCTGGACAGGAGTGGTAGCAGGTGGCAGGACCTCTTGCTGCTCCCCCATCACTGAGCCCGCGGACAGGGAGAGAGGGCCGTGGCTCATGCTCCCACTGGAGCCAACTTTGTGGCTCAAGCTAAAAGGCAGGGAGTGGAACTTGTTATCATTGGACAGCGAGGAGGTTGTGGGCGGAGCTCGAGAAGGGGACGAGCTTGGGTTGAAGTCTGGGGGTGTGTCAGTCAGGGATTTGGCCGGGTCCTCGCCAACTATCAAGAAACAAAGCCAAAGAAATAAGAGGCTGTACCAAGAGGTCATGATAACCAGATGATGCATCAGTGTGGAGGACCAGGAATTGCTCAATCAATATAAACTGATCAGATGAAATCATAATAAATGGATTTAATGGATTCACAGATACTAAATGGTTCACAATAGCATCTTGAATTAAATAGTCATCTGTCATTAAGAAGATTTACATTTATATACTGCTATATTGCTGTTCAAAAGTTTGGGCTTCTTTTTAAATGTTTTTAAAAAGGCTGCATTTATTTGATCAAAAATATAGTAAAACTGCAATATTGTCAAAATATTACAATTTAAGAAAAGTTTTCTAGTGTCACATGATCCTTCAGAAATAATACTAATGCTGAAGTGGTGCTCAAACAACATTTCTTAATATACATTGAAAACGGGTAAAATATCCATTTTAAATGAAATTTATCAAATTCCAGTATTATTTGATGAATAGAAAGTTCAAAATGTGTGTGTATGCATGTATCTGCCGTCACTTTTGATCAATTATATGCATCCCTGCTGACAGAAAAAAAAATCTTGCTGACTCAAACTTTTGAACGGTAGTGTATACATAAGTAAAAAAACTTAGCCAAAATACGATGTCCTTTCAAAGCTGATTAGTGCTGGCTATTTTCTCCTCACTGAAGCACACACCAACACATGAAATATGAAGATATTGGAAAAACACTGGGCTACAGAAAAAAAGTCACCACTGGAAGAATGACAGTCTGGTGAATGAGAATGAAAGCAGCACAGGCCACAAACACAATGTAAACCCCTTAACCAATCACAGACTGCCCCTGGAACATTCTCCAATAGTGCTCGTTAGTAAAGAGTGACATGAAATATGAAATAATGACACAGATGAAAGCAATGTTTAAGGAATACAGTCTCCCAATGTGTTCAATGCCAAATACAAACATTCAAACACACACAATTACACAGTGGAGAAATATCAAATATGCCTGATAGCAAATATAAAAGGCTTTCACAAATCATACATAAAACTGGCCATAAATACTAAACATTATATGTGTGATGCAAATTAATGCAGTTTTCTAAAAAAAAAAGATAAATAAAATAAAAATAGAAAATAAATAAATACTTAACTGACTTGAGTAAATAAATGTCTAATTTCTTATTGCCTCATAACTACATTCAATTGAAAACTGAATTTGAAATACAAACACAAATGACTGCAATACAGAACCTCACCTGAGATTTTCTGATCAATTATGTCATGCTATGAGGTCACGAGCCATTCACGTCACAGTGAACCGGATTCCCAATAAAAGATCTCAGCAGCAAGTTGCCTTTTCAAATCACCACTGATGCATTCAAAGGCATTGATTAACATGTGACTTTTTCTTTCCAAGACTATTAAACATAACTAAAGTTGAGTAGGCTGAATATTAGCAGGAAGGCACCTTGCTGTTAAGATGTTTATTATTAGAGTTTCCCAGTCTGTCCATCTGTATTGATTATTAATTACCTTCATCTATGTACCATGTGCTTTTGGCTTTGGACTGAGCAGGGTGATCAACCGAGCTGCCATTTAGCGTATAATAAAACTCAGACTTGCTCCTGCTGCCAGGCTGCAGGCCTAACCCTGAATAACAGTCACGATAGGAAAACAGGAAGACAGTAAACAGTGTGTGTGTGTGTGTGTGTGTGTGTGTGAGCTGTGTGTGTGTGTGTGTGTGTGTGTGTGAGAGAGAGAGAGAAAGAGAGAGAGAGAGAGAGGTATAGGAAGAGGGAATACATGTGGGATTACATGTTCAACAACACATTTGTGTGTGCATTCTAGCCAAAATCACATGTCTGGTGAAGATTTCCCATGATCCATCAGGACAGAATTTAGGACAAATTTATAAATTTAAGCAAAAGAGCAGCAAATGACATTAGAGCTAGTAAGAGCAAGAGACAGAGTGTGAGAGAAAGTGCTTCATCCTTAAAGGATTTACATCAGTACTTAAAAATGATGGTTTTCTTTCCTTCTTTTGTTTTGTAAACAAACAAAAAAATATTTCGAAATAGCAGTTTTCAAAACCACAAACTTTCTGAAAGTAAAGTAAATTGTATTAGGTTTGAAAGCAACATCAGCCTAATATACCTGATGCTGTCTATGCTGTTAGTGGTAATCAAACAAAAGGAGAAAAATCACTCATTTCTCTTGATTGAAAAACATTGACTGTTTACTTTTTTCAATAATTACTTGAGATCTTTTTACTCACATTGGTTAGAGTAGTCTTTGCACTGGTATTGAAATAGTGAAATTCCATTGTTATCTAAATGTTGGTGTTGTGAAATTATTTCCAGCAAAAAAATAACTATATAATGAAACTATATAGTTTTACTCATATATAAGAGTTTGCTCATATCACCAACCACTATTACTGTATAAAGATTTAACAGGAATAATACCTTTGGTCTTTGGTTTGCTCTGGCTGACAGGTTTGTCACTGCCGCCCCTGCAGGCAAAGACTTTGGGCATCCTCTGATCCTGCATGGAGTATTCTGCAAACAAAGACAAACAAGTTTCAATACAAGCAAATAGCTTGCCTTAAAAAATGAAAAAATGAGTCTTAGGAAAAAGGAGAATTATTTTTCTTTTAAACTTAAATTTAAATTTTCAAGGTTATTGTATTGTATGGATTTGTCCAATAACATTAACAATTTATTATTCTGAACTTTTGGTGCGAGTTCCAAATAAAAATAATTTTAATAAACTTTTTTTTTTTTTTTTAAATATAGGTACTACTTCATAATTATATCAAACATATTTGGGTAAAACTTTCAACAAATATATCACGATACATACGTTTACTGTTATACAAAATACGAATACTTTGACATAGGGCTGGGCGATATGGCCAAAAAAATTATCACGATAATCTTTTTCATATCAGTCGATATCGATAAATATCACGATAAATGTCAAATCTTTATTTCTTTCAAGTAGTTTTAGAGGAAGTCGTGGCCCAGTGGTTAGAGAGTTGGACTTGTAATCCAAAGGTTGTGGGTTCGAATCTCAGGTCCGGCAGGGTTTTGTTGGTAGAGGAGTGAATAACCAGCGCTCTCTCCTCCTTCAATACCATGACTGAGGTGTCCTTGAGCAAGGCACCGAACCCCCAACTGCTCCCCGGGCGCTGTAACATGGCTGCCCACTGCTCCGGGTGTGTGTTCACTTAGGATGCATTTCACTGCTGGTTATATACTCTCTATATAATTGTGTATGTGACAAATAAAATAATCTTAAAAAGGCAGAATTTTGCTCCAAAGTTAAAGTTGTACAAACTATACCATTAATTTTCCTTAACAACATAAATATCTAAATAGAAAAATGTATTTCTTAGTTTCTGCATGTTCTGAGTGATATTGTTTCAAATGAAGAAATAGGTTTGGGTTGCCTGATAATATTAATAATATAACTTTTTTGTCTGTTAGAAATGCACATTTGATAGTGTCTTGAGTTAGGATGCAGAGGTAAATTTTTGTTCATTTTTAAAATCAGTTACATCTGTAAAAATTGTAGCAACCTCAGTTTTATAAATTTATTCTGACCAAGTTTTTTTCTTTTTTTTTATTAAGCGTTGGTCTCCCATAGTAGCATACATTTAAATCATGATAAACACAGTTAAAACAACACCTATAATACCTCAATACCTCACCTCAATAATATAGGTAAAAATATAACTACATGGCTTAAAGGTAGCCTATTTGTATGAAAAACAGTAGTCTAAAAACATTCAGTATAAATGCACACATGCTATAGCTTAACCACAAATACATATACTATTACTCCTGTAATACAATTCAATGTGAATATCCCACATTTCTGCCACAATACCATGGTGCAGTGAGTGTTACTACAGTAAATCCATGGTAAATGATGGCGATGTGTAGACTGAAAAGCCTTCTTGACTGTCTTGTTGCACACAGTGTTTCTCTTCTTTGCTTTAAACTAGTTTAAATCACGTAGTCATGTGTTCATCGCTGAATTCAAGTGTTTCACACTGGATCTCACAGTGCTGTTTAGTGCTCGCGTGACCGTCTCATCAGCGAGTAAACGCATCTGCCCTAGTGTGCTGTGCTTGCGCCGCGCGGCACTTTGAACTTTGATCCGAGCGGATAAACGGTCCGTGTGGCGCGCTTCAAATGAGTCGCGCGGTTTCGTTCCACTTGTGGCGCATAAACATTATGTCGAACATTTATCGAACTCTTCATATCGTTTTATCGAGGAAAATTATGTAGCGATAATTATTATATAGCGTTATCGAATTATCGCCCAGCCCTACTTTGACATAAGATTTTGGTAACATCGCATACAGCATCACACATAAAGCAGCAGGTTACACCCTGATGACTGCATTTACAGATCCCTTTAGTTTCACAGATAAACTAAGGAAGACTGGTAGCTTTAAGACATTAACAAAGACAAGACGTTTTGCCCACACACATACACATGCACACAAACAAACAAATCAATAAATAGAGGGAACAAAGAGAGCTCCACACACTCACAAAAAACAAGGCCTTTAGACAAAAGAGCTTCTGTTTCCTGCCTGTTAACATGACTCACACACACACACACACACACACACACACACACACAAGAGCCCTTTGCTTTCTGACAACAAATATTTAGCCTACACCCTGACTTGAAATCTAAAACACACAAAGAAATATATCAACAATCTATAAACATGCCATAGAAAAGCAATTTATTTACAATTTAAAAAAAATAAACTGCATATACATTTTAATAAATGCAATGAATGCATTTAATTTTGTAAATTCTAAATTTAAATTCATGTATATTTTTACAACGTTACGTTTTAACTTTACTTGTTACTTGTTGTACTTTGAATCTGAGGTGCTCAAACTCAATTTAGAAACAAACAGTGCAAAAAACACCAGGTTTCTAAGCAAACTCAAAACCAGAATAAAATCTAATACCCTAATCTGAAAAAATACAGAAGTATGAAGTGAGAGCCCTTACCTGGCATCACATCACAGATGGGGACGAGACGGGTGTGTTCAAGACTAGCAAAATTACACAGCTGTTTGCCGTCGATGATCCCATCCCAGTCTCCAATGGGATTGTCCTGAGGGCGAGAGGTACAGCACCCTATTACTGCACCTGACCTAGATCAGCTCATAAACGTTTGCATCTACAACACTGTAATTTCCATCTCAAAATAAACACGTGCCAAACAAAGGTTGGCCTGTCTCTATCTCCTAATGGAAACCTTCATCTGCATTCTTGTTGTGACCCAGACAGGACCCGTCTCACTAACTGAGAGCTGTAATTCTCTAATGGCTACTCTACACAACCTACACTATCATCAGAACGACTGATGTCTCTGGACTCTAAACCCACACCCTTTACATACCAGATCTCTACTGTAATGTTTTAATCTAGATTTCTAATGTATAGCCTTTTCCTAGGTACTATTTTATGTTATCTGTTCAAACACATAACACCAAACTCATCTAATCTTCTTAGTATATATTAAATTACAGTTAAAACAATAATGCATGCGTTAACTTAGACCCAAACATATTTTAAGTCTAATCTATAAAATCTATTAGTCAAAACACCAAGAGCAAAATAATGTAATGTAGGCTACTGTCCTGAAAATAAGTCTTCAAAACCTAAACCTATTCACATCTACACTATTCAGCTGAGCTCTGCTGAGAGAGCAGTGACAGAAGAGACAGAAACAAAGGGTGAAAAGACGAGAACAGTGGAATGGCGTGTGTTGGTTGTGTCTTGTGTGAGCATTTGGCAGCATGCCATTATGGTGGTCACACAGAGAAAACTGAGCTGTCTCTACATCTCTCCTTCAGTCCATCCCTCCACGCTGACATCGGTCTCACTGGAGGAGAACATCCAAACTATTTTGACATACAAAGTTTCAGAACGAGCGTCGGAAAGACTTTTTAATGTTTCTTGGTTAAATTACGATTTAACCGTTTTCTGTTGTAATACATTTTAAAATGTAATTTATTCCTGTGATGACAGCTGAATTTTCAGCAGCCATTACTCTCCATTACACTCTTCAGTGTCACATGATCCTACAGAAATCATTCTAGTATACTGATTTGGTGCTCAAGAAACTTTTTTTCTTTTTTCCCTGGATTCTTAGAATAGCATTTATTTTAGAAATTGTTCATAACATTATAAATGTCATTATAAATTTAATATGCCCATTCTAAATAGAAGTAATATTTATTTAAAAATCTTAACGACCCTAAACATTTGAACGGTAGTGTATTTTAAAGAGATGCACAATATATTGGTCCCATCACTTAAAGTTAATCCTTATAAACACTCATAATTTAATAACACTGTTAAATTTAATCTTTATCAAATCTCAAAAATATGTTATTTAGACAAAATAACAGAATTAAAGGGTTAGTTCACCCAAAAATGGAAATTCTGTCATTAATTACTCATACTCATGTCATTCCAAACCTGTAAGACCTTCATTCATCTTTGGAACACAAATTCAGATATTTTTGATGAAATCCGAGAGCTTTCTGTCCCTGCATAGACAGAAACAAAACAGACATGTTCAAGGCCCAGAAACATAGTAAGGACATCCTTAAAACAGTCCATGTAACATCAGTGGTTCAACCTTAATTTTATGAAGCTACGATAGTAGCAGGCATCGTGAATGGCAGCGGAGACTGACCCAGAAGAGAAGAAATCATTGAATAAAGTCGTTATTTTCGTTTTCTTTGCATGCAAAAAGTATTCTTGTACCTTCATAAAATTAAGGTTGAACCACTGATGTCCTTACTACCTTTCTGGGCCTTGAATGTGGTAGTTGCCTTGCTGAAGTTGAACGAAGGACTTACGGATTTTGCACAACATGAGGGTGAGTAATTAATGAAAGAATTTTCATTTTTGGGTGAACTAACATTTTAATGAATTAGCAGCCAAAACATGAAACATGATTACTGTTTCATCGCATCAGCCAGAATTTGGATATTGGTGTATCCTCGATAATTCTTAATAATAAACTTAATCAACTTAAATAGCACCTTCTAAAATATCTGACCTGCCTGAACAAATATATTGCTTAATGAAAATTGTAATATTAAACATACAGAGCATGCAACTGTAACTTGCAGCTAAGAACAGCTATTCACCACCACCGTCTAATTCATTTACCATATCAACACCAACGTAGTATCCAAGACTCTCATTGCCACAGAAAATAACAGTGCCCCGTTCCGGGCCGTCCCGTGTCTGCACCAGCACTCGAGAGTTGATCTCCAGTGGCGGTCCTTCACCTCCCACTTCCTGGTCATTATCCTCTAGCGTCACACATTCCACCTCATCTTCCCAGAGCTCAAGTTTATCCAGTGCAACAAAGACACCGCATTCATCTTCACAGCGAAACAGCTGCTGACCCTGATAAGAGCCCTCAGTGAAACCTTGACCCCGGCCCTCCTCCTGAAAGCCAAAGGAGAAAAGGACATTAAATACACCAACACAGACATTAGAACTCACATAAATAATATCACGCATGTGTCATATAAACAAAAGACATTGTTGACATGTGATGGTAGGTTTGAGACTGGCCTTCACCCACACGAGCAGCCTACAGGCTTAAATTATGTTTGTCCAAATCTCCCAGCTCAGCCCCGGAGACAAATGCAGCTTTGTTCTGTAATGATCACACGCTCAAGGACCAGGTGAACCCAAAACCAGACAAACAACGTCAAACAAGACAAACAGTGTTGCTCACCAGCAATTCAACACCAAACCAGATACCGCTCAGCGCTCGGTCGGGTAGCAAAGCTCCTTTAAAGCGGACCACACCTGGAAGGGGCTCGTCGCCAGACCTCAGCTGCACTCGAACTTTTGATCCGCAGTTGATGTCACAGGCCCTGTCCAGACGCGCTCTGTTGCACAGCAGGCTGTAACGCTCTTCGCAGTTGGTGATGGGGAACAGCAGCTCCGCCAGCTTCTCCTCAAGCTCCATAACGTCCCGTTCATCTACGCTCACCACCACATTGGTCTGGTCCAGGATGCGCAAGCTGCGCTTACCCTTGCTGGGCGGGATTGTGCGACCCAGGCTGTTGCGTTCCTGGCAGGCCTGGCCGAGGCTGCCGCGCAGGATGCGCAGAGTCTTCTGGCCCGGCTTTTCCACAGTGCACTCCTTCATCACAATGTAGAAGCGCCAGTCGTCCCGGAAACTGCCTGCTGGCTTTTCCTGGCTCCATAGCGCAGAGCTCATGGCTGCATAGCATGAGAGGGTTGAAGATGACAGGAACACACGTCAAAGGTCAGTGGGTCGTCAGGGGTCAGTGGGACTAGGAAGAGGAAGCTTTCATAAGCTTTTCACTGGGAGGGATGGACTGAATGGACAAAAAGAGCTGAAAAAAGAGAGACAGGGAATAATTAAAAAACAGAGAGAATAAAGGTTTAAGCACAAAGTTAGTCTAGTTTTTGTTTGTTTAGTGTCTTTTAGCTCATGATTTTGTCACAGTCGGCAACAGAGAAAACCTGAGCCACTCCTAGTCTCCTACATAATATGGTGAAAATTGTAGAGGTCGCAACATACCTGTATTGAGGCAAACTGTGATATTTAAAAAAATAATAATATTTGTATCAACATAATTCTACATATTGTAGTTAATCCAGTGCCATAACATAATAATCGTTTTCATGAATTCTTGTGATAATCGTTTCGTGAAAATCTGAAATTGTGTCAGCCCTAGAGGAAATGAAAAATGTAGGAATGAAAGTCCTGCTTTACAGAGCCAATCATCTGTTTGGGCTCATTTACACTTGGCCACTTCATGCGTTTTTACCAATCAGACAGTTATGCGATATGTTAAAACCGTTTACAATTGGCCACATACATGCTAATTAAATCCTCAATTCCTGTGCTATATAGTTATTCACATTACCAAAAGCAACCGTTTCGGAAGGGCATTTACACCTGGCCTTACACTATAAGAGAAAATGCGAAAAGTTTTAATAGGCCCTTTCTTTATTCTAGAACATGCATGTGCAGTAGCTTTTTTTTTGAAAAATCTGATAAAGAAACAATTTACATAATTATTGTCAGATTGTATTCCTGGTTTCAAATAAGTTATTTATATACAGTGACAACAAATAGTTACGTATATTTTATCTTTTTCCATTCAAGGGGGGATAAATAGGAGCTGTACTTGCATGGCTGGAAATAGCTGTCTGAGGGTGTAACAATTATGGCTGCCGAGTGAACTGACTAGCCTTAAAGGGAATTTGGTACCAAATGTGTTGCAACCTAAAATTACCAGCTCTGACCAATCCTTCCTGTTCCCCTCCAAGGAACTAGCAGTGACCCACTAGCATTTGCCATATTATTACCATAATTAGAAACTGCAGGGCCATGGCTGGGAACATTGTGCAAGGATGCATACAGACTCAACTACTGCAGATAAGCCTAAACATGACATGAAGTTAATAAATATACTGTAAGAATGTCTCAGTATCAAAAATGCTGTCAACACCTATCAGAATAGTACTGTTAAATACTGTCATCAATTTTTTTAATAAAATAAAGCAAATAAAAACAGACTGTGACTTATGATAACTATTTTCAATATAATTTATGCAAATGAATTAAATGAACTGTGAAAAATGGAACACACATTCAGAGCATGTTGAATGTGGTTCTGTTCTTAACCAACACAAAGTTGTCCTAAACAGCAATGCATGAGTGAAGTGATCATGGAAACGCCATGGCGTCAGAACTGCTACAGGACACTGGTTCTGTTTCAACCTCTATACACCGCGAACTCCATTAAACACAACCCCACCTCTGCTGTTTTTTTCCCCCCCATCAAAATTTTTAAGAAGAATTCGACACATTATATTTTAAATCAGATTTTAAAAACAAAAATTTAAATTCTGTCATTATTTATTCACCCTCAAATCATTCCAAATGTAACAAAAATATTTGTAAAACACAAAAAAAAGATTTTGAAGATGTCTCTACGGTGGCCGCTAAGTGCAAAACAAATCACGATTCAGAAAACAAAATAACAAATTACAAAAACATGCAAATTAAAAAACAAAATAACAATGAAAACACAACAACAATTCGAAAACATTATAACAAGTCAGAAAACACAGACAAATTCGAAAACAAATAACAAGTCAGAAAACACAACGACAAATCAGACAAACCGGAAAAGGTAGGTATAGTTTGAGACAGCGCCATTGGTTTGGGAATAGATTACTCACCGCTGACTGGACGAGACATCTGTCAATCAAGGTACAGGAAGAACCACAAGAAGCACAGCAGAGCCTATAATGACATCAGCTCCAGTGGCACAGGTGGTAAATCACAAGTCTTGTCTTTTTGACGTGATCGACCAGTGGTTCGATCCCACCTTTGGCCGAACTTTTTTTTTTCAAATCTCGTATCGCATCATAAAGGCATTTATTTTCAATAAAAATGAAGGAAATAATCAAAAAGTTGAAAAAGTATCGGGTAGGGTTTTACACTATGTTAAAATAGCAGGATGTTCTGCTATGTATACTAACGTTACTTGTTGCAAATAGTGGCAATTATCTGCACTTCAGTATTGTAGTACATTATAAAACAGAATGCAATAATGAGGTATTGAGTGTAAATTATAATTTTAATTCAAATTATTAAATGGATACCGCCTTATTGGTACAATATAAAGCCCTCTCTGCACCTACCCTAACCCTACCGTTACTTTATTTTCAACTTTTTGATTATTTCCTTCATTTTTATTGAAAATAAATGCCTTTACGATGCGATTTGAGATTTGAAAAGGGAGAGAAAAAAAAAAAGTTCGGCCATGGTCGATCACGTCAAAAAGACAAGACTTGTGATTTACCACCTGTGCCACTGGAGCTGATGTCATTATAGGCTCTGCTGTGCTTCTTGTGGTTCTTCCTGTACCTTGATTGACAGATGTCTCGTCCAGTCAGCGGTGAGTAATCTATTCCCAAACCAATGGCGCTGTCTCAAACTATACCTACCTCTTCCGGTTTGTCTGAATTGTCGTTGTGTTTTCTGACTTGTTATTTTGTTTTCGAATTTGTCATTGTGTTTTCTGACTTGTTATAATGTTTTCGGGATTGTTGTTGTGTTTTCTGAATTGTTATTTTGTTTTTTATATTTGCATTTACGTTTGTAATTTGTTATTTTGTTTTCAGAATCGTGATTTGTTTTGCACTTAGCGGCCACCGTATGTCTCAGTGTTTTTGTGCATACAATGAAAGGTATGGATAAAGTACAGTTTTTCAGCATCTTTTAAATATCTTCTTTTGTATTCTATGGAAGAAAGTAAGTCATGCAGTGACATAACCCACGACATGAGGGTTAGTAAATGATGACAGAATTTAATTTATGGGTGAACTACTCCTTTAAGCAACATCACATGACAGCCACTGGCTAGGCTAAATGGCATACTTCATCAATGACCACGACACTACAATAACCAGCCGAACACACAGACTGTGTGACTGTTTGGTTTTTCCCCAGCAGCAGGGAAATTCATGCAGCAAATTAAATCTCACTCAGAGCTTCCTGTATGCACAATAATGGTGCACAAATACCACTACTGCATAATGACTAATATCGAGAATACAAGACGAGACAGAGAATGCTTTACTGCATGACCTTTTACTGATAATGCACATTATCTCCTGTCTGAAATGTAAGAAAAATCCAACAGTTCAGGCCGTCCGGCAGTGATTTGGGCCATCCTAAAAACGCCAACACGGTTTTGAAAAACATAACTCTTCGTCCTATCCATGCATTGTCTGCCATGCTGGTAAATATTGGGGATCTGGGCAAATGCATCAAGGGGTTTCAAGTCAAGCCAAGCCTACTTGATTTCAGGCCGAAAGGATCAAGGATGTCAATAATACCTGGACAAAGCAGTCTGTTAGTATTCCATACATCTCAATAGCACTTGTTTGCCTGTTTTTTAAGTCAATCATCTGAGCAGTGGAGCGCATGACATGTAAAACAGCCCCCCCTTCCCCCTAAGAAAACAAGGTTAACAAATACTAAATCACTGTGAGGGACTCCAGCTTTGAGTGACAATGTTCATGTTGACTTTTTTCCTTCCACATCATCCATCATTTAATATTCAACAGACAGTGATCTGAGGAGTTGATGCCATGTCAACACAAAAAACATGCAGAGCTGGGAACATCCACCTGTAATACCAATACATTAGCAATATAAACAGGATTTTAGAAGTGCAATTACTGAATTCATTATGTAATACAACAACGTAAACATCACATCAGCGTTATACACTTTCTGTAGACAGTGACTGTGGCTGCTGGGTGAAGACGATGCAGCAGAGATGGACAGGCCTTACACTAAATGACAATGATCAGGTACAGGATGCAAACTAACAGCTTCCTATTTAGCTGTTATTCCTAGTCCTAGAGCTCGGTTTAGATACAATGTCATCGCTGGATAACGCTGTGTTGTCATGTATAATCAGTGGATCCTGTTACAGTAACACATCTTGGATCATGTATCAGAGTAAGACTCTAGAGGTAAACAGGTGACATCAGCACGAGCCGATCAGACTCCTCTTACCTGTCGTTTAAATATCCCGGTATTCACCCGTCTGTCTTCGATAGCATTTGGAAAAAGATTATTCCAGTGAAGGTCTCGTGGCGCTGCTAGTGATGATGGTGTTTATGTGACATTGTCGGGTGGGTTTAGCTGAAGCCAGCGCTGGCTACACTCCGCGTTACTACCGGTTAATGGAGGGACAGCCACCTCCTCCGTGCACTTTAAAACCGCTGGAAAAAAATATCAGCGAGACTTTGAGGGAAGCAAGAAAAAATCCGGTAATATTGGTAGAGCCGAGGCCGTTGTTTCATTTGAAATGTGAGTATTATTTACAGTGTGTGAACGTGTATCTGACGGTTCAAACAAACATGCTACATTAGTGGAGAGAAACTTGCTCTCCTATTGGCCGATGAGTGACAGCTACAGCTTTCATTGGTCTTTTCAGATGTCTTTTATTTTGCCCCGCCTCTTGGGGTTTTCCAGTGATTTGGCCGAGGAGTTTAAGGAACTGGCAATGTGACAGGTTGTACATTACAGTTTATTTCCTTTCAGTTCTTCCAAGCATTTAAGTCTAAATGCATAAGGCAAATATAAATGCATATTTAATTATAATGTAACCATTTTTTTATTATTCATTTTGTACTTTTTACAGCATGTTTTACATAGATCCTAGATGGAAGCTCCTGTATAAGTAAACAAATGTTTAATTAATTTTGTGTGAAATCAAATACATCTATGGCTATTATGCAGCTTAATATAAGCCATAGAATGTGTAAAGCAAAGGGCAAGAGAAATTAAAGCAAAGGGATTCAAAACCATCATAAGAAATGGTGCAAGTAACAGACCTCACACATCAAAATAAACTATTATCTATGTACAATAAATGTAAACTGAAAATGAATGCAAGGTATAGTGCCAGATAAATCTTGTGTGCTATTTGTCCCACCTTTAGAAGTTCAGTTTGTGTACCATGGCTTCTTGACAGTTTGAATGTTACTTATTAATTTTGTGAGGTTTTCTTCTACAAAGAAACTTTTACAGTACTTTTATCTCAATGGAGCAACATAGAACAGATTCAAGAAATTGCCACCAATGGATCTACGATCAACTTAGACTTATGATGCTTTTGGGAAATGCTGATACCGTGGATATTTAGCTTTTAAGATATACCTCAACTCCATAAGCATTTTAGCTACAAGACAGGCAGTTTTGACTAGCTAAGCCATGGATTCCTGCATGTGTCTGCCTCAGCTAGGTCCAGTCTTTTTATTTTTTTTTTAAGTAAAATGATGAGCTTTGGATTTGGGAGTTTGATGGCACGCATTACAGAGCCATCTTGCTCTCAGAAGGTCAATCTGCTTTCTTGCTTGCTCAGCTCCTCCTCTTCCTCTGGGCTCAGATTATTTCCTCTCAGCCTTTAAGAGCACAAAGCAAAAAGCCTTTGTATTAAGGGCATTATTCACAACACAAACATTCATCGGGCATGAGTATTAATGTTATAAAGCATTTAATTTCTATTGAAATTGAATGGGGTAAATTGTCACAATGGAACCCACTGTTAAACACCCGGCTATAATCCTTTCAGCAAAATTTAAATAGTTAAACAACTATGAATAATTCATTAAACAGCAAAATACATACAAAGATTTCAAAATGTTTAACTATTGTTCTGGCCAGAAATATTGTAATTAGTGCTGTGAATCGATTAAAAAAATGACTAATTAATCGCAATTTTTTCTAAAATTAATCGCGATTACTCACGATTAATCCCACCTAACATTAAAGTTTTTAAATATACTTTTATATTGCTATAATTTCACATTCAATCTTCAAATGTCCAATGTACAAGCAACATAAAGGCAATACATTTTTAATATTTCTTTAATGGCATCTTTTTTATGATTGAAGGCCAGCATCACTGATATCAACACTACTGATGTCTCTATAAAATAGTTTTTCCCCCTTAATATTTAACCATTGACTGTAGCCATTCAGTATAACTGACAGCTATCAATTTGAACATTTATTAGACTTAACTTCTAATTTAAGTGAACTTAAAACAATCTTCACACAAACCCATTACAATAAATGCTGTGCCCTTCAGCAGAAATATACAGAAAATGAATAGTTACCAAACACTAAATTCTAAATTAAATATAGGTGAACCCCTTATAGCTATAAAAGTTATTGATTTCCTCTTTTTTTCTTTTGTTCTTGGATTAATAGACATCACAGCAGCTGGTTATTAGCTTATTTGCCTGCTATTGCTTTAAAAGCTGCTGCTGCTGAAAGTGACGCGGATCTGACATGCATCTTATTTTCTCACAACTCTCTTTAATCTTTACCTTTTCTGACTCACTTCAGGTCTTAAAGTCTCTACTAATGAGCTGACGAGATGAATCAGGTGTGTTAGATGAGGGCGACAGTGCTGGGGTGCCTCAGGACAGTTTTAAGCATGCATGCACACCGTTTTAAGGCAGCTTTAATCACCTTTTTGGTAACTTCATGCCTTAACTGACGGCATAACTGGACATTGCATGCACGTAGTTTCTTTCGCTGTTTGATATGAAATGATACAGGCTACAGCGCGCGCCGGCACCTTTGTGCGTGTATTTGAAGAGCACGCGCTACGAGCACAGTGTCTTTTCCACACTCGTTTGACTCGCGCCTGGCGCGGAGGCGACGTTAGAGCGCGCGTCTGAAACGTCTCCCGTTTGATGTGGTCATAAAGAAGTTCTGCATCTAAATAAACGCAATCGTTTTCAAGAAAAAAGAGACAAAGGCAGCCAGGGGCGTCATGCACTCATTATATTTGAGGGGGCACTAGTTGGAGTTGGAGTTGGAGGGGGGGTTGTCGTCATCATGTGACACATGTGAAATATCTTGATTCTCACCTTTATAGATTATGTTGATAGTGGGCGATGGTCAAAGTAACCTAATAATGTAATCTATTAACTATGCATAAAAACCTGTCTGTTTATGGGTGTCATGCCATAACATATTTTTAATACTACTGACTAGTGTTGCTTTCGTCAACGAAAATTATGACTAAATATCGTCGTCAACGAACCTTTATCACGTGACGAAAACGAGACGAGACGCAACGTAAATGCTGGTCATGTGACGATGACGATAATTAAATGTATAATGCGATATCGTTGACGAATAAAAACGAGACTAAATGTGGTTTACAAAATAAAAACTATGCTAAAATGTCTCTTCATTTTCGTTGACCAAAACGAGACGAAACGAAATGTTATAACGTTATTTTGTCTTGTTTTGTCGCGTTATTATTATTATTTTGCAGTATTTCTGTCTCACTTCAGGGGCTGTCAGGGTTGCCTGATTGCTACTCAAAACTAGCCCAATCGCATTTTGAGGGGGGTTCCCAGGTAAAGTTCGCATTCCAGGGGCTAAATATCACGTTATTGGGGTCGCTTCAACCCGCGGACATGAAAAACAACCCGCGGCAACAGTGTTAAAGTAGCCCAATTCCGCGGGAAAGCCGCGGACATGGCAACACTCTGCGCAGACGGAGGCGACGTCACTTCCTCAAGCTCCACTCGCGGCATTATTTAGAAGGCGACAACAAACAAAGTTAAGTATGACACAGAGAAAGGGACCGATGGCCGGCTTCATCTGACTTCAGTTTACAATCAATACAAGTAACAGACACACACATTTTATTTGCACTTTTTAGTATGTTATTGTAGATCGAGCATTCAAGCACCTTGTTTCTCTTTGTTAAACTTGAATGTATTATTTTTTTTCTGGCATTGTCATGTGATGCTATTTTATTTATTTTATTTTATTTATTGTTTTTATTTATTTAAATTTATGTATGTGTACTTCTAACATGTTTGGTTGGTAAAATGAATGTTGTAAATTCAAATCAGAGCGTCTTACGTGTCTGGAATGGATGTATTCCTGAGTCTATAAGGTAACAATAATATAATAAGATAACCTTGTTTGAAATGGGTTTGGCTAAAAGAAAATTTTGGTTTTGTCTATACTACTAGGTACTTATACTATATTGACTGGGTTAAATAGAATTGCATTATTAAAAAGAGACTAAAATACAATTTTCATTGACTAAAACTAGACTAAATGTCATCAGTTTTCGTCGACTAAAACTAGACTAAAATGTCATCAGTTTTCGTCGACTAAAACTAGATGAAAATAGTCATGGATAATTCTGACTAAAATAAGACTAAAATGCTCAGACTTTTAGTTGACTAAAACTTGACTAGACTAAAAAGAGTATGAACGTGACTAAAACTAATAAAAACTAAAATGACAGCTTCACACAAAGACTAGACTAAAACTAAAATTAAAACAGGCCGCCAAAAACAACACTACTACTAACTTTATATTTAATGTGAATTTAACATTGAAAGTTAATGTGAATAAAAACATTGCAAATCACTTTCATTGTTGCTACAGAAAGAGAACAAATAACATTTACTTTATCAAAGAACATTTTCAATGACAATCTACTTCCAAGCACTCTCAAAAACTCCCATTAAAATCACTGAAGCTGTTTACGCTATGAAATTAATATCTTACGGATTCGTACACACATTTTCACTTTGCTGTTTCTGACAAGAAAATTCGCCAGTAAGAGGTATTCAGTCAGCTAGCGAGTGAAGAAAAGAGAGGCATTTTAGCGATGACTCATCTGAACACCTGATTGGTCATTGCATCCATAAGCTCAATAGCATCGTGTGTGATTGGTTATAATGCGCAGTGCTGTAAAAACGCATCTGTCTCTGGCTCAGCGCCAGCCAGCGAACGCAGATTTGAATTTAGCAGCTGATGGGGACACACTGAAAGTTCTAATCAAGCCGGTGATTGTATCAAATATAGAAAATATTAATGGCAATTTTTTGTCTTTTGGAAGCTGCATTCAAAATCCACTTGGCTCAAAAATCTGAGGGGGCACGTGCCCCCTCACTTTGAATGGGCATGACGCCTCTGGAGGCAGCAGTTGTGAATGGGGTGGCCAAGCGACAAGTCAGCAGAAGAGACGGCAGCACGTGAATGTGTTACTTAATACTTTGTTACTAGACCTGTTGTTTAAATTATTACTTGCTGCTAGGAAGGAATATTTCGTTTTCTACCTATTTCTACTTTGCTTTTTCGTTGTAGTTTGTATTTTTGATTGCACTTACTTGTTGTTATAATAATAGCCGTCGATCGGCTTAGTGTTATTGGCATTGCTGCCTTCCTGCACTTAAGCGCGAATTGTAGTTTCGATTTGAGCAATTGACCTGCTATAGGCTGTTGGGTGTGCTAATTAGAAGGCGGCCACAGCTGTTTTCATTTGTGGCTTCCTAGACAGTATGTATTGATATCTGTGCGCTGAAGCGTCAGCGGAAGCGTTTAGCCTCTTCGGGTGAAGACCTATGAGGGTAAAGACCTGCGACTTTTTCCTGCGCGACTTTAACCGAGCAACGACACCGAGCAATACACTTAAGTACCATATCTATCTTCCCTCACACACTCTCCTTCCCTATCCTCTTTCCTTCCACCTCTATCATGTGTTTCCAAACCATTCCGGTTCTCTCTCAGCCTCACTCTAAAAACACAAGCAGACGGCAGCGTAATCATGCTAACCTGTGCCCTATCTCTACATCTTCTACTACACCTCTTTCCTTCTCTGTGGGTCTTTGGAATTGCCAGTCAGCTGTCAACAAAGCTGACTTCATTTCTGCTTTTTCCTTACAATCCACACTCAGCATCTTGGGCTTGACTGAGACCTGGATTAGTCCAGAAGACTCAGCTACCCCGGCTGCTCTCTCTCACAATTTCTCTTTCTCTCAAACCCCAAGGCAAGTTGGCCGGGGAGGGGGCACTGGCCTGCTCATTTCAAACAATTGGAAATACTCAACCCACTCTCCCCTAGGCTATCACAACTCATTTGAATCTCATGCGATTACTGTAACAGATCCTATAAAACTCCAGATTGTGGTAATTTACCGTCCCCCTGGCCAAATTCTAGCCACCTTTCTAGAGGAGCTGGATGGGCTGCTGTCCTCTTTTATGGATGATAGCACTCCACTCTTAGTCGTTGGCAATTTCAACATTCATCTAGACAGGCCTTATGCTACAGACTTCCATTCACTCCTAGCTTCATTTGATCTCAAACGCCTTACCACTACTAGCACGCACAAATCAGGCAACCAACTTGATTTAATTTACACATGCAATTGTACTACAGATAACATTCTGGTACAACCACAACATATCTCTGACCATTTCTTCATTACATTTACTTTACATTTTGCTACCCGGGTGCCACCATCTCCCTTACCGGTTACTTTCAGACGTAACCTACGCTCCCTTTCCCACTCCCTTCTTTCCTCTGTAGTATCCTCCTCTCTTCCCTCACTTACCCATTTCTCATCTCTGGATGTGAATGCAGCTACTGACACTTTATGCGCTACCTTAACCTCTTGTCTAGATGACATTTGTCCTCTCTCCTCCAGGCCAGCACGGGCTGCCCCTTCTAACCCCTGGTTATCCGATGTTCTTCGTGAGCATCGGACCAAACTCAGAGCGGCAGAGAGAAAATGGCGCAAATCAAACGATCCGTCAGACCTGAGTAGGTATCAGTCTTTGCTTTCATCTTTTTCTACTGAAGTCCACACTGCCAAATCCTCACATTTCCACAACAAGATCAACAGCGCTCCAGACATGCATAATCTCTTCAGAACATTTAATTCTCTCCTCTGTCCCCCTGCTCCACCTCCCACCACTTCTATAACAGCTGACGACTTTGCCACTTTTTTCACAGACAGAACTAGAACAATCAGTAACCAGTTCTCACCTCCACACACACAGGACCTCCAACCAACCACATCCACTGCTCAAACTCCCATTTTCTCCTTCCGTCCCCTCACCGAGCCGGAAGTATTCAAACTTCTCTTCTCCAGCCATCCTACAACATGTCCTCTTGACCCAATCCCCTCTCACCTTCTCCAAGCAATCTCTCCCACACTCTTACCGGCACTCACACACATTATCAACACATCTCTCCTCACAGGCATCTTCCCCACAGCGTTCAAGCAGGCTCGGGTAATCCCACTGCTCAAAAAACCTACATTAAACACTTCTCTTTTAGGAAACTACAGACCTGTCTCTCTCCTTCCATTCGTAGCGAAAACACTCGAACGAGTTGTCTTCAATCAGCTCTCACTGTTTCTTTCACAGTACAACAAACTGGATGCTAAACAGTCAGGTTTCAGGAGTGGCCATTCAACTGAGACTGCGCTACTCTCAGTCACTGAAGCCCTGCGGATTGCAAAGGCCGATTCTAAATCATCAGTCCTCGTTCTGCTGGATCTTTCTGCTGCTTTTGACACTGTCAATCATCAGATCCTCCTGTCCACCCTCTCATCGCTGGGCATCACTGGGATTCCACTTCGCTGGTTTGAATCCTATCTCACCAGCAGGTCTTTCAGGGTGGCCTGGGGAGGGGAGGTATCCAAAACACATCAACTGGTCACTGGAGTTCCTCAGGGTTCGGTTCTTGGACCCCTCCTCTTCTCCACATACACTACATCACTGGGTCCCATCATACAGGCACATGGCTTCTCCTATCATTGCTACGCCGATGACACGCAGCTCTATCTCTCTTTTCAACCTGATGATCCAACGGTAGCTGCACGGATCTCAGGCTGCCTGGCGGACATCTCGGCATGGATGAAAGAACATCACCTACAGCTCAACATGGCAAAGACTGAGCTTCTTGTCTTCCCTGCCACTCCGACTCTACAGCATGACTTCACGATTCAGTTAGGCTCATCAATAATTACCCCATCAACTTCGGTCAGAAGTCTTGGTGTAATCTTTGATGACCAGCTGACCTTCAAAGAGCACATTGCAAAGACTGCTCGATCTTGCAGGTTTGCGCTACACAACATCAGAAAGATTAGGCCCTTTCTGACAGAGCATGCTGCACAACTTCTTGTCCAGGCCCTTGTCGTTTCTAGGCTGGACTACTGCAATGCTCTTCTGGCTGGACTTCCATCAAACACAAGTCAAACCTCTACAAATGATTCAGAATGCAGCTGCACGACTGGTCTTCAATGAGCCAAAAAGAAGCCCATGTTACACCCTCTCTTCATCTCCTTGCACTGGCTACCAGTTGCAGCTCGCATCAAGTTCAAGAACACTGATGCTTGCATACAGAACGACCACAGGCTCAGCACCCTCCTACTTCCACACACTATTACGAATCTACATCCCCTCCAGAAGTCTGAGATCTGCTAGTGAGCGACGCCTTGTGGTACCATCACAGAGAGGCTCAAAATCACTCTCCAGAACATTCTCGTTCACCATTCCTGGCTGGTGGAATAATCTTCCCACCCCTATCCGGAATGCTGGATCCTTGTCAATCTTCAAGCAACAACTGAAAACTCATCTCTTTCGGCACTACTTGACTTCATCCTAAAAAAAAAAAAAAAAGGATAGCTTTTATGTTCTTTTTGCTCAGCAGCGGTTTTGGTCTTGGAACTCTGCCATGCAGGCCATTTTTGCCCAGTCTCTTTCTTATGGTGGAGTCATGAACACTGACCTTAACTGAGGCAAGTGAGGCCTGCAGTTCTTTTAGATGTTGTTGTGGGGTCTTTTGTGACCTCTTGGATGAGTCGTCGCTGCGCTCTTGGGGTAATTTTGGTCGGCCGGCCACTCCTGGGAAGGTTCACCACTGTTCCATGTTTTCGCCATTTGTGGATAATGGCTCTCACTGTGGTTCGCTGGAGTCCCAAAAGGTTTAGAAATGGCTTTATAACCTTTTCCAGACTGATAGATCTCAAATACTTTTTCTCATTTGTTCCTGAATTTCTTTGGATCTCAACATGATGTGTAGCTTTTGAGGATCTTTTGGTCTACTTCACTTTGTCAGGCAGATCCTATTTAAGTGATTTCTTGATTGCGAACAGGTGTGGCAGTAATCAGGCCTGGGTGTGGCTAGAGAAACTGAACTCTGGTGTTATAAAACCACAGTTATGTTTTAACAGGGGGTGGGGGCAAACACTTTTTCACACAGGGCCATGTGGGTTTGGATTGTTTTCCCTTCATAAAAAATCACTTCATTTAAAAACTGCATGTTGTGTTTACTTGTTATCTTTGATTAAATGTTTCAGATCAAACAAATTTAAATATTAAAGTGTGGCAAACATACAAAAAAAAAAATCAGGTAGGGGGCCAACACTTTTTCACACCACTTTATATAACATACATTATTCTGGGGGCAATAATGTTCATACCTCAAATTAAATGTTTACAAAATGTACCTAATTTGGGAAATTAAGTCCTGCTTTGAGCTCTTCTAGCTCACAAGAGTAAAATGTCAGTCCGAGTTGGGCGAGCTGACACGCGCACGCACACACACACACACACACACACACACAACACACACACACACACACACACACACACACACACACACACACACGTTGGTTTTTATATTTTCTGGGGACGTTCCATATATAGTCGTAATGATTTTGTACTGTACAAATCGTACACCTACCATCACACAAGCATTTCTGCATTGGAAATTTCATCATAAACCGCATTTACATGGTTATATCAGTGTATACCCATGTCATTATACAAATTTGTGTTCTGATAAATCATATAAACATTTCAAGCTAAAGAGACTTGCCTCTATTTTAAAGAATATGGAAATATTTAATTATGACAGCATGTTACTACCATGTTACTAAAGCAAATCATTCATCATTATTTTAAAACAAGTATTCGATTATGTAGGTTTATTGAACTTATAAAACACATCCTAGTAACAAACATGTTACAGCAAAGCAAGCCATTTATCACACATTTTAAACAAGTGTTTTCATTTTTCACTAATCACACATAAATGCTGTTTCTTAAAACCACAAACATGTGTCAAGCTGCTGGCATATTATTGTAGTCCAGTTTGTGCTGAATACAGTATAATCAGACTTTAGCCTATTAATATGCTTTATAAGATTCTGAAAAAACACCAATGTCAGGGACATGACAATTTCTACAGGGGACCCCAAAACCCTTCTGATCCAGAGGGTTAAAGAAGGTGGTAATACATATATAATTATATATGACAGCATGTTACAAAGGCAATTCATTCATCATACATTTTAAACACACATTCAACATTTAAAGTTTATTGAAACTTATAAAACACATAATTATCTTTTAAAGATGTTACTAAATAAGTTTGATTATATGTAACGTACTATATAAACATTTACAAGTCTTAGGCGATAATAAAATCTTACATTTTTCTGTGAACAATGATGTCCATTCTGTGAATTAAAGATTTCAAAATAAAATAAATAAATAAATTAAGTTGTAAAGAATATTAAATATAAACGAAACTCGCAGCTCCTCTTGGGGTTAATTTCCAATGTGAAACTGAAGGTCTGCTTCAGACCACTCAGAGACTAGGGAGGGTCGAGTTACAGACCAGGGCCCGTATTCATAAAGATTCTAAGAATCCTCTCAGAGAGCTCCTAATTTAGCTTAAAAATTTCTAGCTAGGAATCTTAGCTTAAAAGTGATTCAGGACCAATCTGAGAGCAACTCTGAGCGAGGAAAAGACTAAAACTTTTATCTTAGTGAGGAGGCGGGGCTGACCCCGTTGCTAGCTATGACACGGTCTTTTGAAGACTGTGATTGGTTGGTTGTCCAAGAAGGAAGTAAGAGTGCTTTTAAGAGTAGGGTTTATTATAAGCCTTCACTTTGAAATTACAAGCGTAATTTTTCCTGTTTTACCGTACTCTCTCTCTCACTCTCTCGCGCGCGCCGCGCGCACACACACACACACACACACAACACACACACACACACACACACACACACACACACACACACACATTATATTCTTTATTTTTTTATTTACCATGCTGTCATACTTAACGGATTTTATAGGAAATGAACAGCGACACAATAAGGTTCTGAAAGTGCTGTAACAGACCCAAATCATCGCTGCTGCATAGTTGCATTTTTTCCAGTTGCCAAATATGTTAATGTAGTTAATGTAGTGATTACGTCCATTCTGGTGCTATGGCATTTCTGCGCAGTGTCAGGGATGTTAACATGTCTTTAATAAGATCGGTCACAAACATGATCCCTGCACGATCTAATGTGTAGCGTCTTATTAACTCACTGTCATGCATTGTGTGCAACACATTTCTTCATGTTTCATCCATTTTCTCCACTGCTAAAGAAACTCTTAAGCCTCTTAAAAGTCCTCGTTCGTACTCCTAACAATTTTGGACCTTAAGACCTCTTTTAAGGGTTAAGATGCTTTCTGAATTTTTTCTTTACTAGGATCTTTTCTTTAAATTTAAGAGGAAACACCCACATTTCTAAGAATTTTCTTAGAATTTTGTTACTAGGAGCAACTCTTGGCACTAAGATTTTTCATGAATACGGGCCCAGATGATCTGAGATGATCTGAGAGGTCTGCTAACCTTTTTAGAGAGAGTTTCCCTACTTCAGCTGATGTCCGGTGATTCTTATTTCAACTAAATAATTTATATTAGATTTATTTCACAGCAATCACATTAGTTTCTTAAAGTTTCTTATTTTAAACATAATCTTCAAAGTTTAATCCCCTCACGCACTTTAATAAAACATGTTGTCAAAGTCTTTCTGTAGGTTTAAAAATAAAAACTAGAAAATATTTAATTTGTTTTAAATGAATACGAAGGCGCTTGTGTTTGTCACAGAGCTGATGTATCTCTTACGTCAATCGCCGAGCTGGTAATTCCTCATTTAAGTAGTATCTTTTAGAAAATGTTATTTTATTTCAAAGCATATTCCTCTCTGACACATCACTGAATATCTGCCATCCTGTGGGAGCTAAGATCTAGTTCGGTGCATAGTTGTATATGATTGTCCTTTTCTGAACCAACCTTTATCGGCGTGATGAATATCATAGGCCTATTAATATACAATTGGTTATCTACTGAAAATATATGTAGAAATATACAAAATGTGATGTATCCATTTTGTATGCCGGTCTTTGAAGAGAGATATGACTTTTGCAGGCACCAACCCTTTCCCCCATAAAGCTCATTTAAAATGTTTGTTTAGGTCAACTACAGACATGTCACCATGACGCGCATTCTTTGGATTACACGCTTGAATGAATCAGCTCATGTGAGGAACAATGGGTCCCCTGAGGATATTTAATTACGCTTTAAAAGCACAGAACAAGCTAAATGAATGTCCGATGGTATGAAAATACCTACGTTGTTAAAACCTATATACAATGTATTAAACATATGCTTTGTTGTTAAGACTGCTTATTAATAGTGGTAATACTGTTGTTAGGGAATGCCAACTGCAAACAGATCCACACCCACACACACACAGGAAGGTCAGCAGTTCAGGTCGGCAAAAGGAAGTTTTCAAATCAAGTATTGCGCATTTGTATAAGACTTACTGTTTTAAAGCATAAACTTCCTTTAAAGCATGAATAAAAGGTTACCAAATATAGTTTCATATCCGTTTTGTTCTAACAAAGTCATTAATCGATTCCCTTTGTTTTATACGATTTACTTCTACGAAGGATCATGATACTTTTATAAGTCTGATAAATGTTATGAATGCAGATGAAACGAGAATTGAGCTACCAATGAAGTTTGATGCAATGTTTTTAAGAAAGGGATTTTATTTATTTTTAAACACAACTAAACCAGATGATTCTTTCTTTTTGACAAACCTACATTTAAAAGTATTTGATTTTAAAATTATTTGCCCTTATTTTCTAAGTTCCAATAGATGAACCTTCTTACCCCATCAAAGAAAACATTTTACATTCATTCAACATATGTTATTCAATATTTTTGCATGAGTATCGTGGCTTCATGTTCTTTTTTTTAAGGGCTTGTTTAATACTTTAGATGCACAGAATGTGGATTTTTCACCATCCAACATGACATTAAAAGAGATGTATCCACTGAGCTTGTTTCAACGGTTTATTATTATTATTATTATTATTATTAGTGTGTACTCTCATAGATATAGAGTAGATAATAGATCAAACCTTATTGTACATGTACCACTAAGAAAATTGCCATGAATACAGACAATTCCGCTCATGGGCATTTGTGTATATTTTGCAAATGTTGAAATATAAATGACTTTTTTCTTTACGTCACTAGACTTAGACCTCTTGTTCAAGATAGCTGATGACGATATTCACATTTTATTTGTCATACCAATGACTCGTTTCTTTCAAAAAATTCTGTTTTGTCCACTTTTGGCAGATTTGGTAGAGGGCCTATGTCGACTTGAAATACTCTCTCTTCTAAATATATTTAATGTTTTTAGTTTCAGTGTTGATTTTGACAGTTTACCCCAATAGCTGATGCCACTATACTTTTTTCATTGTTTTTTGTACAGTATTTAGATGAAGACCATCCTCAGAGTTTGGTCAATCATGCAGCAAGTGAAAACGAGAACAAATGCAGTATAAGATAATTAAAGGAAAGTCAAGAGAGTTTAAACTGCGATTGTGGTGTACAGATTACTGGTCTGTCTACAAAGAGGCCACGTGACAAGGCATCAATCTTACTATTTCACTGTTACATGTACATCCATTTCATTTAGAGCACATAAAGTTGCACATTACAAGTTGAAGATGGTGTGGAAACAATTTTCTTTGTACGAGTCTCTAAATGTGACTTAAATAAATCACTGTTGTTTTTAAGGAAAGGCTATGATTCAGTCCGTTTTATTCAGTCGTTGTGTTTTAGGCGTCCCCCTTTTTAGTTTTGTTCCAGGAAACGGGTACGACTGTAACTGAGCGTTGTCATCTGTCTGCTGCTCTTCTTTAAGAAAACAGGCTGATGGCAGTTTTTAACATATCTTAATTTTTTTTAGCTTAAATATTAGTTTTTAGTCAGGCATGATGCTTGTCTTTTTAAATAATTACGAAAAAGTTACAGGTTTCTTGGGCGAACGCTTGCCAGAGTGTTACTCAATCAGTCCTCTGTCTTTTAATAAAATATTCCATTGAATGTCACTAAGACAAATTCTTTAACAGCGTTCGTAAATTAATATAAACGTACAAATCTTTATAGAGACAATAAGAACAATACGATCTAACAACACAAAAACAAATGCTTGATCTAACTTTTTCACACCAGACTGGTCCCTGGTAAATACGCCTAAAACTGAGAGATATATTGACTTTATCCGTGTGTTTAACGGTGCTAGGCCTCATCACACCGTTGTGAGATATAAACCGCAAAGTTTTTTCATAGGCCTATGCTTTGAAACTAGAACAATTCCATGACATTGCGCATTCTTAGGATAACGAGGGATTCAACCTTTTATTTTGAACAGTATATTGTTGAATATACATTGTAGTGAAGACAATGATCAAATCGCTGTTACAATCAAACAATAGTAATGACATTACAGGCGGTCTAGCCAAAAAGAAAATTTACACAGACCAGTATGTCTCGGGCTAGTATGAAATCGACTAGCATCTCAATAATTTCACATCTCGGTATCATCATTTTTTGAGATCAGAGCCACATACATATGTTACATATGTACACATACCCAGGACTTCAGTAACTCCAAACTCGCCGCTACATTTAGACATCACAGCCAGAATTTTTCTGGCGGTTATGCAAATTGGCACTTTGCTGCCAATACTGACACGCGTCAAATCGGCCCATGAACTGGTCAGGTCTCTTGCATCCATTTCATTCTTGAGATTTGTTACGTTTAGTGTCACCTGTACAATCATGATTTGGATCGGACGGGTTAGGTTTAACTTGGATTTAACTTTGTTTAGTGAAGTGTGTTTGTGTTGCTGTGAGCTGATTGTGTTTTCAGCGCGGCTCCTTCGGTTACAGTAAATTAATCCGATTCATCTGTCACTCATATTACTGTTTATATCCTGCCCTGCCGTTACACTTCCACGTTCTGTTCATAACAAACCTAGAGAACGCTTATACATATTAAGCCAAGAAATGCACGATTATGACAGTATGATTTGTATGTGATTTACATGCGGATTGGGCTATTTTCATAAAAGGTGTTAACAGGAGAAATGCTAATGCTAAACTGTCAGAACAAATTAATCTTGATAATGTCAGATAACTTTGATAATGGATTACAATCAACCAAAAATACAGACATTATGACAATATTTATACAACTATTTGTTGACCAATTAACAAGCAATGCTTAATTTTCAGTCTGTGTAAAACCAGGGCATCATACATACTTTATTAAAGAATTTGCTGATTTTCTATCAGAGTTAGTGCTGGCTGCAGATAGAGTCCTAATTGTGGGTGATTTTAATATCCATGTTGATAATGAAAAAGATGCATTAGGATCAGCATTCATAGACATTCTGAACTCTATTGGGGTTAGACAACACGTTTCAGGACCTACTCATAGTCGAAATCATACTCTAGATTTAATACTGTCACATGGAATTGATGTTAATGGTGTTGAAATTCTGCAGCAAAGCGATGATATATCAGATCATTATCTAGTCTTGTGTAAACTCCATATAGTTTAAGCTGTAAATTCACTCCTTCTTACAAATATGGTAGAACCATCACTTCTAACACAAAGACTGCTTTGTAAGTAATCTTCCTGATTTATCTCAATTCCTTAGCATATCCAACAGCTCAGAACAACTTGATGATGTAACAGAAACTATGAACTCTCTCTTTTCTAGCACTTTAGAAACAGTTGCTCCTTTACGCTTAAGGAAGATTAAGGAAAAGAGTCCAACACCGTGGTATAATGAGCACACTCGCACTCTAAAGAGAGCAGCCCGGAAAATGGAGCGCAGTTGGAGGAAAACAAAACTAGAGGTTTTCGTAGCTTGGCGGGAAAGTACCCTATCCTACAGAAAAGCTTTAAAAACTGCTAGATCCGATTACTTTTCGTCTCTTTTAGAACAAAACAAACATAACCCCAGGTATTTATTCAATACAGTGGCAAAATTAACAAAAAATAAAGCATCAACAGGTGCTGACATTTCCCAACAGCACAGCAGTAATGACTTTATGAACTATTTTACTTCCAAAATTGATACTATTAGAGATCAAATTGTAACCATGCAGCCGTCAGCTATATTATCACATCAAATCGTGTACTATAGATCCCCTGAGGAACAATTCCACTCATTCTCTACTATAGGAGAGGAAGAATTGTATAAACTTGTTAAATCATCTAAACCAACAACATGTATGTTAGACCCTATTCCATCTAAACTACTAAAAGAGGTGCTTCCAGAAGTCATAGATCCTCTTTTGGCTATTATTAACTCGTCATTGTCATTAGGATATGTCCCAAAAACTTTAAATTGGCTGTTATTAAGCCTCTCATTAAAAAAACCACAACTTGACCCCAAAGATCTAGTTAATTACAGACCGATCTCGAATCTCCTTTTCTGTCAAAGATATTAGAAAAGGTTGTATCCTCACAATTATATTCCTTCTTAGAGAAAAATGATATCTGTGAGGATTTCCAGTCAGGATGTAGACCGTATCATAGTACTGAGACTGCTCTCATTAGAGTTACAAATGACCTGCTCTTATCATCTGATCGTGGTTGTATTAGTTCTACTGGATCTTAGCACTGCGTTCGACACTATCGATCACAACATTCTTTTGAATAGACTAGAAAACTTTGTTGGCATTAGTGGAAGTGCATTAGCATGGTTCCAATCGTACCTATCTGACCGCCATCAATTCGTAGCAGTGAATGAAGAGGTATCATATGGATCACAAGTGCAGTATGGAGTTCCTCAAGGCTCAGTACTAGGGCCGTTACTTTTCACGCTTTTTATGTTACCCTTGGGAAATATCATTAGGAAACACGGGGTTAGCTTTCACTGTTATGCTGATGATACTCGCCTCTATATTTCTTCACGGCCTGGTGAAACACACCAAATTGAGAAACTTATGGAATGCATAGTCGATATAAAAAACTGGATGACGAGTAATTTCTTACTGCTAAATTCTGAAAAAACAGGTGTTAATTATCGGACCTAAAACCCCCACAAGTAATAACCTAGAACACTGTCTAACACTTGATGGCTGCTCTGTAAATTCTTCGTCATCAGTCAGGAACCTAGGTGTGCTATTTAATAGTAATCTCTCCTTTGACAGCCACGTTTCTAGCATTTGTAAAACTGCATTTTTTCATCTTAAAAATATATCTAAACTGAGACCTATGCTCTCAATGTCAAATGCAGAAATATTAATTCATGCGTTTATGACCTCAAGGTTAGATTATTGTTATGCTTTATTGGGTGGTTGTTCTGCACGCTTAATAAACAAATTACAGATGGTTCAAAATGCAGCAGCTAGAGTTCTTACTAGAACCAGGAAGTATGAGCACATTAGCCCGGTTCTGTCAACACTGCACTGGCTCCCTACTAAACATCGTATAGATTTTAAAATCTTGTTAATTACTTATAAAGCCCTGAATGGTTTAGCTCCTCAGTACTTGAGCGAGCTCTTATCGCATTATAGTCCTTCACGTCCGCTGCGTTCTCAAAACTCTGGCCATTTGATAATACCTAGAATATCAAAATCAACTGCGGGCGGCAGATCTTTTTCCCCATTTAGCGCCCAAACTCTGGAACAATCTACCTAACACTGTTCGGGAGGCAGACACACTCTGTCAGTTTAAATCTAGATTAAAGACCCATCTCTTTAACCTGGCGTACACATAACACACTAATACACTTCTATTATTCAAATCCGTTAAAGGATTGTTAGGCTGCATTAATTAGATCAACCGGAACGGGAACACTTCCCATAACACACAATGTACTTGTTACATCGTAAAAAGATTGACATCTACGCTAATATTAGTCTGTTTCTTTCTTATTCCGAGGTCACTGCATTCACCAGATCAGATGGTGGATCAGCACCTAGAGATGACCTCTACAGCCCTGAACGTCAGCGGAGACCAGGACACCTAGATGAGCCCCAGAGACAGACCCCCAGTGAGGACCCCGTCACCTAGACAGCCATCAGGAAAAGACGTCGGGAACCAGTTGAGCCCTCCAATCTGACTTTGCAGCAGTTGGAATTGAAATTGGAATTGCTGTGTCGTCTGGCCAGAGGAGAAATGGCCCCCCGACTGAGCCTGGTTTCTCCCAAGGTTTTTTTTCTCCGTTCTGTCACCGATGGAGATTTGGTTCCTTGCCGCTGTCGCCTCTGGCTTGCTTAGTTGGGGACACTTCATTTCCAGCAATATCGTCGACTTGATTGAACAAACTTTTTGAACTGAACTGAGCTGGAAGATGCCATCACTGAATTCAATAATGAAATGCCTTTAACTGAAAATTGAGTGTTTAATCTTGTCATTTTACATTATTGACACTATTTTCCCATTTTGATATTGTGCAGTTGCTTTGTCACAATTTGTATTGTTAAAAGCGCTATATAAATAAAGGTGACTTGACTAAAAAGGTCGCATTAGCAATTAAAGAAAAAACACTTAAACAAAACATGGTCTGCTCAAAGTGTCTGAATAATTTTATAAATTTTACTGGTAGTCCACTGTATGAAGAATTATTGGGTAAAATGTCAGTTTACTTTATTGTGCTATACTCGCATGAACTATAGTGTCCTGCACCCACTACTAAAAAAAATATCAAAAATTAGATCTGGTGTCTGAATAATTTTTGGTTTGACTGTGGATTAATTATTGTTAAAACTACAAAGTAATTCAGTCAAGAGCAGTGATTCTTTATTTCATTTTCTTGTATTAACATTAAGGACAACGACAGCAGCTAGTATGTATATGTCAGTACAAGAGCAAGAAGAGGCAAATTCGGTGTTCAAGCTCTTTGAGACGCGTCCCTCGTGCGTGCGCACAACACCGCGTGCTGGTGCTGAATTGGGCTCTTTCACACCCTTTTCTGTTTGCATGTTTAAACTACGATTTGTATTTGTTTGTTCAGGTGCAGGAGGACGCGAAGGAGAGCTTGGTTCGGTCTTGCTGTCTGAGAGACATGGCCTCTTTTTAGGCTGGCCTCAGCCAGTCAGTTGAGATTGCTGGGGGGGGCCCACCTCAGCCGTGGGCCCCTATAATCGTCACCACCATTCACCCCACTAGCGACGGCCCTGATCGGTACGATAATGCTTTTTGTAATGTCTTTGACAAAAAAGGGAAAATTGAGATTGGTCTGTAATTAACTAATTCTTTAGGGTCAAGTTGTGTTTTTATGAGTAAAATCAGTTTTTGAACATGTAAAAAAATTCTTGGTTATTAATCATTGGTTGTTGATTGGATGTGAAAAGCGGGCATTACATGTCGGAAACACAACCACCCTGAATTTTGTTATTTCACCTTCAAAATGTGTGATTTCAAGCTAGCCTTATTCCTCTTTTAACAGATTGTTTGTTCCTCTTCGTCAGCAGAGACATCATGTGAGAGAGAGGCTAGGTGAGGAGGGGAGAAGGGAGGAGAATGAGAGGAAAAGAAGTTATGAGCGGACAAGAGAGAGGCGTCGCTCTCCTTTCCCCTTTTACATCTGTTTCCTCAACATTCTGTCCATCTCTCTTCACTTCATCTGAAGATGGATGGAAAGCTTCAGCACAACTCAAAGGTGAGGAAGACTTTGGGTGATATGACCAATCTTAAAAATTTGGTTTTACAAATGCATGTTTTTCAAAGGCGCACCCAGGTTCCTAGCTGATTAGACGAAGAATTAACAGAGCAGCCATAGTGTTAGACAGTGTTCTAGGTTATTACATGCGGAGGTTTTTGGTCAAATAATTAAAACCTCTGTTTGTTTATTTCCAGTAGGAAATTAGTAGTCATCCAGTTTTTTTATATCAACTATGCATTCTGTTGTTTTTGCAAATTGGTATGTTTTGTCAGGCAGCAAAAATATAGAGCTGAGTATCATCAGCATAACAGTGAAAGCTAACAGTGTTTTCATGATGATATTTCCCAAGGGTAACATGGAAAGCGTGAAAAGCAACGGTCCTAGTACTGAACCTTGTGGTACTCCATACTGCACTTGTGATCGGTATGATACCTCATCATTCATTGCTACGAGCTGATAAAAATGTAAAACTAACTTGAATGCAATGTAAGTCGCTTTGGATAAAAGCATCTGCTAAATGCATAAATGTAAATGCTACGAACTGATGACGGTCAGATAATTAAGATTTGAACCATACCAATGCACTTCCACTAATGCCAACATAATTTTGTAGTCTTTTCAAAAGAATGTTGTGGTCGATCGTGTCAAATGCAGAGCTTCAGATCCAGTAGCACTAATAGAGAGATACAATCACGATCGGATGATAAGAGCAGGTCATTTGTTACTCTGATGAGAGCATTCTCAGTACTATGCAGGTCCTTAAAAAGCCTTCAAATGTCTTAAATAACGTTTTCTTAATAAAAGGCCTTAAAAAGTCTTAATGTCTTAAGTTCAGATTCAATGGGTCTTAAATATATTTGATCACATTACCGCTAAAATATCTTTTTCAGTCTGACGGACCGAATGACCGTTTCCAATCATTGAACAGACCGAAGATTGTAAAGTATGCATTTTTCCCCCCAACATTTCTTATTTGTAAATCATTAATCTCATAACTTTATTTATTGCAGTTGTAATTTTGCAGTGTAAATTATTTAATCTGACTGGTAACAGCCCTATAGTGTAGATTGAATTAATTGAACAATTGTAATAATTTGACATGAAAGATGATGCATACTAGTTTTGTCACGGTACCAAAATCTCAGTATTCGCTACCAATACCAGTGAAAATCCACGGTTCTCGGTACCAATTTCTGTACCAAAGCAAAACACAAAAACATGCTGATTTAAAAAAACATTTTTATTAATGAAGTTAAACACATAAACTGCAAATCCATGCCATTGTCTTTGCTTATTTAAAATTGTTTCAAGTTTTTCCACAAGTAATAAAAGTATGAAAAAAAGTTAAACAAGTTTCACCTAAAAGTTTTTATCATATTTCTGCTGTCGCTGAAAAACAACTGTAAACTGTCGTCTGTTTTAGGGTTTGCTTGCGTTTCATTATCTTCCTCAGCCTGCAGCTGTAAAAGGAAAATGTAATATACTTAAGTGAAGAAGTGGGTGGAGTCTGAACAAATGCAACAGATCATTAAAAACAGCTAAAATATAACATTTAAGTAAATAACAAACTTTGACTTTTATGATAAATTTAGATAAGATTACATATATTTTAAGACAAGTGTATATCAAATAGAAGGAAACTGTAGTATTAAAACACTTTACAATAAGATTCCATTTGTTAGATCACATGACCTATCAATAAACAATTATATAGCAATTATTCTTCTTAGGTTTAATTTCTAAATTTACTAATACATAAAATCAAAAATTGAATCTGTTAATTATTTTATGAACCATGAACAAACATGAATGATCAAGTGTTTCAATTAAATGACATTCAAAAACAATGTATAACATTGTTTACTCACTGTAAGTTGATGTTAGATAATAACATGAAGTCATGTCAATGAATGGTATCTTATTGTAAAGTCTATACAGGAGATAAAATTTGACTGTACTTTCATTTAATCCAAACTGTGTACATATTTAATTTTAAAGGGCTTTCAAAACCTACTAGAGTTATCCAGTCAAGAATAACAACTAAGTTAGCTAAAAAAAGCCCAGAACTGCTTTTCTGACGGACTGATATGACACAAACACTGTTAACCGTTTGTACATTCTCTAACATAGATATTTTAGATTCACAATTCATTTGAAAGCCTCTGGTGTGCAAAAATAGTAAATACCATCATGTCCTCTTGTTTTTTTACCCTAATAAGTTATAGGAGCATTAAATAGTTAATAAAGAAACTTCATTCTAATGCTCATTATATTAGCATTAGCCACTCTTATGCTAACGATTAAAAACTCTGCTATAACGGCAATGTTTATTTCAATCCGACATTCAAATTAAAATATGGAATAATAATCATAACAGAAGATCTAAATATTAAATTGAAACTTTCCTGCTTGAACTCTTTCATTTGATCCGGGTGTCGGTCTTTAAAGTGTTATTTCCTCCTTTTGATGTCGCCTTGTCTCAGTGCTTTTACGAAGCGAGCGCATCTGCGCACCTTTCAGATAGTGCAGCAAGAACCGGGATGACCAGGTACTCTGTACCACCGGTACTTAAAGAAACCTGGTACCGTGACTTTGCAACACACCCTTTTTTTTTTTTTTTCAAGATGTTACTCTGAAGGGGTTCAACAGAAATTCGATCGATACTGAAAGATAAAACCACTTCACGAAACAAATATTATTTTTTTCTATTTTATTACCACAAGTGCACATTTATACCATCAAAAAAATAAAGAATATGAATAAACAAGCAGTCTTTGTTTTTCTTTTCGTATAACTGAATCAATATAATAAATGAAACTTATCAATGTCCAGTCTTTAGATGAACTAAAGTGATGGTGATGAAATGATTCTAAATCCAGTTATTTGAGAACGATGCAATGATATAATCCAATAAATGAGAAGTGAAATAGTCAATGGCGTTCAGTGGCTAGTTACCCTTAACGCCGCACTGATTCAAGCCATGCGCCGTAGCCTCGTTACAGCGTGGTGATAAAGAGATTCATACTTCCCGCTTCCCGGAGGCGTGCGGTGAATCCAACGGTGCTCACAAAGAACACGGTGAAGAAACAACAAGAGAAGTATAGTCGGATTGATACAACTGAGACAATATACGAGATGAAAAGTCCTCTCTACAAAATAAAGTAAAATAGCTAACATCAGTCATAATGCATACAAATACACCAAGATAATCAAGGTCAGCCAATACTCATGTTTGAGCGTTAACTCTACGAGTTCTCAAACCAGGACTAAAATGTGTAGCCAGGTAGCATAGGTCAACTCAGAGGTTTCCCTCTACCAAACGAACTCATTTGCTCGTTGGTAACCAGGCTTATATCCGGTAACCACTGTGCACTAGCGCCCTCAAGTGGCTCCTAGTGGTATTACCCATGACCCAGATACCTCTTTATAAGCGATTGCCAGTGAAAAATACCATAATAAAAATCAGGTAACATTTAGACTGTTACATACCCCTTCCCCTGGTCTTAAAATATTTTCCCATGGAAATTTTTTTTAATTCTGGGTATGGTAAGTATCTATCTGAGTCGGATCAGACAACATAATCACCCTGTAGTTAACAGGTCCTAGCTTTTTCACAACCTTAGCTGGGCCCTTCCATTTTGGAGAAATTTTAGCCATGAAGGCATCATCAGCTCGAGAGAGAGGATGAGTTTTAACCCAAACTAAATCTCCTTCATTGAAGTTCTGAGCTCTTCTTTTAAAGTCATAGTACTTTCTTTTAGTCTGAGCCTTCTCTACATTTTCCTTTACTGACTCGTACAGACTTTTCTGGCATTCAAGAGTATGTTCAAGAGCTGGTTGGTCAGGGTTTGGAGGATTTTGTAAGGCTTTCTGCAGAGGTCCTTTCAGCTGTCGGCCTAGAGCTATCTCTGCTGGAGAATAACCTACACTTTCGTGCCATGCAGTATTTAGAGCAAATCTGAACTCATGAATCCACTGATCCCAGGTACGGTGGTTCTGTTCAACATACGTGGCAATCATCGTCTTTAGGTTCCGATTGACTCTTTCAGTGAGGTTAGACTGAGGATGGTATGCTGTGGTGAGTTTTTGTTACGTGCCATTGCTTACATACTTGGTCAAGGAGGTTGGAGATAAATTGTGTACCTCGGTCAGACACAATAAAATTTTGGAGTTCCCCACCTCGTGAAAATCTCTTCTATTAAAATTCGCACAATGGTAGCAGATTTTGCAGCTCTCATGGGAAATACGTCTACCCATTTTGAGAAGTAGTCCACTATAACCAGCAGATATTCATTCTGTCGGGAGCTTCGGGGAAATGGTCCCATGATGTCCATTCCAAGCATATAACCAGGCTCAACTATGGGTACACTTTGTAGACTGCCTGCAGGTTTTAAGTTAGTCGGCTTGTGTTGCTGCCATTTCTGACAATTCCTGCAGTGTTGCCATACATCTGCACGAATTGAGGGCCAATAAGCAAACTCTAAAAGTCTCATCAGTGTTTTAAATTTACCAAAGTGACCACTCAGAGGATTGTAATGTGCATAAGTTAAAATTGCTTCCTTCAGCTTTGCAGGAATGACAATTTGAAGTCTCTGGCCTTCTCTGGAGTCTGGTACACCTAAATAAAACCTCATTTTTGAAAACACAGAAAGAAAACACTCTTAATGTCTGTGGTTTTCTGGTTCTCTACTTTAACCATCAATTCTTGGCACTCTGGGTCTAGTTTCTGTTCTGCTGCGATTTGTGACAAATCCACTGGCAGATCATAAGTGACAGAATTAAAACCATTCTTAGCTGGGTGTGCAACAACACAGCTGGTGACTCAACTGCATACCTTCAGGACAATACGTCAGGCACTACATTACATTGTCCTCTTCTGTACCGTACGACAAAATGATATCCCTGCAGCCTTATAGTCCATCTTTCCAGTCAAGTCAAGTCACCTTTATTTATATAGCGCTTTTAACAATACAAATTGTGACAAAGCAACTGCACAATATCAAAATGGGAAGATAGTGTCAATAATGTAAAATGACAAGATTAAACACTCAATTTTCAGTTAAAGGCATTTCATTATTGAATTCAGTGATGGCATCGTCCAGCTCAGTTCAGTTCAAAAAGTTTGTTCAATCAAGTCGACGATATTGCTGGAAATGAAGTGTCCCCAACTAAGCAAGCCAGAGGCAACAGCGGCAAGGAACCAAAACTCCATCGGTGACAGAACGGAGAAAAAAACCTTGGGAGAAACCAGGCTCAGTCGGGGGGGCCATTTCTCCTCTGGCCAGACGACACAGCAGTTCAATTCCAACTGCTGCAAAGTCAGATTGGAGGGCTCAACTGGTTCCCGAGGTCTTTTTCTGATGGCTGTCTAGGTGACGGGGTCCTCACTGGGGGTCTGTCTCTGGGGCTCATCTAGGTGTCCTGGTCTCCGCTGACGTTCGGGGCTGTAGAGGTCGTCTCTAGGTGCTGATCCACCATCTGATCTGGTGAATGCAGTGACCTCGGAATAAGAAAGAAACAGACTAATATTAGCATAGATGTCAATCTTTTTACGATGTAACAAGTACATCATGTGTTATGGGAAGTGTTCCCGGTTCCGGTTGATCTAATTAATGCAGCCTAACAATCCTTTAACGGATTTGAATAATAGAAGTGTATTAGTGTGTCATGTGTACGCCAGGTTAAAGAGATGGGTCTTTAATCTAGATTTAAACTGACAGTGTGTCTGCCTCCCGAACAGTGTTTGGTAGATTGTTCCAGAGTTTGGGCGCTAAATAGGAAAAAGATCTGCCGCCCGCAGTTGATTTTGATATTCTAGGTATTAGAGATTACTATTAAATAGCACACCTAGGTTCCTGACTGATAACGAAGAATTTACAGAGCAGCCATCAAGTGTTAGACAGTGTTCTAGGTTATTACTTGTGGGGGTTTTAGGTCCGATAATTAACACCTCTGTTTTTTCAGAATTTAGCAGTAAGAAATTACTCGTCATCCAGTTTTTTATATCGACTATGCATTCCATAAGTTTCTCAATTTGTGTGTGTTTCACCAGGCCGTGAAGAAATATAGAGCTGAGTATCATCAGCATAACAGTGAAAGCTAACCCCGTGTTTCCTAATGATATTTCCCAAGGGTAACATATAAAGCGTGAAAAGTAACGGCCCTAGTACTGAGCCTTGAGGAACTACTTACTGCATACTGCGCTTGTGATCGATATGATACCTCTTCATTCACTGCTACGAATTGATGGCGGTCAGATAAGTACGATTTGAACCATGCTAATGCACTTCCACTAATGCCAACAAAGTTTTCTAGTCTATTCAAAAGAATGTTGTGATCGATAGTGTCGAACGCAGCGCTAAGATCCAGTAGAACTAAAAGAGAGTTACAACCACGAGTGTGCTCATTATACCACGGTGTTGGACTCTTTTCCTTAATCTTCCTTGAGCGTAAAGGAGCAACTGTATCTAAAGTGCTAGAAAAGAGAGAGTTCATAGTTTCTGTTACATCAATTTGTTCTGAGCTGTTGGATATGCTAAGGAATTGAGATAAATCAGGAAGGTTACTTACAAAGCAGTCTTTTGTGGTAGAAGTGATGGTTCTACCATATTTATAAGGAGTTGAAATTTACAGCTTTAACTATATGGAGTTTACACAAGACTAGATAATGATCTGATATATCATTGCTTTGCTGCAGAATTTCAACACCATTAACATCAATTCCATGTGACCGTATTAAATCTAGAGTATGATTTCGACTATGAGTAGGTCCTGAAACGTGTTGTCTAACCCCAATAGAGTTCAGAATGTCTATGAATGCTGATCCTAATGCATCTTTTTCATTATCAACGTGGATATTGAAATCACCCACAATTAGGACTCTATCTGCAGCCAGCACAAACTCTGATAGAAAATCAGCAAATTCTTTAATAAAGTCTGTATGGTGCCCTGGTGGCCTGTATACAGTAGCCAGTACAAACTTCACGGAGGATTTATCATTGATACTTTTTTCTCTAGATAATTTTATATGAAGCACCATTACTCCAAAGGAGTTATACTTAAAGCCTGTCTTCTGAGAAATACTGAGAATATTGTTATAAATTGTAGCAACACCTCCCCCTTTGCCTTTTGGACGCGGCTCATTTTTGTAACAGTAATCTTGGGGGGTAGACTCGTTTAAAATAATGTATTCATCTGGTTTTAGCCATGTTTCTGTCAAACAGAGCAAATCTAGGTTATGATCATTAATCAAATCATTTACAAAAAGTGCTTTTGTAGAAAGGGACCTGATATTCAGTAAGCCAAGTTTTATCAATTGTTTCTGTGTATTGTAAACATTTTTTATTTGTTGAACATCAATTAAATGGTTACTCATAAATAGTTTTTGACGTTTTCTGTATTTTCTAGTTCGGGGAACAGACACAGTCTCTATAGTGTGATATCTAGGTGAAGGAGTCTCTATGTGCTGAGAATTAACTGACTTCTGTGACGTGAGGCGGCTAGCAGACGGTCGGTTTAGCCAGTCTGTCTGCTTCCTGACCTGGGCTCCAGTTAGTCAAGTATGAACTCTAAGACTATGTGCCAAATTTCTAGAGAGAATAGCGGCACCACCCCAGGAGGGATGAACACCATCTCTTTTCAACAGGACAGGTCTGCCCCAAAAACTCGTCCAATTGTTTATAAAACCTATGTTGTTTTGCGGGCACCACTTAGACATCCAGTCATTTAATGATGACAGTCTGCTATGAATCTCATCACCCCGGTAAGCAGGGAGGGGGCCAGAGCATATTACAGTGTCTGACATCGTACTTGCAAGTTCACATACCTCTTTAACATTATTTTTAGTGATCTCCGACTGGCGAAGTCGAACATCATTAGCGCCGCGTGGATAACAATCTTACTGAATTTACATTTAGCATTAGCCAGCACTTTTAAATTTGCCAAGATGTCAGGCGCTCTGGCTCCCGGTAAACAATGGACTATGGTGGCTGGTGTCTCTATTTTCACGTTCCGTACAATAGAATCGCCTAATAACTAGAGCACTTTCACCAGGTTTCTCAGTGGGTGCGTCACTGAGTGGGGAGAACCTGTTTGATGTTCTGATCGGAACGGAAGAGCAGTGTTTTGACCCGCGACTATGCTGCCTCAGTCACCCAGTTGCCCTGCTGCACAGGCGCTAATGCCAGAACCGAACAATGTACAGGAGTCCCTGAGCTAGTCACATCCAAAGCAGTATCTACAGCCCTCACATTCTTACTGTCCTCAACTAAAGTTTGGATGCGTGTCTCTAGTTCTAAAACCTTCTCTGTCAGCCTAACTATTTCCCTGCATTTATCACATGTGAATCCCTCATCGCCGACAGAGATAGATAAACTGTACATGTGGCAAACTGTGCAAATAACAATAGCAGGAGAAGAAGCCATTACTCACCGTGATTGATGAATGATACCAACTTAACTTACCACTTACCACTGTTGTTTGATGAACTCGTGAAAAACGGAGTGAGAGAGAAATGAAAACGGAGCGAGAAAAAAGAAAACGATAATAGGCGCGAATAGAACTGCGAGTGACAAGCTAACCGGCTAACGAATGCTAACGCGCTGCACTCGCGGTTTTAGAAGCGAGCGATCAAATTAGTTTGATAGATAATACCAGAAATATGGTGGGAATTAAGTTATATATCACTTTAAACAACAGAAAGTAAGGTAAAGATTCAATAAAAAAGCAGAGCTACAATCACAAACCGCACAGCAGCACAACAGACAGAAACAGACTGAAGCAATCGAACTGTGACTCAGACTGAAGCAATCGAGCGAGCTAGTGAGTGAGTGCGCCCGATCTCGTCTGTTAGCAGCCATGATGGTGAGTGGGGGGAGTGCAGGGGTGTTCCTCCTGAAGTCCACTATCATCTCCACAGTTTTGAGTGTTTAGCTACAGGTTGTTAAGACTGCACCAGACAGCCAGCTGCTCAACCTCCTGTCTGTAGGCAGACTCGTCATCGTCCTTGATGAGGCCGAGGACTGTAGTGTTGTCCGCAAACTTCAGGAGCTTGACAGAGGGGTCCTTTTGAAGTGCAGTCATTCGTGTAGAGGGAGAAGAGCAGTGGGGAGAGAACACATCCCTGAGGAGCGCCAGTGCTGATGGTGCGGGTGCTGGATGTGAGTTTGCCCAGCCTCACTAGCTGCTTCCTGTCTGTCAGGAAGCTGGTGATCCACTGACAGATGGAGGTGGGCACAGAGCTGTCAGTTTGTCTGAGAGAAGGTCCGGCATGATGGTATTGAAGGCCGAGCTGAAGTCCACAAAAAAGATTATTGCGTAATTCCCAGGTTTGTCGAGGTGTTGCAGGATGTAATGCAGTCCCATATTGACCGTGTCATCCACAGACCTGTTTGCTCTGTAGGCAAACTGAAGAGGATCCAGCAAGGGTCTAGTGATGTCCTTCAGGTAGGCCAGGACCAGTCTCTCAAGTGACTTCATGACCACAGACGTGAGAGCGACAGGTCTGTAGTCGTTAAGGCCAGTGATTTTGGGCTTTTTGGGACAGGAATGATGGTGGAGCGTTTGAAGCAACAGGGAACTTCGCACAGCTCCAGAGATCTGTTGAAGATCTGTGTAAAGATGGGGGCCAGTTGGTCAGCACAGACTTTTAGACAGGCAGGTGAAATACCGTCTGGTCCTGAAGCTTTCCTAGATTTCTGTTTTCTGAAGACCCGGTTCACATCCTCTACACAGACTTTAAGCACAGGTTAGAATGGTGGGGGAGGGAGGGGGTTGCAGGTGGGGTAGGTGAATGTGTGAAGTGCAGATCCGAGCAGGTGTTGGGTGTCAGTCTGGCCTTTTCAAATCGGCAGTAAAACACATTCAGATCATCAGCCAGTTGTTGATTCTCCACAGACTGTGGGGGAGGTGTCTTGCACTTGATGTTCCTCAGACCAGTCCATACTGACGCCGGATCGTTTGCTGAAAGTTCTCTTTTCAACTTCTCAGAGTAGTTCTTTTTAGCCACTCTGATCTCCTTTGTTAGTCTGTTCCTCGCCTGATTATACAAGATTTTATCCCCACTTCTGTAAGCGTCCTCTTTGGCCTGACAAAGCTGTTTGAGTTTCCCAGTAAACCACGGTTTATCATTATTGAATGATAAGAATGTCCTGGTGGGGATGCTCATATCCTCACAGAAACTGATATATGATGTTACAGTCTCTGTGAGCTCGTCCAGATCGGTGGCAGCAGCTTCAAAAACACTCCAATCAATGAGATCAAAACAAGCTTTTAAATCTTGCTCTGCTTCATTAGTCCATCTTTAAACAGTTCTAATAACAGGTTTAGCTGATTTGAGTTTTTGTCTGTAGGTTGGTATAAGATGAACCAAACAGTGATCAGAGAGCCCCAAAGCTGCCCGTGGGACAGAGTGATATGCATCTTTAATTGTGTAACAGTGATCCAATATATTACTGTCTCTGGTGGGACATGTAACGTGCTGTCTGTATTTTGGCAGTTCACGGGAGAGATTTGCTTTATTAAAATCTCCAAGAATGATTAAAAGAGAGTCCGGGGACCTTTGCTCCGTTTCAGATATTTGTTCGGCCAGCTGTTGCATCGCGGCGCTCACGCACACGTCCGGAGGCACGTACACATTCACGAGAATGAAAGAGGAAAACTCTCAGGGCGAGTAGAATGGTTTACAGTTTATGAAGAGCGCCTCTAAATTAGGAGAGCACATCTTCAGAGTTGTTACGTCTGAACACCAACCTTCATTTATGTAGAAACATAATCCACCACCTCTTGTTTTCCCCGTTAGCTCCGTGATGCGGTCTGATCTGAACAGCTGGTAGCCCGGCAAATGAAGCGCATTATCCGGGATGGCTTCACTCAGCCAGGTTTCAGTGAAGCACAATGCAGCAGAGTTTGAAAAGTCCTTGTTTGTGCGGGTGAGACGTAGTTCATCCAGTTTATTCAGATGTAAATTTAAATTCAATGAATTTTTCATAAACATTTCTTCAGAGCCCCCAGGAGGAATTGAATCAATTGCATTTCTATCTTATCAGTTAGGGTTACTCTCATGATGAGGTCATAATTTTATCTTTGAGATGGGTGGAGAAAGAAACAATTTGTGCTGTTTGCTGATAGCTTTATCTTGTATTTTTCACAAGTTTTATATTAATCCACAATATTCTACTAACTCATGTGGGCTCCATATACAGTGGTGTCCAAAATTATTAGAACACTAGTATTTTCAGCAGCTAAAAAAACTGTTTTAAGTCAGTTATTTCTATCTTTTGCTATTAATTGTAATCCAGTGGGATTTTCACACAGAGATCTGATCTGATCATCCAGTCTGTCTGGAATGACATGAAGAAACGGAACAAAATGAGACAGACTAAATCCAGAAGAACTGTCTCAAGACGCTTCAAGAAACCTCCTGAGAAACTCTGCTCAAGTGCACCGAGGACAAAAGCTGCTTTAAACACAAAGGATACTCGCACCAAATGTTGATTTTAGTTTAGTTCATAGAAGTTAATTGATCAAGAAAATCTATTTATGACATTATTTTTGACAGCATCCTCATTTTACAGAATTTTTACACAAGTGCCTAAAACTTTTAGCTTTGCAAGTAGGTTTCTTGAAGCATCTTGGAGACGTTGCCACAGTTCTTCTGGATTTAAATGAGATCAGGGCTGCGTTTCCCGATAATGCTGTCTCTTAGCACGCTACAAAGACTCTAAAGGTATGCCTTAACTAAAGGTGTTCCTGTTCTAGGCGTGTTCCCCGAACTATATCTTAGGAGGCAGCTTAAGATATACCTTCTTATGCGTGACGTTATCAGGTGATGTCCATGGCGGTGGTGCCGAGTTGGTTGATATCGATGGCTCAAGAATGGATTATTCACTCTGCAGGGGCTGCATCACTGCGTTATGTGAGAAAGTAGTGTTCTTTATAAAAGAATTGTTGATTTTAAATAGACACAGAACTTTTTGCTGTTAGAACGCAACAAACTTGTGTTTAAGTTTTACTTTCGCTTTGCAACATACATCACGTCAGGGAAGAAAACCAAGAATGAAAAATATATTAAATAAAATGTATTCCACCACACCACATAAAATACTGGCAGAAAAAACCTACATGGGACACTGCTTAATCATTTGACGGCTTTTAACAAAAGAAAAAAAACATAGGCCTACAGAAAAAACATTCCGGTGAGTGCTTTCCAACAAGAAGCACTTCAGAAATCGTTGGAAGTTTCATTTATCAGGACTCATGGGATCTTTTAAAAATAATCCAAATTGCAAACTAAATCTAACCTTGGATGTTTTATATTTTGAAATGAGTCAGAGAACCGGCAACCTCATGCCCAAACGTATCATGCGTGTCACAAACTGGCTATTTTCCACAGTGTCTTAATTTACTCTACAACCAGGGTTGATTGCCCAGCATCTGCATCACTTCCTTGGTATAAATCACTCATTTCTGTTATTGGATGACCTACTGAATAAAAGTGCAACACGCAAAACATATAATCAACAGCTTCAATAGCAAAGAGAGAGAGAAAGAAAGGGAGAAAGAAAAAGACAGACAGAAAGACAAAGAAAGAGGAGAGCTCCAGCAGCTGAATTTGAGTTCGTCTTGACAAAATCGGACCAACAAGATCTAAAAGATCCAAAAGATCTTTGCTGTCGTGGACAAGATTATAATTATTAGTTGTTGTTTTTTGAATTGCAGCTTTTGACAATTTTAGTGCACATACACTAAATGGTTCCTCAGACGGTGCCGCCTTTGGTTTAGCAAAACCATTAATATAATAAAATGGCTAACAACCATTAGTCTAACGACAGTTTAATTATTTGCATGAAAACAGTTAGCCTAATTGAGCAATTTTCAGACTCATTGTGCAAACAAAAATCTCACTGGATTATTACAATTAATGGCAAAATTAATGCTTGGAAATGTAAAGTAATATTTCCTACTTACACGCTACAGCAAAAGATAGAAATAACTGACTTGAAATAAGTAAAACCAAAACATACAACAAAAGGTCCATGACTTGCCAGTAATCAGCTGGATTAGCTGGGGGTAAAAAAAAAAAAAAAAAAAAGAGAAAAGATTGTCAGTAGACACCTGCTTTGTCTGGTATTAAAACAAATGTAAAACATGGAAGAAAAATACTGTGAACATTCCTTTAAAAATAAATTAATGTTGGACATGAATACTCACTTCCTCTGAAGATCATGTGGTAGAAGATTTTCATTCCCAAAACTTCTGGTTCATGAGGGGGGAAGTGCGCGCACACACATTTTGAAATGAAATGCCTTTAACTGAAAATTGAGTGTTTATCTTGTCATTTTACATTATTGACTCACTATTTTCCTATTTTGATAATGTGCAGTTGCTTTGACACAATTTGTATTGTTAAAAGCGCTATATAAATAAAGGTGACTTGACTTGACACACAAATTATTATTAATTTGTTTAATAAACAGACATGGACTTGGAAAAAAATTTACTCACCGGCTCCATACAAAATCTTCACAGCTGATCCAAATTCCTGGTTTTCATACAGTATTCTTCTCCAAGGAGTCCAAGGATCATGCTTTCAGGTCCTCTGTCAAATTAGTTTACATGAGTGTTCTCAGATTTATCATTTCAAAGTTCTATCACTTTTTATGAGTTTGATCTTAAAACTAGCTGACAGTATGGGTGGGATATATGACCATATTTCACAATATAGGAAATTTTATTTCACAACAATATATCAGTTATTTTATTTTGTTAAACATAAGATCAAAGTAGCAAATTACAAACAATAGGACTAATGCAATATAGCAAAGATAAGTTAAATACATTTTGTGGTTTTCTTTTTAGTATTTTGTTTGATTAAAATTGACTGACTGCAGGTAACGTTAGGCTAAATTATACTGCTGTCACTTTAAAGGGATCCCCGGGTATTAAGACATGTATAGCTTAATATAATGAAAATTATGTCTCTTACTGATATATGTAGTAGAAAACCCATTAAAGATTTACGTTGTTAGAAAAAATCACATCGTTTTATACATATTTTGGACTATGGGAGGCGCCATTATTCTGATGACGTAAAATGGTTGCACTCGGTGAGCTACTAGCGCTACCTGTTGCTATTATTACCACAACACAACTCAGAATACACAACTCAGAAAATAAAACACTGATATGATGAGCACAGCTACTGAAAGAGCTTGCAGTGGCGATGGATATAAGTGTAGGTTTAAACCAAATGCTATACCATCGATTTTTCCCCACAAGGTGTCTAAACGCCCCGGATATTGAGGGAAATCTGCACACAGAAACTCGTCTAGCGGCCGCGGTGTCATGATTGGCGTAGGCATGTTTACATCTTAACAGATGGCATCTAGCGTTTCTTGTCTCAGCTGTTTGTAAGCGCCAGTAGCTCACCGAGTGCAACCATTTGACGTCATCGACGCAGAATATACGGTGCACATAAAATAATGGCGCCCCCATAGTCCAAAAGCGATGTTGACTTTTTTAAATAACATACATTTTCATGGGTTTTCTACTACATATTTCAGTAAGAGACATAATTTACGTTATATTAAGCTATGCATGTCTTAATACCTGGGGATCCCTTTAAGAACAAAATGCACAGATCCAGTATACTGACACGTCACCGGGTTTCAACCTAAATGTTTATCTTGATGTAACGGTTGTTGTCCCCAATGTGGCCTTAACACATCCGTCACAAACTTTGAATGGACGACGCACACAAGACTCTGGTTGTCTGTTCTTTCTTTTATTCTCCGCAGCAATAATAATCGTGTCTGAGGAATACATCAAAATGTATTATAAGACAGGGTGAAAACACTGCAGACATAAACCACTGAAATAAGAAAAACATAAAATGAACAAACTCTCTCGTTAAGGGTAACTGTGTGTATTCCATTTAGCCATCTGATGCTACATCAACAGCAGCACGTTAATTTCACCGCACGTGACACGAGGCACAATGATATAAGTTTTCATCAAACATATAAACCCATCCAACTCATTGTACATTTGTTGATATAATCACTACAAAGGTTTACATCTGAAAAACTCATATTAAACACACTTTTATAACTTTTTTTTAAACACCATCAACAGGAGAGAAGAGAAACACGCTTACCCGCAGCAGTGTCAGCCATTCTCTGCTGAACTACGGTAGGCGCGCAAGGACAAAATAATGAATGTCTGCAATGCATTAACCACTAGGGGGCACCAATATACCATTTGATTTAATTTACCCTCTAGTTTCATGTAATTCAACACCAAGGCAAGGCAAGTTTATTTATATAGCACATTTCATACACAGTGGTAATTCAAAGTGCTTTACATAAAAGAAAGTGAAATAATCATTCACAGCAATAATTAAAAGGAATTAAAAATAATAAAACAAGGAATTTTAAAATGATATAGAAATTGATTTAAAATGAAATTTAAAACAGTTAAATAGAAAAGGATTATACATAAAATACAATGCAGTCAGTTCGGACGTAGCACAGTGCTCATTCAACAAATGCACAGCTAAATAGATGAGTTTTGAGGCTGGATTTAAATGTGGCTAATGTTTTAGCACATCTGATCTCTTCTGGAAGCTGGTTCCAGCTGCGGGCGGCATAATAGCTAAAAGCGGACTCCCCTTGTTTTGTGTGAACCCTTGGTATTTCTAACTGACTCGATCCTAATGATCTGAGTGGTCTGTTAGGTTTATATTCAGTGAGCATATCTGCAATATATTTAGGTCCTAGACCATTGAGTGACTTATAAACGAGTAAAAGTACTTTAAAATCAATCCTAAATGTAACTGGAAGCCAGTGTAAGGACCTGAGGACTGGGTGATATGCTCAGATTTTCTGGTTCTAGTCAGAATCCTGGCAGCAGCGTTCTGGATGAGCTGCAGCTGTCTAATGGTCTTCTTTGGAAGGCCGGTGAGGAGACCATTACAATAATCCACCCTGCTGGTGATAAAGGCATGAACAAGTTTCTCCAAGTCTTCGACTGGAAACAAAACATCTAATTCTTGCAATGTTTTTGAGATGATAGTATGCTGATTTAGTTACTGCTTTGACATGACTACTAAAACTAAGGTCTGTCTCCAGAATCACCCCAAGATTTCTGACTTGATTTTTAGTTGTTTGACCCCTAGAGTCAAGGTATGCATTCACCTTGAGAACTTCATCTTTGTTTCCAAATGCAATGACTTCAGTTTTCTCCTTGTTTAACTGAAGAAAGTTTTGGCACATCCAACTGTTCATTTCATCAATGCATTGGCAGAGGGAGTCAATGGGGCTATAATCATTTGGAGATAAGGCTAGGTAGATCTGGGTATCATCAGCATAGCTGTGATAGGCAATTTGGTTCTTCCTCATTATCTGACTTAGTGGGAGCATATACAGGCTAAACAAGAGCGGTGCAAGAATTGAGCCTTGTGGGACTCCGCATGTCATGGACGTCCACTTAGACTTATGCTCTCCTATACTCACATAATAACCTCTCCCTTCTAAGTATGACCTGAACCATTTGAGTGCCATCCCAGAAAGCCCGACCCAGTTTTCCAGTCTCTCTAGAAGTATGTTATGATCGACAGTGTCAAACGCAGCACTAAGATCTAGTAGTACCAGCACTGATATTTTGCCAGAATCAGAATTAAAGCGAATATCATTTATTATCTTAATGAGTGCTGTCTCTGTGCTGTGATGCACGCGGAAACCAGATTGAAAATTATCCAGGTATCCATTTGAGTTTAAGTAGTTGTTCCGCTGATTAAAAACTACCTTTTCAATAATCTTACCTATGAAAGGAAGATTTGATATTGGTCTATAGTTGCTCAACATGGCTGTTATCAAGATTGCGCTTTTTCAGAAGGGGCTTAACAATTGCAGTTTTCAGGGAGTTTGGAAAAGTCCCAGAAAGAAGTGAGGTGTTCACCACTTCTAAGAGATCTGCTTCTAAACAGTTAAGCACACTTTTGAAAAAAGATGTGGGAAGTGTGTCAAGATAGCAGGTTGACGATTTAAGATGCTGTACTATTTCTTCCAAAATTTTGCTATCAATTGTTTTAAAAACAGACATAGTCACTTCTTTTTGAGATTGCTGTCGAATCTGTGTGACCTCTGTATTACAGGAAGATGTGCCAATCTCCTTTCTGATATTACTGATCTTCTCTGAAAAGAAGGAAGCAAACTCATTGCATTTGCTGTCAGAGAGCATTTCACTGGGAATCTGACTTGGGGGGGGTTGTCAGTCTCTCAACAGTAGCAAAAAGAGTTCGAGTGTTGTTTAAGTTACTGTTTATAAGGTTTGAGAAGAAGGTCTGTCTAGCTGTGGCTAGTTCCAAATTGAAAGCATGAAGGCTGTCTTTATAGATGCTATAGTGTATTTCAAGTTTCGTCTTCCGCCACATCCGCTCAGCTTTTCTACATTGTCTTTTCATATTCTGAACTGCTGTTGATTTTCTCCAAAATGATTTTTGTCTGCCATTCTTCTTGCTGACCTTTATCGGTGCAAATCATCAATAACATTCTTAACTTTTGAGTTAAATGAATCCAGGAGAGGATCAACAGAGTCTGCAGAAATGCTTGGTGTTAAAGATATTGCCTTCATAAATAGCACACTAGTGTTCTCATTAATGCATCTCTTTCTGACAGAGACAGATCTAGATTCAGTGGTGACAGAGATCAATATATCAAAGAAAATACAGAAGTGATCAGACAGAGCTACATCCTTAATAACAATGGATGAAATGTTTAGACCTCTACTGATGAGTAAATCTAGAGTGTGTCCACGATTGTGTGTGGGTCCATGCACATGCTGAATCAGGTCAAAAGTGTTTAAAACAGTTATAATTTATTTTGTAGTTTTGATTTCAGCATTATCTATGTGAATATTAAAATCCCCTGCAATAGCAAAACAGTCAAACTCTGAGGAAATCATTGATAACAGTTCTGTGAACTCTTCAACAAAGGCTGGAGAGTATTTTGGAGGCCTGTAAATTATGATAAACAGAATGCGTGGGGCACCTTTCAGCACAATACCTAGATATTCAAAAGACAAGTACTGACCAAATGACACTTGCTTGCATTGATAAACATCTTTAAACAGAGCAGCTACACCTCCACCTCTCCTAACAGTCCTGCAGACACTTATAAAATTAAAGTTAGGAGGGGCTGTTTCAGTGAGGACTGTTGCACTGCAGTTGTCTTCTAGCCATGTTTCAATTAGAAACATAAAATCCAGGTTGTTTGTGGTTATTAAATCATTGATCACAAATGATTTATTTTTTAGTGAGCGAGTGTTTAAAAATGCTAACTTGATGGAATTACATTTTGTCTCAGCAATCTTAGACTGATGCATTACAGGCCGCAGATTAGATGGGTCAGCCGTACGGCTTGAGAAGGCCTTAGACCTTCTATCACGTGATAAAACAGAAATAGAGAAGGCTACAGGCATACTGGGTTCCCGCTTGTTTTGTAAACATTTGTGAATGTTGCTGCTAATTTAGCGGGGACCCGACACATATCACTGAGAGCTGTTATCAGTTGTTTTTGGTTCACCTACAGCAGATGGAGGAGGGTTTGGGCCCTGGACGTTGTGGCAGCGGTCGGAGAGCTCTCACAGGAGGAGGCGGGAGAGCTGAGCCTGCAGTCTTTGGTGGTTGGGGGGGCCCGCCGTTTTTTAGTTGATATCTGGGGGCTTGCAGAGAGTTTGGTCCCAGCATACACCAATTCCTCCATTTTCTGTGAAAAGCTTAGAAGTGGAGATGCTGGAGAGAGGGATAGTGTGTCTGGTGAGCGGGGCTCTAGCTCTGGTGTTTCCGGTGACTGTGATGTGTTGTCCTGGCTTCCCAGGCTGTTTTCCAGAAAGTCGTCCTTGGGTGCTGAGTCTTGGAGCTGTTGTAATACGTCACAGTCTGCATGTGATGAGCTCTGTGGGCAGGGCTCAGCCGGGATGTCCATGAGCAGTGCTTGTTTTGGCTGTGTGGCGTTATCAGTGTCCTTGTGGGATTCTTCAACCACATAATGACTCGGAAGCTGATATGAAGTCCTGTGGTCACTCATATTCTGTCCAGGTGAGTGTGTGTGAGTGGATTGGCACACACCACTGAAGGATGACGGAGGGAGAAATAGAAATTGTCCTTTAGCACTCTTGCACCAAGTTTGTTTGGGTGGAGGCCATCCAGTTTAAACAGTTGTCTGTGGCCCCAGAAAATATTGAAGTTGTCGATGAAGTTGACTCCTTTTGTACTGCAGGTTCTTTGTAGCCACGTATTCAGCCCAAGCAACCGTGAAAACATGTTAGTTCCCCTTGCTGGGAGTGGTCCACTGATGAACGACTGAACTTCAAGTCTTTGAAGTGTTTCAAAGAGTTCACTGAAATCTTGCTTAAGCATTTCTGACTGCCCTTTCCGAATATCATTCTTCCCCACATGGATGATGACTCGATTTGCAGTCTTGTGCTTCATCACAATGCTCCGAAGTTCCTTGTTCACATCAGAGACGGTTGCTTGAGGAAAGCAGCAGGTAGTAGTAGTCCTGGTACTGACGTTTCTAATAATAGTCGCCCACTATCAGAGTCCTGGGCTCGGCTGCGCTCTGAGCTGAATGCCGCTGTCTGCTCGACCTTGAGCGCCTGTTAGTAGCAATGTTAGCTGCTGGCTGATTCGATCCGAGTTTTGTCATATTTTGGGATTCCTCATCCACATTCATCAATGCTTCAAATCTGTTCTCAAGATGTATAGGGGGTTGTAGGCTTACAAGTCTTGTCATAGCCGTATCTGGGGTAGAGGATGCTACAGCAGCAATACGAGATACTCGTGACAATCTGATGTCTCGAGAGCCTTTGGGTCTCGCTCCCTGTTTGTGCCATCGATTAGTCCGTCGATCAGTTTCGGCTTGTTCCTCTACACTTGGTATAAACTGATGAGATTCACTAGATTCACAGGACTCACCGGCTGTATGCTGAGGGGGTCCGTGGTGACCATCTGCTGTATGTTCCGTCTGTTTTGGAAGTCCAGCAAGTAACTTTGTTTCAAGAACCGCAATCCTTTGTAGAAGTTTGTGGCAGTTCATGCAGCAAGTAGATTCCACTAGAGGCATTTTCTCTCGTCTGTTTGAATGTAGACAGCTGTATTTTTCTGTCTCCGGAATGTAAACTGCTGGCAGTGGGAGGCAAAGAGTCCTCTTTTTCCAAAAAATGTGGTGTTTGAGCACTGTGCTGATCTGCTGAAGTTAAAATCTTAGAGAGATCTGAGAAAAGAACAAAAATAGGGAGCAAAGCGCAGAGCAATAGGCAAGAGCGTCCGAACGGTAGCAAAGCCGGAAGCAGAAGATCACCATGAATATCATTAGAATTAAAGTTATTTTTAACTCCGTTACATTGACGCCAAACATTAGCGACTGTGTTTAAATCAAGTGCATTTTGAGATGACTACTGCTGCAACAGTGTATATTCAAATTTGACCGGGAAAACGGCACGCTCGCTGTCATTGGCCAGACTCCTGAGTGACAGTTAGATTGACCAATCAGCTCAAAGCAACACTGAGAGACAGCAAATAGCGTTGCAACTATTAAAAAAAGTAACTTGTTTTAAGTGAAAGATTACAAATGTGTCTTTTGTTTATTTTTATTTGTAGGCTGTTACATTTAATTAATTGATCAAATGGTGATTTCACATTATGCTTACAACCAGGGTTAGGTGCATCTGTGCTATTCACTGTTCACCACTGGTCGTTTCCCTCTGATTCTAGGGTTAAGTTAGGTTTAGGGCCAGAGGGACTATGTTTTCAGACAGGATCAATAAAATATGCTGATTCAGGACAGGAACAGGTCTTGTGTTGAAATCCTTACCATAGAAAGTGACGGTCTGTTTTTTAGTTATTCAAAAGTAAAGACATGTATAGGTTGGCCCAAAGAGCGATGTTCCATCATGAACATTGTTATCCTTCGCAAATAGCAAGCTTCTTCTTGGCCCAAATGTGGCCTGAAGCTTGCACTGCTGGCCTCCTGTCGGCCATATACCCATTCAGCCAGAGCTGGGCCATGTGTGGCAGTGATGGCACGGCGTGGACCACGGCAAACAATATGAGGGCCGACTGTTGGTGGGAGGAGTATGGCCCAGATCAGGCAGTGACCCGACAGCATTATGTGACCCATGATAAACAAGAGAAATAAAATATTGCCATAAAAATATTACAGAAATTTTAATGAAGTGTAGTATTGTTTAAATTTCACCTTTGAAATGGCAAGTCAAAACAGAATGAAACGGTATCATTTCAAAATTAAGCAATCAGTAAATCAGTCAACTGCTTTAAACTGTACTTAATTATAATTTTATTATATTTTATATATTATTCTCAGTACAAATAATCTTAGAATCCTTACATAGAGAGAGAGAGACCATTTAACTGTTATCATGCAATATTTATTTGGTTTACCATGGGGCACATAAATTTATTATGCACAAGCATTAAATAAAATGATCATAAAAGTATTATTTTTATTCAAATCCTCGGTGTCCATGTGATGCTTTGTGAGGAACAGATCCAAATTCGAATCATTCATCCGCAATATGCATCTCCTTCCTCTGTAGCTATAGCAACAATTTCAAATTTTGTCGTTAAGAAGTTTTACGGCAGCGATATCAAACGGTCATTGGCTCTCGCCGGTTTCGTCATAGATTGCGACATGTCGTGTTTCCGGTGATGCATGTTTTGAATTAGAAACGGCACGCCTTCAAGGAGTTGATCGGAATAGTATTTTCAGCAAATCGGGACTTCCGGGGTGGAGGGAAATTCGAAAAACAGAGGTCGCAAGAGTTTTATGGTTAAAACTTCTAAATGTAAAAATCGTGGAAATTTAACAGATGTGAAAGAGAAGAAAAGCATGGTTATCAACTGGAGGTCAGAAAAGCGGGAAAATAATAAGAATGGGAAAGTCAAATGAAAAGAATAAAGCGGTGGTGGGTAAGCACAGCTGTGTTGTGAATGGACCAGAGTGGGGGATTCTGATATAGTGGATAGTGATGATAGTATGGAAACAAGGCAAGGAAGCGTAAGAATGAGGGAGAAAAGAGAAAATAATTTTGAAGAGAATAGAGCAAAGAAAACCAGGCGTAGTCGAAGTTTTGAAAGAGGAGTGGGGGAGAATGATCAAGAAGGTTTGAAATTTAAAATGGTATTGAGATTCGGCGAGGAGAAGGGAACAATGAGTCCATTGAAACTGACAACTATTTTGCGAAACCAGATTGGAGACATACATATGGAAAAGGTTTTGAGAGATGGAAATCTACTGATTGTTTGCAGAAATGAAGAGCAGAGGGAGAGGGCTGGCAGAATGAAGAAAATGGGACAATTTAAATAATAAATACAAGTCGTGTGGAAAGGGAAACTAAATGGAGTAAAGGAGTGATTTGGGAGTCCCGGTAGGAGTCTCAATGGACGAAATTAAATCAAACTTAAAAGGAAGAATTCTGAAAAGTGCTCGACGGATACAAATAACTCGAGAGGGGGTGAGAAAAGACAGCGAGTATGTTGTACTTGATTTTGAAGATGAATTTCTACCCAAAAAAGTGACGTTAGGATTTTTGAGCTATAATGTCGTCACCTTTATTTATATAGCACTTTTAACAATACAAATTGTGTCAAAGCAACTGCACAATATCAGAGTGTCAGAGAATACACTCCAAAGACATTGGCTGCATTCGAAACCGCATACTTCCATACTATTTAGTAGGCAAAAAGCAGTAGGCGAAGGATAAGTATGCGAGATTTACCTGGGTGCAGCACTATTTCTCACGAGATTCGGGCGTACGTATACTTAAGTATCATTCGAATATGCCTACTTACCTACTATATAGTAGGTGAAATGGGTACGTGAGAAGACTAGTATGTCCGAAACCACAGTATTCATAAAGTAGGCGAGAGATCCCCGGATGGCCTACTGCGTCCCGCCCAGAGTCCGAAGTGCCAATCGAGGGATACTTTTCTATCCCAGAAGCCCACGCGAGGGGATACGTCAGGGGTGTCAAACTCAATTCCTGGAGGGCCACAGCCCTGCAGAGTTTAGATGCAACCCTAATTAAACACACCTGATCCAACTAATCAAGTCCTTCAGGCTTAATTGAAAACTGCATGTTGGAGTACGGTTGGAACAAAACTCTGCAGGGCTGCGGCCCTTCAGGAACTGAGTTTGACACCCCTGGGATACGTCATCGAACGTAATGGAGAACAGCGATGAGGGTGTTTACAAATGTGAGTATTACAAACCAAAAACACGTTTCCTTGTGTTTAAATCGTATTTGTTGAGCTACTGTAGAGCAAGGTTATTTTCGTAAACGAAAACTGAAACTAAGACTAAAACTATTGGTCAAAAAACATTTTCGTAAACTGAAATAAAATTATCATTTCTAATTAAATGAAAAACTAAAACTAAACGAAACTAACAACAGTAACTGAAAAACTAACTAAAATAAAATGATAATTAGCAAAAATAAATAATCGTGTTCGTGATTTAATAAGCTCTCATTCTGTGCCAGAAAATGGACCTGTGGTTGTTTAGGGAAATAGATGGGCTTCATGCACGTGAGCTGCCTAAGTGGCTATTCACAGAGAATGCATTTTTGCATTTAAAAAACAAGACTCGGGCTATGAAATAACTAAAATATAACATGGGAAATAATAATAATGCACACCTTACAGCGCACGAACGTTTAAAAGCGTGCTTGACGTGCGAGAACAACATGAGGGTGAGTTAACAGACACAGAATTAAAATTTTTGGATGAGCTGACTTTTGTGAATAGTAATTTTGTCACGCTTTGCGATTACTATGGTAACGTCCGCCTCAAGTCCATGACACGAGCAACGCCTTGACTGTATAAAACGCATCCAAAATGAGAGAAAGCGATAGCCGTGCTGTGTTTTCACCGCTTGCCGTGTCCTGTGTAAAAGGGGCTTTAGAACTTGGATTTATTGCATTGCTCATCTGAAGCGCGCGCGCGTGCGCGCTGGAGCGGCTCGTCAAAGTAAAGTGCAAACATAATTTAAATCACCATATCGCATTTATTTTTGAGTAGTATGAGGTTTCAAAGCATTTTAGATTGTTTCTTCTTATATTGTATGTTCATAGAGGGAGAGACGGGACATACAGTAGTGTGCACCGGTGGCTCGTCTGTGCAAAAGATCCAACAAATGAATGCATTGAAACACAGATGGACAAAAATAAAGTTTACAGAGTTTCAATGACGATTGCAAAAAACATGCCTGCATCCCAATGTGCACACTGTCCATGCTAAATTCTATGTGATATTAGTAATTTTTAATAGGCCTACTATTTAGGGCAGATAGGGTGGATAGTATGCACATTGGGACGCAGGGCGTGTTTCCTCAAATCCAGCACTGGAGGGTCATTGTCCTGCAGAATTTAGCTCCAACCCTGATAAAAACTCTGGGTAATACTGTCTAGTATCTCTGAAAACCTTGATTAGCTTGTTGTTTGTAAACTATTGACATATTAAACAAGATTACATCTTTAATTTAATATGAAATGAATATGAATTAATAAATTGCATACATACAGTATAAGTTGCATATTTTTGTTTTTTGTTGAATTGTAAATAATAATTTTATTTTCATTATTAAGAGGTTTGTACGAGAGTTAACTGTAAACTGCAAACATTGGTTTGGTCTACATTGGAAGTGTTCCATTAACTCTGTTAAACTATAATTACTAAAACTGAAACTAAAATATATAAAAACTAAATAGAAATGTGTTCACAAAATAAACTAAACTAAAACTAACAAAACCATTAATGAAACTAATACTAAACTGAAATTATAGGAAATTTGAAAACGATATTAAAATAAAAACTAATTTAAAAATTCAAAACTATAATATCCTTGCTGTAGAGTAAACTGTTGATTTGCTGAAGTTGTAAGACACTAGACCGTAACGTTACAGTATATTTGTGATTTTTCTGTAAAAACACGTTTTATGTATAGCGAACAGGGGAGCTCCATTAATAATAATAATTCATTACATTTATATTGCGCTTTTCTTTTTCTAAGCACTCAAAGCGCTCTACATTGTCAGGGGGGAATCTCCTCATCCACCACCAGTGTGCAGCATCCACCTGGATGATGCGACGGCCAAGTAGGGCTCGCTGCATCCTGCGGTGGACATCCAACCCCGCCCACATCCAAGTGTGACGTCATAGGCCACGCCCATACCCAATACAGCCACGCCCACATCAAAGCGTTACGTCAGAAACCATGCCCTATCATATACGTCACCGGAATAACCCGGAAACCCGGAAGTAATGTTATGTCTAAGCAATTTAAGGCCATTTCGGAGATCTAAACAAAATAATGTTGTCTTTCGTTTTCTACTAATACACGTTTTCTTATTTCTTTAAAGGATGTCTAGGCTAAAATGGCACAACCTAAATCTAATATATTTATTGTCTAATGTACAGAACTGATTTAGTCATCACAACAGCCTGTAAAACACTTGCATTGATTGATTAAATTAGGCTAATTGTAATAAAACCTCTAAATCTTACCTTATTCATTTATGTAATGAGAAATTCACATTTATTACGATCGATTTTAAACTACCTAAGACACCCTTTAGATTTATCAAATTTAAAGGGGACAATTAGATTGTTATTGTAAAAGTCACAACACATTTTTATCATTTATAATTGTCATCCATTTATCATAAATTGTAAACATTTGAATGATAGGATTGACAGGAAAGGATTGACAGTTCTCCATACAGTATGCAGTAGGCTACACATAGATATGCTGTATAGAGATTACTTGCTTTGATAGATTACACAAGTAACATGGCATTGACATTCAGGCCTTGTTCATCAACAACACTTCATATGAAGTGTCCAGGTCCTCCACATATTTAAAGATTAATAAAGAGACATCCCTTGCTTCACTGGGTATTTTTATATTTATTATTTTACAAAAATAATTAAATTAAAAATTTTACAAAAAATATATGTTCTATAAGAGATATGTTCCAACTATCATGCTGAACAGATTATAAGTATGGATAGTTGGGTATTGCACATGTTTTATTGCACAGTGGGGAGAAAATTTAACTGTTCATGAGATGGATTGCTTGGGGGAAGAAACTGTTGCTGTGTCTGGTCGTTCTGGTGCTCAGAGCTCTGTAGCGTCGACCAGACGGTAACAGTTCAAAGAGGGAGTGTGCTGGATGTGAGGGGTCCAGAGTGATTTTGCCAGCCCTTTTGCTCACTTTGGATAAATACAGTTCTTGGAGAGTAGGGAGGGTTGTACCAATGATTCGCTCAGCAGTCCGGACTACACTCCATAGTAGAGGTCTTCACGGAGGACCCGAGACCCGAGGACCCGGGACCCGTACGGGTTCGGGTCTATATTTTAAATGGTCAGTCGGGTCCGGGTCGGGTCCCAATCTATTACTTCGGGTCCCGGGTCTTTTTAACTTTGTGTGTAATACCCGAGTCCATCGGAGAACACCGCACCCGCGAGTGATCAGTGTCAGTCAGCATGCGTGTGTGTAACTTGAAGTTTGTAAAATTAGGATGAGAAAAGTGTGAGCGGGAAATAAGGTGGAAGAAAAAAAAAAACACGCGTTACCTCAGCCGCCAGAAACAGAGCGCGGGCGGAGTTAATGTTAGTACTGCAAGCGGACGGTGATCATGGATTCCTGCATGAGTGATGTGGAAAAAAAGCTGAAAAAAATGGAGATGCACCTGTTATTGAACACGCACGCGGTAGAGTGTAACGAACTTCTAATTCTGTGCGTCTTTTGCTAAAAAAAAAAATGTATAGCTCCGAGTCTTTAATACAACCAACAAAAAGTATCGTTATTGTAGTTCAAAAGGGTAAACGTAACAGTCGAAGTTGACTCGAGATGAAAAAAAAAAAAAAACTGCGAAGTTGCATTAGTCATCCGTCTCCGTGACAGTGTAGGCTACTTTTAAAGCTGTAATAATGAGTGGATTAAGAAGGCTGTTTCAGTCGGCAAGAGAGGAACAGCCTAACATGGATGGACATGTATTGGCAAGGAGGATTGTATGCATCGCAGTCAGGGAGAGGGCTACTAACAGTAGTTAAGGAAACAAGTTTTTTTTCGCAACATGTTTATTGACTTAATAGCATTTGCTGTGCAATATGTGCCGATCGGGAGGGTGCAGTCGGGTCTGTGTCTTAACCAGCCGGTTTCGGGTCCAACTTTCGAATAATGGTCGGGTCGGGTCCGGGTAGTACATTTAAGGCATTTCTCGGGTCTGCACAGGTTCGGGTCCCACTTTCAAATAAAATACGGGTCCGGGTCGGTTCCGTGCAGCATATTTACGGGTCTCTTCGGGTTCGGGTATGAATTTTTGGACCCGTGAAGACCTCTACTCCATAGTCTTCTGAGGTCAGATTTGGTAGCTGAGCTTAACCAGACAGTTATTGACGTGCAGAGGACCAATTCAATGATGGCAGAGGTAGAACTGTTTCAGCAGCTCCTGTGGCAGGTTAAACTTCCTCAGCTGGCGAAGGAAGTACAACCTCTGCTGGGCCTTTTTTTTTTACAATGGAGTCTATGTGAGTGTCCCACTTCAGGTCCTGAGAGATGAACAAAAAGACATCTCTTGCTTAATCCGATTTGACTCCAGGTAGTCTTTGATGGCATTTTTTTTTTTTTTTTTACTGTCCATCTGGAGAAAGGCAGGCCCTTTCTCCTCCCCACAGATTAACTCACGGTGACACTGTATCTAGTGCCACGCTGGACCAATGTTCCTTACAAACTTCCACTTAATGTCCTCTTGGCACTCCTGTTAAAAATAGAGAATACGTGTGTGTTGGGTGGCATATTTGTCCACTAAATAGTATTTACCTCATCATTCTACATACAAGAATGTTTTAAACCACAAAAATCAATCATTCAATATCTAGAGTAATGCTCCCACCATACCTCCATGCACCAGTGCATGGCTTATGTGGTCCTCCAAGTGAACCGTAACGAGTAATTGTCTTTACTGTTGAAACTGCAGCAGGAACCCCTCATCCCAGCAAAACTGCTCTGCATCAGGCTAGGACCAAAAATGCATAGAATGCTGTAAAACATGACAAACAAACATTGACAATCATTGTGATCTTTCCATTAATATAGAATGATACAAAGATAATTTGCCACAAACACAGTTATCCAGCAATTCATAGTGAAATGATGTGGTTGCTCAACCAAGTTACTGTGCAGGGGTACTGTGATCAGTGTATATCATTAAAATATCATATGTATGTGAGTGAGTGTTTTGTGTGTGGGGGGAGGTAAGTACATGTGTGAGAGGGATGAAGTGTGTGTATGAGTCGGTGAGATGAGTGTTGTAAAAAAAAATGCACATTCAGTCAGCGTTAATTTTATGTTGTAAGAATCAGTGCACTAATAAATGTATAGTGCACTGATTCTTATGGCATAAAATTAACTCTGACTGAATGTGCAATTGTTGTTAATAACCCTTTTTTTTATAATACTTAACACTCTCACCTACTCATAAACGCACTTTATCCCTCTCACATATGTATTTACCTCTCCCCACACACATGATATTTTTAATGATATCTGGTCACAGAACCCTTCCACAGTATCTTGGTTGAGCAACCGCGTCTTGCTGGATAACACACACACACACACACACATACATATTTACGTTACTGATATCTAAGTAATAACATGCCTGTGTGCAGTTCAAAACACATACTAAGCATGCTGAACTGTTGTTTATACACATGCACATGCACACAAACGACCCACACATTCAGTTGTCAACGTTTTAAGTCTTCGTAAAGACCAAAGTTTTTTTTTTACTTACCAACACAGCAAACTTCTTAATTTTAGCGATTGGCAAACAATTCGACTTATCATCTTATCGATGCTTCTTCCTGTTTCAAAATAATAAGAATGTGGCGTATTTGGACACGGGTGTGGTTTGTGACGTCACACTTGGATGTGGGCGGGGTTAAGTTTCAAGTTTTATTTGTCACATACGCGACTATACAGAGAGTGTATAACCAGCAGTGAAATGTGAGTCAGGTCCGCTCCATGGACAGTGCAAATATTGTAGAATACAACACAAGGGAAGTATACATAAAATAAAATGAGTAAAAAATAAGATATAAAGAACTAAATATAAAATATAAAAGAATGTGCATCATAAGTCCAATACTCTTTTCAATTATGATAAATTATGTATTTTCTCAAATTCAAGGAGACATTGGGCGATCATTGTTTGCTGATGACGGGGCATTGTGGAAACGGGGAAGGAATATAAATCATATTACAGGAAAAATACTAGAGGCAATTGAAGTAGTAGAAAAATGGTCATATGCTTGGGTTATACAGGTTTAATGTGTATGGACAAACTATTGAACAAGTTAAAGTTTTTAAGTTTCTGGGTGTGTGGTTTGATGCAAAATTAACATGGAACGAACATATTGAAAAGATTGACACTAAATGTAAAAAGATTTTAAATGTGATGAGATGTCTAAGAGGATCCAGAGTGGGGAGCGAGTACAGCTGCAATGAAAAGTATGTATATAGCACTGATAAGATCAGAGTTAGATTATGGAAGTATTGTTTATGACTCGGCAGTCCATAAACCATATTGAAAGGTTTTTGAGAGACTTGTTAAGAGCCACATTAGCTCATCCATCCCTGTTACTTTGGACCCTCTTCAGTTTGCCTATCGTCCCAATAGATCCACTGATGATGCCATCTCTCACGTATATACTTCACTCCTCCCTCACACACATTGACAGCAGCAATGGGAACTTTGCAAGGCTGCTATTCATAGACTATAGCTCAGCTTTCAACACCATAGTCCCCATCAAGCTGACTTCTAAACTCACAGGCCTCGGCCTAAACACTTCACTCTGCGACTGGATTCAAGATTTCCTCACCGGCAGACCTCAAGTGGTGAAGGTAGGCCAGTTCACCTCCAACTCCATCACCCTGAACGTAGGAGCCCCGCAGGGTTGTGTCCTGAGTCCCCTGCTCTACTCTCTCTACACACATGACTGCGTGTCCTCTCACAGATCCACATCTATTATCAAATTTGCTGATGATACTGTGGTTCTGGGCCTCATTTCCAACAATGATGAGACCGCATACTTGGACGAGGTAGAGATACTCACATCATGGTGCCAGGACAACTGTCTCTCTCTGAATGCGAGCAAAACTAAAGAGCTGATTGTGGACTTCAGGAAAGAGACACCTGCTGCCCTACACTCCTCTTATGATCAGTGGGACCCCTGTGGAGAGAGTAAGCAGCTTCAAGTACCACGGTGTAAACATCTCCGAGGACCTGACTTGGACTACACACATTCAAACACCGGTTAAGAAAGCCAGGCAAAGGCTGTACCATCTGCGACAGCTGAGGAAATTCAGAGTCTCACCATCAATCCTGAAAACTTTCTATTCAGGGGCCATAGAAAGTGTATTGACTCAGTGCATCTCAGTGTGGTATGGAAACAGCTCCAGTCAAGACTGCAAAGCCTTGCAGAGAGTCGTGCGCTTAGCTGAGCGTATCTCAGGGTCTGCTCTCCCCTCTCTGCAGGACATCTACATCAAACGCTGCAGAAGCAGAGCTGTCAAAATCACCAAAGACTCAAATCACCCTGGAAACCGTCTCTTCACTCTGCTGCCATCTGGTAAGCGCTTCCGCAGCCTGATGGCAAAAACTGAGAGACTTAGGAGGAGTTTCTTCCCCCAGGCCATCAGACTCCTGAACTCAAACACAGCATCTTAACATCATCATGACTTCACTTATTAATCACTAGGGTTGGGTTCCGAAACCCGGTACCAATATGGCACTGGTACCTATGTAACCGGTATGTACTAGAACCGAATCAGAACGCAGATTTCGGTGCCTCATTTCGGTGCCATGCCTGAGCGATCGATTCAAATATTTGTCCTTTGTTTCTCCGAAACGCACGTAAGAAGCATCACAGGCTACAACTACAAATATTTCAGCAAAATGTATATTTTAGTCAGAGTTATTGCGCTCCTATTTCACTGCGCGCCGTCTGTTTGGCGCAAAGCAAAAGCTCACGCACTTCTGACAGCAAAATGGAAATATTTCCATGGCTTTCTAACATTTACAGATGGAGAATATACCTGTGAATTGTAAGTTATGCATTACGGAAAACAGCAAACACATTAAACAGCGCGAGAAGCACTGTCAGCGGCACACGCAGTCTTTCTGTCAGAGCATCTGTGAGTGCGAGCCGCTTTAAACTGAAACTATAAACTATAGGCTACTGTATCTTACGAGTGTTTTTTTTATAGCCCTTCATATAAAGCTGTTGATGTTTAGAACAAATTGTATTATGCACTTTCTCCGCAGCAGTTCAGTCTGTGTCCTCACTAGATATTTTATCAGATGCGCTCGTATCAAACTACTGTATGTCAATATTAACTATATTGCATAATAACATCGATTATAAAGAATATATCGATATATCGTACAAACTCTATATACCCAGCGCTTTAATTAAAATCCTAAAGCTAAAATTATCTTGTATTCGCGCCTGTTTAACCAACAAAATAGAACATTATAACCTTTTTAGTCCACAACACCAGTTAAATGCTTCCTTTTGTGATCTGATAGCTTCTTGTCACAGAATGAGGCAGAAAATATGTTCCATAGGCTACTAATGCATTGATTAGCAATGGATTTTAAATATACTTAATTATTATGAAAATACCAGAGATGGCTTGAATAACACAGACAAACTATATATTGTCGTAGTCGAGTGTTTAATGTATTTGTTTTATCATTCAAAACGTTTATATCTTCTGTTTACTCAGTTACAGGAATAGCAATGCCTTTGTCCATATTGGGGATTTCCTGGAGCTTCATTAGTTCCATATACAGTGTGTGTGTGTGTGTGTGCATGTGTATAAATATAAATAAAACAAGTATCGGTTCAGGCACCGTTTAGGCACCGGCACCGTTTTAAAAGTATCGATTTGGCTCCGGTATCGAAAAAAAACCAAACGATACCCAACCCTATTAATCACTCACAATAAGTAAGATACTTACACTCATTATTATCTACCTCATACTGACAGTGTCATTTGCACACATCACTTTCTGTGTTTTGGCATCTTATTTTTTCATTTATTTCTTCTGAAATTGCTGCTACATGTCAACCATGTACAACCTATTTGCACATTCCTCTCTTGTACAGTCATCTTAATATTTAAGTCTACAGTATACTATCATGCACATTTTATATTTTGTTCTTTATATCTTTTTCTTTTTTATTCATTTAATTTTATGTATACTACTTTGTTGTTTTTTTCTATAATATTGCACTGTCCATGGAGCGGACCTGACTCACTTTTCACTGCTGGTTAATACTCTCTGTATAATCGTGTATGTGACAAATAAACCTTTAACTTGAACTCCACAGGTGAATGTCTGACGAGCTGTGATACTGAAGCTTAACAGAAGGGGACAGTGTATTTGGTGTTTTGGTATAGTTTCTTCTTTTCTTGGTTTGTTATTTGCTTTAAGAATCTTTTTGCACTGATGTTGCTGTGTGGTGTGTCCCTTCCGTTAATGCTAGATTTATTATGGTGTCTTTGTAACTGTGGGTATTTAATTGGTAAACTGTTGATGAGACCCATTCTTTAGAATGTTTTAGAATTAATGATTTGTGCAAAATGAATGTTATTTCGGTCACATCTCTTGCTTATTCAGTAGAATCAAACCCGTTTCCTTGAGTTGCACCTGAGGGTGTGTAGTATTTCTCTGGGTGCAAGTCCTAGGGTGGCGTAGTCTTTCCAGTGTTACTGTTTCTGTTGCGCAACGCTACATTCTGGCGTAGTCGGCAGGGTCTACATTTGGTATAAAGCAGATGTGACTCCATTTATTTATTTATTCTATTTTGTGATATTAATTGGTGTTTGTTCAACTGTGAAACAACAGCTAGCGCATTAGTGTATGGTTTGTACGTTCCTCTCCTTTTCTATTTAGACTGTCACTTTGGAGGATGAGATGCAGCAATTGCGAGACCTGGTTGCCCAGCTTAAGGCTGATAACGAACGCCTGCGTCAGGAACGATCTGAGGTTCAGGCAATTTCTAGTGTCGTGCCCTCCGAGCTTAATGATAGGGGGGTGGGGTTAGACACGGGCCCAAGGTCTTCCTCCAATGGTAATTCAGTAGTGACGTAAAGGTGGATTTATGGGTTTAGGGAGAGGAAATGTCCTGTTTTTGAAGGCCGCACTGAAATTCCTTTGACTGATTGGTTGGAGGAAGTAAAGACCAGTATGCATGTTCGCCACTCCCCCCTTTATTGATGCACGCTTTTTGGTATGATCCTCTTGAAGGGGAAGCCAGGGAGGAAAAAAAATTTAGGCCCAGGGAAGATCGGGAAGATCCCGAGTGTTAAATACTCCTGGTGCTTAGTGAAACTGAAATAGTAGGATTATTCAGATTAAGTGACTCTTTAGCCATTTTATCAGATTTTTCATTTCCTGGTATATCAACATGCACTGGAACCCAAACAAAATTAACTATTATTCCCACATGTCTTAATCTATACAATATATTCTTAATTTCTATGAAGATATCATTTCTAACGGTTTGAAAAGTTTGAAGACTGATAAGTGAAGCCATTGAATCTGAACAAATCACCACCTTATTTGGCATCACTTCTTCTACCCAACTAAGTGCCATCTGAATTGCCACCATTTCGGCAGTTCTGGATGCAGCAGCTTCTTTTGTTAATGGCGGTTGGCAAACCAACTAAAATGGTGCATTCCCGCCACCTACTGGATAGGAGTGTGGAGCGTGTAATGTTTAGGAAGTTGGATAACAATACAATTAACTCTGGAGGAGAGGACAGGGAGAAAAAAATAATAATAAAAAAATACATTTTAAACCATTTTTAAATAAATAACAAATATAACAAAAAATGTAACTAAATAATACTACAATCTCTTAGTTCTATTTATCAATCTTGTTTCTTTTAAGAAAATAAAATCATGGAATATTCTTGATTGCTTTGAGCTATTTTCTAACATAACCTGAGGTGACAAATTATTTATTCCCAAGGATCTTAACGCTTGATTTAGTAGAAATCTTTCTCTTTCATATGCATCACACACTATACGTGTTCTATTGATTCAGCATGACCACAGTTATCACACTTTCCAGTTTCATGTTTCCCCATTCTATGATTGATCATTCACTGATTTAACAAACAATGTCCAATACGCATCCTTGACATTAAAACATCATCTTTTCTATTGCCATACTTTCTTCTTTCTAGACCTACTTTCTCTTGAATGTGATATAAGTGTCTACCTTTTCTTCCACTATCCCACTCCTTCTGCCATTTCTTTATTTCATTTGCAATTAACCCTTTTACTTCTGTTTTACTCATTGACACTCTAATGTCAATTTGTGCATGTTTCAAAGCCTGTTTAGCCAGACGGTCTGCCTCCTCATGTCCTTCCACACTGTGATGTACCCACATGAAGTTTACTATTAGTCCGGATTGACTTATTCTAAATAAACTCTGCATCACTTCAAATATCATATCTTGTGTTGCTGTTGCATTTCCACTTAACAAGCTATTTAAAACTGAAAGGGAGTCTGTGCAAATTACTGATCTTATTGGTTGTACTTCTTCTATCCACTGAAGAGCTAGGAATATTGCTATAATCTCTGTAGTAAAAACAGATATATGATCTGAAATTCTTTTTGAAATTTTTACTTTGAATTGGGGTATATAAACTACTGCTGCTGTGAATCCAGATTCAGATACAGTTCACCCAAAAATGAAAATTCTGTCATTTACTCATCTTCAAGTAGATCCAAACCTGTATGAATGTGTTTGTTCTGAACACAAAGGAAGATATTCTGAAGAAAGTTTGTAATCAGGCTGTTTTGGGACACCATTGACTTCAATAGTAGGAGAAAAATACTGCTCTGTTTCCCTCATTCTTCAAAATATCTTCCTTTGTGTTCAGAACAAATACATTCATACAGGTTTGGATCTACTTGAGGATGAGTAAATGATGACAGAATTTTAATTTTTGGGTGAACTGTCCCTTTAACTGCGTGTAAAGATTACCACAGTTGTAAAGTGCTTGAATGTGACTTTTGTAAAAAGGTGTAAGAACCCTGGTAAGATCTGTGTGAAGTGAACTTGCCGTCTCCTGGGCTTCTTTCAGGCATCCCAATATCCTACGTCTGTACAGTTATTTCCACGACTCGACACGTGTTTATCTCGTCCTGGCGCTCGCTCCTAAAGGAGATCTGCGCAGAGAGCTCCTGCGCTGCGGGACCTTCGACAACCAACGAAGTGCCACGGTACTAAACCACTGTATCGCTACTACACTGAATGCTCATCATTAATGTATGAAGACCGATAACATCTCATCATAACGTGTCTATGCTGTCTGTTTGCAGTATGTAATGAAGCTCGCAGATGCTCTGAGCTACTGTCACTCAAAGAACGTGGCTCACAGAAACCTCAGGCTTGAAAACCTTCTGCTGGGAGCCAATGGAGAGCTGAAGATCACAGACTTCGGATGTTCTGTCCACACGCCGCCCTCCGGATCAGTCTTCTGCTTGCATACGCAGGTGTAATCATAACTGTGGATTTGTGCATATCGGTGTTTGTTTCATTTAGCATTAAAGTGCTGGATATTGTCCTGTTGATTTCCTGAGAGGGTGTTTCTCATTGGTCTGTTGTTGTCTGGCAGCAGGAGGTCCACGCTGTGCTGTACACTAGACTACCTTCCTCCAGAGATGATTGAGAGTGAAACACACCATGAGACGGTCGATCTGTGGAGTCTTGGAGCGCTCTGCTATGAGTTTCTGGTTGGCCATCTACCTTTCGTAACAAAGACCCAAGAAGAGACGAGCCACAAGATTTCAAGAGTAAGTCAAGTGTTTAGAATCTTTTAACTTTTGCACAGTTTACCAGAACTGCAATGAAGCGCTTTAGAGGAAATGTTTTAGGTGTTGAAATTTGTGATCTTTAAAAAAAAAGTTATAGATCTACAGGACTACAAAATAACTTATGTAAATGCACTGTTGCTTTACATTTTGGCTAATCAAAGTCAAAGTCAGCTTTATTGTCAATTCTGCCACATGTACGTACATACATACAGAGAATTGAAATTGCGTTACTCTCTTACTCCCTGGTGCATACAGATAACACTAAACACAAACAGTAGAAGCAAAAATACAGATAAGTACAAATCTATATATATATATATATATATACACTAAGTAAAAAAATAAAAAAATAATAATATAAAAAAATGGATAAAGTGGCATAAGGCACATGGCAGATAGTGCAAATCAGTGAAATAAACAAACAAACAAACAGTGCAGAATATAAATGGTGTAGTGCAAAGAGCTTATCAAGACTATTTAAAGTGACAAGGAGCAGTCTTTTTTTCAGACTGTCAGAAGAGGTAGTTGAATGAGGTCAGTCCAATGCTGTACAAGTGACCGGTGCTTGTCTCAGTGTGAGTGTGAGTGTGTGTGTGTTCGTGTTCGTGTGGGGGTGGTGGTGGTGGTGGTGGTGGTGGTGGGGGTCAGAGTTCAGTGATTCGTGGGGTAAGAGAGGGGAGGGGGGCAAGGACGGGAGGGAGTTCAGCTTCCTGACAGACAGCTTCATCCACCAGGCTTTCAGTCTGTTTGTCCTGGCTTGGAGACTCCTCAGTCTCCTCCCTGATGGTAGCAGACTGAAGAAGTTGTGTGTCGGGTGGGTGGGATCACCTGCAATGCTGAGGGCTTTGCGGGTGAGACGGGTGTTGTAGATGTCCTGGAGGGAGGGGAGAGACACACCAACGATCTTCTCAGCTGCTCTCACTATCCGTTGAAGGGACTTGCGGCAGGACGCGTTGCAGGCGCCATACCACACAGTGATGCAGCTGGTCAGAATGCTCTCGATGGTGCCTCTGTAGAAGGTGCACATGATGGGGGCCGGGGCTCTGGCTCTTCTGAGTTTGCGGAGGAAGTAGAGACGCTGTTGTGCTTTCTTGGCTAGTGCTGCAGTGTTGTTGGTCCAGGAGAGGTCCTAATATGCATCATTAGTTTTTTCAATTGCTAACAAGCATTGTTCAATACTGAAACCACATTTTCATAACTGTTCATACAGTCTGCATCACTAACATGAATCTTGATCTCATCTCCAAAACTCACTCAGACCAACAAAACACTTCATATAGGACTCAATCTTGTTTCATCATAACACTGGGAACAATTCTCATTCAGAAAACATACATTTCATTCATAACACACTGATCTAAAAATTACTTGCAACAGGGAGCATTACATAAACGATGATCTTTTATCTTTGAAGTTTGAATGATTTGTCACGTATTTCATTATTGGATGAGAATAACCTCTTTTCATTTTACTGACTGTATTACAGCACAAATAATTAATGTTAAACGCAGCATTTCCACCCTATTTCTTTATATACCAAAAACAAAACATCAACATTTACTTGAAGAAAAAAAACACAAAAATACATATAAAAAGTTAAGAAAAAAATATAATAAAAAAATACATTCCGAGGCAATAATTACTACAACAACAAAAACCGTCATCAGTCTAGTATAATGAGGTGCAGTATTGGAGTGTTGAGTTTGTGTTGATGTTGGTTTCTCCCACAATCCAGAGACACACAGCACAGGTGACCTGGAGACTGTAGTGAGTGTGAATGTGTGTAATGGACTGGCCATCTGTCCAGGGGGTGTCCTGCATATGACCCAGGAAGGGCTCCAGCCTCATGACCCTATATAGGACAAGCGCTAGGATAAATGAATGGATGTTCAGTACTGTGTTCTGACTCTCTCTGACACACTTTTTTTCCCACCAATATGACACACTTTTTTTCCTACCAATATGTCTCCAAACAAAATCCCTGATCCAAAGCCATCCATTTATCAAAACATCCAAACAAGAAAGACTAAAAATAGGAATTTGGCTTGGCATTTATCAGCTGAAATTAGCCAAGAAAGACATTTATTTGTGTTTAGGAATAATAATTTGGCTTGGCTTTCATTTCATAAATATTCTGCATTTATTTGTGTTTGGAATAATAATTCTGCAGAAATGGACATAAATAGTTTGCTAAAATGTTATTTCATCGTTCTGATGAATTCCTGCAGAAATGGACAGTTTGCCAGTTTTGAAAGCGTTCTGATTTGAAAAACAGTGTTTTGCAGGTTGTCAGTTTTGAAAGCAGTGTGTTAGCATCTGAAAACAGTGTTTTGCAGGTTGTGGCGTATGAATGACAAAAGTGTTTGTGGTTATTGCATCATTTTGTCTGAAAGCAATGAAAAATGATTCTCAGTTTGGTCCACACAGACTTCTGTATCTGAATGTATGAACTGAATGTATGAACCGTTTTGAAAATGTAGCAATTCAATATTTTTTTTGGAGAACATTCGTGCACTAACTCTTATGAATTGACAATAAAAAGGTATTATAACAGTTTTTAATTCTGTTAATGTTATTTTAGAAAAACACGGCCCTATATAATTTGGAATGTTTTATTAAAACGAACTGATGATGAAATTATGACAATGACAATTTATTTATATAGCACAATTCATTTCAACTTCTGTCGACCAATGTGCTTTCCAGTAAAGCATTAAAAACAGAAAAAACACACAACAAACAAAACAGTAAAATTATGACATCATACACCTATGCCATCAGCCATACGCTTTAGAAAATAAAAATGTCTTTAGCCTGGACTTAAAGATATTAACAGAAGAAGCTTGTCTAATGGAGAGTGGCAAGGCGTTCCAAAGCATGGGGCAGCAATACAGAAAGCACGATCTCCCCTGCACTTAAGCCTCGACCTAGGTGTATACAATAGATCCTGGTTGGAAGACCGAAGGGATCTAATGGGTTGATATTCAGTCAGTAACTCACAAAGATAGGTAGAAGCCAAACCATTTAAAGATTTATAAACAAGGAGCAAAACTTTAAAATCCACTCTAAAACAAACAGGCAACCAATGTAATGAGCGTAAAATAGGAGTAATATGCTCCCTCTTCTTGACCCCGCTCAAAAGTCGCGCCGCAGCGTTTTGAACAAGCTGCAAGCGGGATATAGCTGTCTGGCTAATCCCAAAATAAAGTGAGTTACAATAGTCCAGCCTAGATAAAATAAAAGCGTGAATTACTTTTTCAAAATCTTTAAAAGAAAGAAAAGGCTTTGCTTTAGAAAGTAAACGCAGCTGAAAAAAACAAGCTTTGACTACTGAATTTATTTGACGGACAAACTTTAAGCCATCATCAAAAATGAAACCCAGGTTTTTTACCCATGGTTTCAGACATGGAGACATCTCACTCAAATCCAGTTTTGGGGAATCTAAAGATTCAGACGGGCTAAAAACAATAATTTCAGTTTTCTTTTCATTATAAATTAAAAAATTTAATGAAAGCCAAGCCTTCACATCCGCCAAACATGCCATAAGAGACTCAAAACCCACAGAATTCCGTCTAACAGGCAAATAAACCTGTGTCTCATCTGCATAGCAGTGAAATGATAATCCATGTTTTCTAAAAATCGAGCCAAGAGGGAGCATATAAAGAGAAAAAAGCAGAGGAGCCAGAATGGAACCCTGGGGAACCCCACAAGGCAAAGAAGCATTTCTCGAGTAATGTTCACCCATCTTGACTGAAAAACTCCTATTTGCAAAATACGATTTAAACCAATCTAGAGCTATACCTCTTAAACCAATGCAATGTTCTAATCGATCAATAAGAATAGCATGGTCAACTGTATCGAAAGCGGCCGTCAAATCTAAGAGCACAAGAACTGCAAAATCCCCAGAATCACATGATATTAAAATATCATTAAGAACCTTCAAAAGCGCAGTCTCAGTGGAATGGCATTTACGAAAACCTGACTGAAATGTTTCAAACATTAAGTTATCAGCTAAAAAACTTTGTAGCTGTGAAAACACAATTTTTTCCAGAATCTTGGAAATGAAAGGCAAATTAGAAATAGGCCTAAAATTAGTTAAAACTGCTGAGTCCAGATTCTGTTTTTTGAGCAATGGATAAACTACTGCATGCTTTAAGCAATCAGGCATAATGCCAGATTCTAAACTGCGATTAATTATAGTCAAGAGATACGGGGCAACATCAGTAAAAATTTGCTTAAATAAAAAAGAGGGAATAATATCCAGAGACGAGCCCGAAGGTTTAAGCTGCTCAACTATTTCCAGCAAATCTGAAAGTGAGACTAGTTCAAAGCGACTAAAAAAGGTAGTAGAGATAAAGGGGTTTGACGGATTAAAAACCGAGGGAGTTATCCCCAGCCGGAGATCCCTAATTTTCCTATCAAAAAATAATAAAAATTCTTCATGGAGAGGAAGCCCCAGGAACTGGAGAAGAAACCCCAGGAACAAGACAGGCCAACGGGTTGAGAGTAGCATTAATAATATTGAAGAGAGTCTTTGGACTAGAGCAGTTCTTATTGATAATATCTGACAAATGTCCGCATTTTGCTTTTTTCACTGCTTTCTGATATTTAAATAGTGTCCTTTAAAAATCTCAAAAGAAACATGAAGCCTGTCCTTTTTCCACTTTCGTTCCGCTCTTCTACAACATCGTCTAAGAGAACGAATGGAATCATCAATCCAGGGTTCAGAACGAGTTTTAGACTGAAAAGTCCTAAAAGGAGCCACAGCATTTAAAACGTTTGAACAGGTGGAATTAAACCTGGAGAGGAGTTCCTGAACACTAGCCTCACAGGAAAAATCGACAATAGATGGCATCACTTCATGAAAAATTGATAAAAGAGTCTTTAGTAGTGGGAGTAATACGCCGAGAAAGGCGGCCACAAAATGAGACTGTAGGTGCAACAGCAGAGCATGAGACCGTAAACGTAACAGTCTTATGGTCAGAGAAGCCATTTTCACAGACTTCTAGATCAGTGATACTAAGTCCATGCAGAAGCACCAAGTCAAGTATATGGCCACCCTTATGAGTGGGAGCATTAACCCCGATAGAAAAATCAAAAGCATTTAGTAAATGGGTAAACTCCTTAGCTAAGCGATCATTCATGCAACAAACATGAACATTAAAATCGCCGAGTACAAGAAGCTTATCATATTTCGGAGTCACATCACCCAGGAACTCAGCAAATTCCGTTAAAAAGTTTGTATTAAATTTTGGCGGTCGATAAATTACCGCTATCAAAAGCGGATCGCCAAGTTCCAAAACAAACAATTGAAGTTCAAAGCTGCTGTAGTTATTACTCGCCACTGAGCGACAGATAAAATGATCTTTAAAAATAGAGACAAGTCCGCCACCCCGACCAGTTGTGTGTGGGGAATTAAAAAACAAACATTTAGGTGGCAGAAGTTCAGAGAAAGGGCTCAAATCACCTGGACAGAGCCAGGTTTCAGTGAGAAATAAAAAATCCAAGTTTCGGGAGGAGAACAAGTCACTTAAAATGAAACACCCACATTTCTAAGTCTTAGAATTTTGTTTGTTAGATTTTTTATCGATCAAAGTCATCCTTAGATGCAGAGGGTTTGCGGTAGATTCTTTGCGTTGCTTTGCCCGAGGTAGAGAACGAAGATGTTTCAAACACACTCCTCCATGATAAAAACGAGGAGAAAAGGCAGGAGAATATACATCAAAGGCCGGGACCGCCGCAGTCGGAGCCAGGGGAATTATCCACTCCCGAATTGGATCCAGGGAGCGCCGACGAACAGCACGACCTTCAAAAACTCCATCCGAACAGAAACGCTCTCGATGATTCAGCAGCGCCAGCCTTCGCTTAACAGCAATGCCACCCCGTTTTCCCCGGCGTCGCCTCCGCCTCCAGGTCGGTAAGGAGCAAGGCCAGCGGCGTAGATACCCAGGTATAGACGATAGTATGGGAGATGGGGTATAATGAGAGCCATTCCGTAGTAACAACGCATTTGCAGAAACTTGCAAATTTAAAAGAGATGCCCGATCATATGTCAGTACCAGTGAGGCACAACGCAGCGGCTGGCAGATAAAACAAGTTAAAATAAACAAACAAACAAACAGCACATGGAGCGACGGACGGCAAGCCACACACATCGGCGCCATCATCATCTGACTGTCAATCTGACTGTCAAAATTAATATAAAACTAGGTTAAAATTTGCTGTAAAAGTAGTATTAAATGCCTAATGTGATATTACTAAATGGAGCCTTGCTGTAAAGTGTCCCAGTGTCATTTATTATTGTGCTCTTAATGATAAACAGGGTTTCATTAAAGGAAATCGAGTGATCAGAGGCTCTTGTTAATTTAATTAGAGTTTAATGTGCTGTAAATGTTCTGCTTTTGTGCTGTCGAGATCATTGTGTAGTTATTTTTAACATCTGTTTTATGTAGGTGAACTTCAGTCTGTTTGATGTAAATGTATCTTATAGGCTTTCACCGTTGTCATGTTTCAGCCTTGATTGATTGATTGATTGATTGATTATCTCTCCATGTCTGTGTTTCTCTCCAGGTTGAGTTAACTTTTTTTTTTGATGTAAACGTCAAGTCACCTTTATTTATATAGCGCTTTTAACAATACAAATTGTGACAAACCAACTGCACAATATCAAAATGGGAAGATAGTGTCAATAATGTAAAATGACAAGATTAAACACTCAATTTTCAGTTAAAGGCATTTCATTATTGAATTCAGTGATGGCATCGTCCAGCTCAGTTCAAAAGTTTCAAAGTTTCTGTTCAATCAAGTCGAAGATATTGCTAGAAATGAAGTGTCCCCAACTAAGCAAGCCAGAGGCGACAGCGGCAAGGAACCAAAACTCCATTGGTGACAGAACGGAGAAAAAAACCTTGGGAGAAACCAGGCTCAGTCGGGGGGCCATTTCTCCTCTGGCCAGACGACACAGCAGTTCAATTCCAACTGCTGCAAAGTCAGATTGGAGGGCTCAACTGCTTCCCGAGGTCTTGTCGTGATGGCTGTCTAGGTGACGGGGTCCTCACTGGGGGTCTGTCTCTGGGGCTCATCTAGATGTCCTGGTCTCCGCTGACGTTCAGGGCTGTAGAGGTCGTCTCTAGGTGCTGATCCACCATCTGATCTGGTGAATGCAGTGACCTCGGAATAAGAAAGAAACAGACTAATATTAGCATAGATGTCAATCTTTTTACGATGTAACGAGTACATCGTGTGTTATGGGAAGTGTTCCCGGTTCCGGTTGATCTAATTAATGCAGCCTAACAATCCTTTAACGGATCTGAATAATAGATGTGTATTAGTGTGTTATGTGTATGCCAGGTTAAAGAGATGGGTCTTTAATCTAGATTTAAACTGACAGAGTGTGTCTGCCTCCCGAACAGTGTTTGGTAGATTGTTCCAGAGTTTGGGCGCTAAATAGGAAAAAGATCTGCCGCCCGCAGTTGATTTTGATATTCTAGGAATTATCAAATGGCCAGAGTTTTGAGAACGCAGCGGCCGTGGAGGACTATAATGCAATAAGAGCTCGCTCAAGTACTGAGGAGCTAAACCATTCAGGGCTTTATAAGTAATTAACAAGATTTTAAAATCTATACAATGTTTAGTAGGGAGCCAGTGCAGTGTTGACAGAACCGGCTAATGTGCTCATACTTCCTGGTTCTAGTAATAACTCTAGCTGCTGCATTTTGAACCATCTGTAGTTTAAGCGTGCAGAACAAAAACCCAATAAAGCATTACAATAATCTAACCTTGAGGTCATAAACGAATGAATTAATATTTCTGCATTTGACATTGAGAGCATAGGTCTCAGTTTAGATATATTTTTAAGATGAAAAAATGCAGTTTTACAAATGCTAGAAACGAGGCTGTCAAAGGAGAGATTGCTATCAAATAGCACACCTATAGCACACCATGCACTGCTCATTAAATATGAATGATGGTAGAATCTTGTCAAATCATGCAATTAAAAAAAATTATATTAATATTTTGTTAAATAAGAGATTACTTAATTTGAGTGTATTGATCATTTGGTAATAAAAACAAAATTTTTATTTAATGAAACATAATAGTTTGTCTATATCCCTTGAACACAGCATCCTTGGGCTGACGGATTGGAACTGTCGGTGAAATGTGCAGGTGTCGTGAGCATCCCAGGGCACCCGGGTATGCTCAGAACACCCCACACAGCTCACCATCAAGCCCCACTGTCAACCCAAGGGCACTGTGTTGTGGTCGTTCCCGGGTGCCATGGCTCCTTGCGAACCGAAACTTTGCCCCAGGATGCATCAGTGGGCAAAAACATCAGGGTTCTGACGACACCCCGTTGGGGAGAGTGCAGCAAACTTCTTGTGGACTGAGTCCTTTGGCCGATGGTTGGAAAATGTGGGTGAAATGTGCGGTTGTTGTGATGATCCCTGTACGCCCAGGGACCTTCACAACACCCACACATTTCACCCGACATGCCCCAACATTCGGCCCAAGGACTCAGTCCACAGAGAGTCACGGCACCACCCTAGCGGGGTGTCATCGGACACTTAATGCTTCGACCACTGAAACAACCTGGGCCAGAGTCTCAGTTTGCAAGGAGCCATGGCACCTGAGGACGACCACAACACAGATTCTTTGGTCTGACGGTTGGGCATGATTGGCAAAACACGTAGGTGTCTTGAGTATACCTGGGCGCACAGATATGCTCAAGCAACCCACACGAGTCACCCACCAAGCCCTACTGTCAGACCAAGGACTCCATGTTGTGGTCGTTCCCAGGTGCCATGGCTCCTTGCGAACCGAAACTTTGCCCCAGGATGCATCAGTGGGCAAAAACATCAGGGTTCTGATGACACCCCCCGCTGGGGAGAGTGCAGCAAACTCCTTGTGGACTGAGTCCTTTGGCCGATGGTTGGAAAATGTTGGTGAAATGTGCGGTTGTTGTTATGATCCCTGTACGCCCAGGGACCTTCACAACACCCACACATTTCACCCGACATGCCCCAACATTCGGCCCAAGGACTCAGTCCACAGAGAGTCACGGCACCACCCTAGCGGGGTGTCATCAGACACTTAATGCTTCGACCACCGAAGCAACCTGGGCCAGAGTCTCAGTTTGCAAGGAGCCATGGCACCTGAGGACGACCACAACACAGTTTACATTATTTTAAACGAGTCTACCCCCCAAGATTACTGTTACAAAAATGAGCCGCGTCCAAAAGGCAAAGGGGGAGGTGTTGCTACAATTTATAACAATATTCTCAGTATTTCTCAGAAGACAGGCTTTAAGTATAACTCCTTTGAAGTAATGGTGCTTCATATAAAATTATCTAGAGAAAAAAGTATTAATGATAAATCCTCCGTGTCGTTTGTACTGGCTACTCTATACAGGCCACCAGGGCACCATACAGACTTTATTAAAGAATTTGCTGATTTTCTATCAGAGTTAGTGCTGGCTGCAGATAGAGTCCTAATTGTGGGTGATTTTAATATCCATGTTGATAATGAAAAAGATGCATTAGGATCAGCATTCATAGACATTCTGAACTCTATTGGGGTTAGACAACACGTTTCAGGACCTACTCATAGTCGAAATCATACTCTAGATTTAATACTGTCACATGGAATTGATGTTAATGGTGTTGAAATTCTGCAGCAAAGCGATGATATATCAGATCATTATCTAGTCTTGTGTAAACTCCATATAGTTAAAGCTGTAAATTCAACTCCTTATAAATATGGTAGAACCATCACTTCTACCACAAAAGATTGCTTTGTAAGTAATCTTCCTGATTTATCTCAATTCCTTAGCATATCCAACAGCTCAGAACAACTTGATGTAACAGAAACTATGAACTCTCTCTTCTCTAGCACTTTAGATACAGTTGCTCCTTTACGCTTAAGGAAGATTAAGGAAAAGAGTCCAACACCGTGGGTATAATGAGCACACTCGCACTCTAAAGAGAAGCAGCCGGGAAAATGGAGCGCAGTTGGAGGAAAACAAAACTAGAGGTATTGCGGTGCGTTTAGCTTGGCGGGAAAGTACTCTATCCTACAGAAAAGCTTTTAAAAACTGCTATATCGGCTTTTCTCTGGGTAGCTTCGATTGTATTTTATTGCAGGTTTTTTTAGGCGTGTAGGTATCAATAGGCACAGGTTGTTCATTAAATTTTGTACCCCAAATCAAGCTATCAACATTTTTGGTTCTTTTCCCACTGCACAGCAGCACATGCCAGCTAATGCTGAACTGAACTTTTTTACTTCCAAAATTGATACTATAGAGATCAATTGTAACCATGCAGCCGTCAGCTATATTTCACATCAAATAGTGTACTATATAGATCCCCTGAGGAACAATTCCACTCATTCTCTACTATAGGAGAGGAGAATTGTTTAAACTTGTTAAATCATCTAAACCAACATGTATGTTAGACCCTATTTCCATCTAAACTCTAAAAGAGCTGCTTCCAGAAGTCTTAGATCCTCTTTTGGCTATTATTAATTCGTCATTGTCATTAGGATATGTCCCCAAAAACTTTAAATTGGCTGTTATTAAGCCTCTCATTAAAAAAACCACAACTTGACCCCAAAGATCTAGTTAATTACAGACCGATCTCGAATCTCCCTTTTTTGTCAAAGATATTAGAAAAGGTTGTATCCTCACAATTACATTCCTTCTTAGAGAAAAATGATATCTGTGAGGATTTCCAGTCAGGATTTAGACCGTATCATAGTACTGAGACTGCTCTCATTAGAGTTACAATGATCTGCTTCTATCATCTGATCGTGGTTGTATCTCTCTATTAGTTCTACTGGATCTTAGCGCTGCGTTCGACACTATCGACCACAACATTCTTTTGAATAGACTAGAAAACTTTGTTGGCATTAGTGGAAGTGCATTAGCATGGTTCAAATCGTACTTATCTGACCACCATCAATTCGTAGCAGTGAATGACGAGGTATCATATCAATCACAAGTGCAGTATGGAGTTCCTCAAGGCTCAGTACTAGGGCCGTTACTTTTCACGCTTTATATGTTACCCTTGGGAAATATCATTAGGAAACACGGGGTTGGCTTTCACTGTTATGCTGATGATACTCAGCTCTATATTTCTTCACGGCCTGGTGAAACACACCAAATTGAGAAACTTATGGAATGCATAGTCGATATAAAAACTGGATGACGAGTAATTTCTTACTGCTAAATTCTGAAAAAACAGAGGTGTTAATTATCGGACCTAAAACAAGTAATAACCTAGAACACTGTCTAACACTTGATGGCTGCTCTGTAAATTCTTCGTCATCAGTCAGGAACCTAGGTGTGCTATTTATTAGTAATCTCTCCTTTGACAGCCACGTTTCTAGCATTTGTAAAACTGCATTTTTTCATCTTAAAAATATATCTAAACTGAGACCTATGCTCTCAATGTCAAATGCAGAAATATTAATTCATGCGTTTATGACCTCAAGGTTAGATTATTGTAATGCTTTATTGGGTGGTTGTTCTGCACGCTTAATAAACAAATTACAGATGGTTCAAAATGCAGCAGCTAGAGTTCTTACTAGAACCAGGAAGTATGACCACATTAGCCGGTTCTGTCAACACTGCACTGGCTCCCTACTAAACATCGTATAGATTTTAAAATCTTGTTAATTACTTATAAAGCCCTAAATGGTTTAGCTCCTCAGTACTTGAGCGAGCTCTTATCGCATTATAGTCCTTCACGTCCGCTGCGTTCTCAAAACTCTGGCCATTTGATAATACCTAGAATATCAAAATCAACTGCGGGCGGCAGATCTTTTTCCTATTTAGCGCCCAAACTCTGGAACAATCTACCAAACACTGTTCGGGAGGCAGACACACTCTGTCAGTTTAAATCTAGATTAAAGACCCATCTCTTTAACCTGGCGTACACATAACACACTACTACACTTCTATTATTCAAATCCGTTAAAGGATTGTTAGGCTGCATTAATTAGATCAACCGGAACCGGGAACACTTCCCATAACACATGATGTACTTGTTACATCGTAAAAAGATTGACATCTACGCTAATATTAGTCTGTTTGTTTCTTATTCCGAGGTCACTGCATTCACCAGATCAGATGGTGGATCAGCACCTAGAGACGACCTCTACAGCCCTGAACGTCAGCGGAGACCAGGACATCTAGATGAGCTCCAGAGACAGACCCCCAGTGAGGACCCCGTCACCTAGACAGCCATCAGGACAAGATCTCGGGAACCAGTTGAGCCCTCCAATCTGACTTTGCAGCAGTTGGAATTGAACTGCTGTGTCGTCTGGTCAGAGGAGAAATGGCCCCCGACTGAGCCTGGTTTCTCCCAAGGTTTTTTTCTCCGTTCTGTCACCAATGGAGTTTTGGTTCCTTGCCGCTGTCGCCTCTGGCTTGCTTAGTTGGGGACACTTAATTTCCAGCAATATCGTCGACTTGATTGAACAGAAACTTTTTGAACTGAACTGAGCTGGATGATGCCATCACTGAATTCAATAATGAAATGCCTTTAACTGAAAATTGAGTGTTTAATCTTGTCATTTTACATTATTGACACTATTTTCCCATTTTGATATTGTGCAGTTGCTTTGTCACAATTTGTATTGTTAAAAGCGCTATATAAATAAAGGTGACTTGACTTGACAATCTCCAAAAGCTAAAGAATAAAACTATGATTTAAGAGTAGACTTAAAAATATCCAATAAAGTAGACCAAAAAAGGTCCGATCAGCCTTTGATTCTCAGCAACACCGTGGCACAGTTAAAAGCAGGACAATAACACACAATGAGATCACCAATATAGCTTGTTGCAAGCCAGACAATGCCTTGTATACAAACATTGGAATTTCAAAATGAACCCTGAATTTAATGGGAAGCCTGTGAAGGGATGCTAAAACAGGGCAGATATGGTCCCTCTTTTTAGACCCAGTCAGAAGTCTTGCAGACGCTTTTTCAATAACTTGCAATCTTAAGATTGAAGGAGACCAGGGGGCTGTTCCATAAAACAAGTTTACCAAATAAAGCATGCTTGTTTTAGTTAGTCTGACTTATAAAGCAAATGTACCATAGCTTAAGAACTGTAGCAACTTATTCTGGTAAACTATTGTGCCCAAGATTTAATTACATTTTTTAAAGATATATAAAAGCATTTGAACAGTTGCCACTTGGTATTTACTCTGGGTTTACGGCAGCTGTACATTTATGGTTATTAGTTGAACATTACAAACTAAAATTGCTCTTTATTAAAAACACTAAATTAAAAGTTAAAATCACTAAATGAAATAAAAATAAGAATAAATAGACAACAGACTACATTATAACTGATAAGCAGAATACACTAACTAATTTGAGCCAATAATTAGGGTTGTATTAGCTAGCTTACATTTGATTTATAGTTACTGATATTACAAAAATACACGTATTTGTAGGTTTAAAATGTGTTTAAAGTCCAAAAACAAATACTTTAGCAAAATTAATATTTTTCTCAATCATGTCCGTTTAGCACTCCTTCACTCGCGCAAGCCTCGCCCACTCCTGACAGCAAAATGGATAGACTGTATTTGCATGACTTTTTAACATTTACAGGTGAAGAATATAACTTTGACATGTCAGTTATGCACTGGGGAAATCAATGTCTCAAAGGCATTAAACACCACAAATATATTCACTGTTTGCACAAGCGTGCACATCAAATTATCCCAACTCACTGAACATGGGTTAAATTAGTGAGATTGTGTGAACTTAAATTGTCATTTATGGAACTTCTTCATCCCCAATTGATTTGTTAGGTTATTTCAATTCAGGCTTTGCACTTCAATCCCTGCTTTTCTTCCCCAATTGTCTTTTATGAAACAGCCCCCAAAATGAAGACAATCCAATCGTGAAGTGACAAGTGCATAAATCACAACTTCCAAATCTTTACCTGAAAGAAGCTTCAAGTGTGCAACAGACCTCAAATGGAAGAAGTCTCCTCTAACAACAGCACCAATTAGTTAAAAAATAGTGAAGAATCAAAGATCACTCCAAGGTCTTTAATTTGTTTATGTGCACTGGACCTGGGCTACCAGAGTGGAGGAATTTATACTGCAAACTACAATTAACCCCGCTGTTTTATCCTCATTTAGCTGCAAAAAATAATGTCATCCATTTCTTCAACATCAACAATTCCATAACACATCGAATGAAACCGTGGTGTCAAGCCTTACTGGAATATAAAACTGTGAATCATCCACATAAGTGATATTAAATTTATTTTTTTGCTAAATGTGGGCGAAGGAAAGCATATAAAGGGAAAACAAAGTTCCCAAAATGGACCCCTGAGGCACACCATACAAGATGAAGAAAAATTTACCCTAAATTTTCCTAAATTTACAAAAAAAGCCCTATTCTCAAGATAAGCAAACCACTGTAATGCGGTGCCTCGGATATACATTCAAGTCATTCAAGAAAAACCTCATGTCAGTGGTATATCCAATCCTATCCAGAATGCTGGATTACCGTCAATCTTCAAACAACAACTGAAAACTCATCTCTTTCGACACTACTTAAATTCATCCTAAACCCCCCCCCCCCCCCCTAATATGCTAATTTTTTATTTATTTCTCTTTATCTATTTTTTCCCTCGCTAGCTTGTACTTATTTGAACAATGCCTGAGACTTGTTACGAGTACTTCCTCAGTCTGTTTGCCTCTTCAAGATGAACCGCTTTAAGTATTCCCCAATAGTAAGTCGCTTTGGATAAAAGCGTCTGCAAAATGACTAAATGTATAAAATGCCACGCTCCGGTCCAACAAAACCAGCACAACACAATTTGTAACCCTCGACAGATCTGACTCAGTGCTACGTAATTATCTAAAACCAGATTGGAAAATATTAAAAGAATCCAAATAAGACTGAAGCTGTAAAAACACTACTTTCTCCAAAAGCTTAGTAATAGAAGGAAATTTAAAGATCGGCCGATAGTTACTGCACACTGCAGGATCAAGATTTTTTTTCCAACAGAAGTTGCACAATTGCATGTTTAAAACTGGCTGGAACAACACCATTGACTAAAGCACTGTTAACTATAGCCATTGCCACAGGACTAATAATAGAAAAAAATAGACATTTGACTAAATGCTGTTCTTTATTTTTTATTCAAAGATTTCTGAAAAAGTATCACAGGTTAAATTTTTTTTTTTTTTTTTTTTTTTTTTTAATTATGAAGCAGCCCATCAGTTAACAACCCTGATATTAATCAGCATATTAGAATGATTTCTGAAGGATCATGTGACACTGAATACTGGAGTAATGATGATGAAAATTCAGCTTTGAACAACATTACATCAACTTCTGATGAACATTAATTTTTTATTTGATTTTACACTTGGTTTACACATTATTTCTTATTTACATATAATGCAGAGATTCCCAAACTTTGTCATCCGAACCTCTTTCACCTAATATATTTACTTGAAGTACACTTGAGATTTAAAAACAAATATATAATTATGTTTCATAGGACTATTAATACATTTCAGCTTTGATCACAGCAATAAATTATATTTTACAGTATATTAAAACAGAAAATCATTATTATTATCATCATGCCTATATCAGGCATGTATTTTTTACTGTACAAATAAATGCAGACTTGCTGAGCAGAAGAGACTTCTTTTAAATCATTAGAATATATTACAGATCCCAATTTGAACACTGTGTGAATGTTATAATAAATGTATACAGCTGTTGCAGGGTAATTATTATCATCATTATTATAGTCTTATTACAATACTAACATTTATGAATGTTGATGGAGTTGTTGCTTTTTCTTAGAAGAAACATGCAGAAGATCTCAGTGCTTCTTTTTATTGACAACAACATGCAGTTATTTAAACAGGGCCAATTTGCTGCCCTAGGCAAGATTTTACCCGGTGCCCCTTGCCTCACATTATGAATATTAACCAACAATGAGCAATACATTTGTAACAGTATTTATTATTTTTGTTAGTGTTAGTTATTGACAATTAACCTTATTTTAAATTGTTGCAGTGAAACTATAAAAATGTAGTCACTTTATAAATTAAACAATTAAACATCAAGAATAATTACATCTGGTATTCCTGCACAAAACTGTATTAGCATACAGTAGGCTACTGTTTAATCTTCAAAATAAATTTGAAAAGCGTTTGATTTCCAGTTGATGGCAGCAATGTTGTACTATCCCATTCTAATGTTTTCACCCTGAATTATAGCCTACTGAGAAACGTACAATAAATCCCCCAAAACTACACAACTTTAGCGTAAAAATGTGATTAAAACATGTCATGAAAAATTACACTTATGTTACAAAATCTTGGATCTCTGGAACTCCAGAATTTAGTGTTTGGTAACTATTCATTTTATGTATATTTCTGCTGAAGGGCACAGGTAGCTAAATATGTCATTTATTATAATGGGTTTGTGTGAAGATTGTTTTAAGTTCACTTAAATTGGAAGTTAAGTCTAATGTTAAAATTGATAGCTCTCAATTATACTGTAATGCTGAATGGCTACAGTCAATGGTTAAATATTAAGGGGACATCAGTAGTATTGATATCAGTGATGCTGGCCTTCAAACATAAAAAAGATGCCATTAAAGAAATATTATTAAAAATATATTGCCTTTATGTTGTTTGTACATTGTACATTTGAAGATTGAATGTGAAATTATAGCAATATAAAAGTATATTTAAAAACTTTAACGTTAGGTGGGATTAATCAAGATTAATTTTAGAAAAAAAATCGTTTTTTTTATCGATTGACAGCACTAATATTTATATTAAAGTATTTGGTAATTTTATAATTAAAGCCTTTTTAATGTTTTTAAATGGTTGTATTTGTGTTTCACTGCTGAATTACATTTAGCAGTTTCTGGGCCACATTTGGGCCTGGGACCAAGCCGAATCTCAGCCGGATCTGGCTTAAAGTGTCTGGGCCTGACCTGGGCCACATAAAATAATAGAAGTCACTCTACAGTATGCGGGCCAGATCTGGGCCACGTCAATAAATAAGAGTCATTTTACAGGGCGTGGGCCGCATCTGGGCCAGAGGAAATTGTTTGAGTCGGTTTTAAGTGTGTGGGCCAGTTTTGGACCGGGGTGAAGCAAGGTTGTGGCCCAGAGGTGGGACAGACAAATTATCTCTCAGTTCTGGGCCACTAAATGAAAGCACTTTCTCTGTGGTGTTCCTAAAAATCACAGCAATACACGCACACTTTCTCAAACTGACTGACCTTTTACGACCAAACACAGACGAGAATAAACATCTGCTTAAATCAGCTTCATTAAGAGCCTTTGATCAGCGACAAACACACTTCACTAAACAAAAGCACGATTATTCTGAATAACTGCAGAACTACAACCAAGAGAGGAAACATTCAACACACATTGTTTTACCATCTTTTAACATTTTATAATGACTCAAACAACCAACATATACATCTAGAAACTGTGTTCACAAGCGTAGCACTTACCCGCATCAGCTGGACCGGAGTGTTCTTCTTCTGTTGGCATCCAGCTTGAGAAACCAGAGTGAATGTGGAATGAGCTTTTATACCTGTGCTGCGGTGCATCATGGGTAATGGGAGAAACCAAGTGGTGGTGGTGGTGGTGGGGGGGGGGGGGTGGTATGTTAATTAACCAAATAACTGAATCTAGTGTTCATATAAACTTTATATTATAATTTTATTAACAGACATTTATAAATATCTCTGCATTGTCGAACCGTTTAATTAAAAAAAAAAAATAAAAATAAAAAAACACAAAAAAAAACACACTTTGGTTTCTCCCATTTCCCATGATGCACCGCAGCACAGGTATAAAAGCTCATTCCACATTCACTCTGGTTTCTCAAGCTGGATGCCAACAGAAGAAGAAGAAGACTTGGGTCCAGCTGATGCGGGTAAGTGCTGCGCTTGTGAACACAGTTTCTAGATGTATATGTTGGTTGTTTGAGTCATTATAAAATGTTAAAAGATGGTAAAACAATGTGTGTTGAATGTTTCCTCTCTTGGTTGTAGTTCTGCAGTTATTCAGAATAATCGTGCTTTTGTTTAGTGAAGTGTGTTTGTCGCTGATCAAAGGCTCTTAATGAAGCTGATTTAAGCAGATGTTTATTCTCGTCTGTGTTTGGTCGTAAAAGGTCAGTCGGTTTGAGAAATTGTGCGTGTATTGCTGTGATTTTTAGGAACACCACAGAGAAAGTGCTTTCATTTAGTGGCCCAGAACTGAGAGATAATATAACAAGATGTCATGTTTCCAGATGTTTTGTACTTCTCCTTTATTATCCGTATTGCGTCACTGACCGTTGTTTCTCTGAATAATGGTTTTGGGCAATTCCATGCCAAAGTAAACCTTACCATGAAAAAATACGTTTTTACGAAAAGAATAAGTCTATATTTTATGGCATTAACGTGCTTTAATAGAAATTTGAAGGAAATCACTGTTTATCCACCACATATGAGGGGTGCAACTAAAGTAAAATTACATTTTCATCCGATATTTCATAGAAATGAATTCAAATACAAATTGTGTTTGTTTTTATTTTTTATCGTTGCATGTTAAAAACAATTCACTATGCAGATGGAAAATGTGAAACTGCAATCTTATTCGCGGTCTATAGCATTTTATAAATATTTGTACAATATTCAGCACATTTAACTTAACCTGTTTTGCATCTTTATTATTTAATGCATAAGCGATTTAATAAAACACATTTATGAGAGTCATGAAAACAACTGTTAATCTTGATCAACAACAACTAATGATCATCGGTCCGTTAGATCATTTTAAAACATCTAATAGCCTTCAGATTACAGGTTATAACTGCGTCTGTCTCGGATGTAGACTGAAGATTTATTTTAATGTGGATCGCATACTCGAGCGTTAACAGACGCGTGCACACATAGACATCAAAGGAGGCTTGAGCACCTGCCCGTTTTCTTCCTCCAGAGAAAGTGAGGCACATAAAGGTGCATAAAATCCAGTAAACATTGACAATGCTGTATGATGGAATTAAATAAAATGTAATACTGTGGTGTAACCACTAGATGCCTGTATTTCCATTTCCCTATCAGTAAATCAGTAGATTTTTCAGCTTTTTTTTTAAATATAAGCTTTATGATCTTCAAGGCTGTACTGTGTTTTTTGTTTTGTTTACAGTACAGTAAAAAAATTAATAGCTATTGTGAAATATCATTGTACTTTAAAATAATGATTTTCTGTTTTAATATACTGTAAAATATAATTTATTGCTGTGATCAAAGCTGAAATGTTTTAATAGTCCTATGATGCATAACTATATATCTGTTTTTAAATCTCAAGGGTACTTCAAGTACAGTTGATGTAATGTTGATCAAAGCTGAATTTTCAGCATCAACAGCCGTTTTAGTGTCACATGATCCTTCAGAAATCATTCTAATATGCTAATTAATATAAGTGTTGCAAACTGTTGGGCTGTGTCACTTTTTTCAGAAATCTTTGAATAAAAAAATATAAAGAACAGCATTTAGTCAAATGTCTATTTTTTCTGTTATTAGTCCTGTGGCAATGGCTATAGTTAACAGTGCTTTAGTCAATGGTGTTGTTCCAGCCAGTTTTAAACATGCAATTGTGCAACTTCTGTTGGAAAGAAAATCTTGATCCTGCAGTGTGCAGTAACTATCGGCCGATCTTTAAATTGCCTTCTATTACTAAGCTTTTGGAGAAAATGCTGTTTTTACAGCTTCAGTCTTATTTGGATTTTTAAAATATTTTCCAGTCTGGTTTTAGATAATTACGTAGCACTGAGTCAGCTCTGTCGAGGGTCACAAATGATATCTTGCTCTGGATTCAGGCTTTTGTATTGTGCTGGTTTTGTTGGACCTGAGCGTGGCATTTTATACCACTGACATGATGTTTTTCTTGAATGACTTTAATGTATATCCGAGGCACAACATTTGTATGGTGTGCCTCAGGGGTCCATTTTGGGACCTTTATTGTTTTCCCTTTATATGCTTCCCTTCGCCCACATTTAGCAAAAAAAATAATTTAATATCACTTATGCGGATGATTCACAGTTTTATCTTCCAGTAAAGCTTGACACCACTGTTTCATTTGTGTTATTGAGTTGAGTTATTGAAGAAATGGATGACATTATTTTTTTGCAGCTAAATGAGGATAAAACAGAGGGGTTAATTGTAGTTTTCAGTGTAAATTCCTCCTCCGCTCTGGAAGCCCAGGTCCAGTGCACATAAACAAATTAAAGACCTTGGAGTGATCTTTGACTCTTCACTATTTTTTAATAAACAAATTGGTGCTGTTGTTAGAGGATACTTCCATTTGAGATCTATTGCAAAGTTGAAGCATCTTCTTACAGGTAAAGATTTGGAAGTGGTCACTTCACGATTGGTTTGTCTTCATTCTGGGGGCTGTTTCATAAAAGACTCTAATAAAAGTGGGGATTGAAGTCCAAAACCTGACTTGAAATAACCTAACAAATCAATCGGGGATAAATAAGTTCCATAAACAACAATTTAAGTTCACGCAATCTCACTAATTTAACCCAGTTTCAGTGAGTCGGGATAATTTAATGAGCACACTTGTTCCTAAGCAGCCCATAATGTCGATCAAATCAATCCATAATGGCAAACAGTGAATATATCTGTGCTGTGTAATGCATTTGAGACGTTGTTTTCCCCAGTGCATAACTGACATGTCACAGGTATATTGTTCATCTGTAAATGTTAGAAAGTCATGCAAATACTGTAAATCCATTTTGCTGTCAGGAGCGGGTGAGTGAACGAACTGCGCACTAAACAGACTGAGCGCGATAGAATAGTAGGGCAATGATTCAGAGTAAAATATACATTTTACTAAAATATTTGTTGTTGGACATTAAATACACATTTTAAACCTACATATAAGTGTATTTTTGTGATGGCAGTAACTGTAAATCAAATGTAAGCTAGCTAATACAGCCCTAATTACTAGCACAAATGAGTTAATGTGTTTTCCGCTTATCAGTTATAATGCAGTCTGTTTTCTATTTATTTTCATTTTTATTTCATTTAGTGATTTTACTTTTAATTAAGTGTTTTTAATGCTTTAAAGAGCAATTTTAGATTGAAATTTTCTACTAATAACCATAAAAAGTACAGCTGCCATAAACCCAGAGTAAATGCCAAGTAGCAACTGTTAAAATGTTTTCATATATCTTTAAAAATGTCATTAAATCTTGGGCACAATAGTCTAGTCTAAAGTCTACTTTAATAGAGCCCTTTCCACTACAAAGTAGACCAAAGGAATGTACAGCAGCACAATAATACAAGGATACTAAAAACAAAAATCAACAATAACAGAGAAATAAAATGACCATAAAAAATACAATCAATACATTAAATACAATCATTTGTGGCCTATATTTTTATTTATTTGATTTATAAAGTTGCATTTTCTGTATACTTTTATTTTTGGACTGTAATAAAGTCAGCTAATAGTATGTGAGAGTCAGCGGTAATATTGTGTTTCTATTGGTCAGAGTTAGAGGAGCTCAGCTTAGTCTGCTAGTTAGCCTGTTCCAGACCAGCTTAGTTTCCCAGAATAAGTTGCTACAGTGCTTAAGCTATGGTAAATTTGCTTTATAAATCAGACTAACTAAAACAAGCCTGGTTTATTTGGTAAACTTACCAAACTTACCAACAAGTTGTTGAAAAAGCGGCTGCAAGATTTCTGACTGGGTCTAAAAAGAGGGACCATATCTGCCCTGTTTTAGCATCCCTTCACAGGCTTCCCGTTAAATTCAGGGTTAATTTTGAAATTCCAATGTTTGTATATAAGGCGTTGTCTGGCTTGCAACAAGCTATATTGGTGATCTCATTGTGTGTTATTGTCCCGCTTTTAACTGTGCCACGGTGTTGCTGAGAATCAAAGGCTGATCGGACCTTTTCTGTGGCTGGGCCCAAGCTTTGGAATAGTTCCCCCTATCATGCGTGGTCTGCTCCTTCATTGGATATTTTTAAGTCTACTCTTAAATCATATTTTTATTCTAGCTTGTGGAGATTGTTGTTTGTTTTGTGGATTTCAGCTTGTGCACACTATACAGCACTTTGGATCCATTTATATTGTTTAATATTACTTATGCTCTCAACGTCAAATGCAGAAATGCTAATTCATGCGTTTATGACCTCAAGGTTAGACTATTGTAATGCTTTAGTGGGTGGTTGTTCTGCACGCTTGACTATTTCTTAAATTTACACTTAATTTCTAGCGATTATCGTCAAGTCACCTTTATTTATATAGCGCTTTTAACAATACAAATTGTGACAAAGCAACTGCACAATATCAAAATGGGAAAATAGTGTCAATGTAAAATGACAAGATTAAACACTCAATTTTTAGTTAAAGGCATTTCATTATTGAATTCAGTGATGGCATCGTCCAGCTCAGTTCAGTTCAAAAAGTTTCTGTTCAATCAAGTCGACGATATTGCTGGAAATGAAGTGTCCCCAACTAAGCAAGCCAGAGGCGACAGCGGCAAGGAACCAAAACTCCATTGGTGACAGAACGGAGAAAAAAACCTTGGGAGAAACCAGGCTCAGTCGGGGGGCCATTTCTCCTCTGACCAGACGACACAGCAGTTCAATTCCAACTGCTGCAAAGTCAGATTGGAGGCTCAACTGGTTCCCGAGGTCTTTTCCTGATGGCTGTCTAGGTGACGGGGTCCTCACTGGGGGTCTGTCTCTGGGGCTCATCTAGGTGTCCTGGGCCCGTATTCATAAAGATTCTAAGAATCCTCTCAGAGAGCTCCTAATTTCTGCTTTCCTGTAGCTCAAATGGTAGAGCATGGTGCTAGCAACGCCAAGATCATGGGTTCAATTCCCAGGGAAAGCAAGAGCTGATAAAATGTAAAATTGTAGCTTGAATGCAATGTAAGTCGCTTTGGATAAAAGCGTCTGCTAAATGCATAAATGTAAATGTAAATTTAGCTTAAAAATTTCTAGCTAGGAGTCTTAGCTTAAAAGTGATTCAGGACCAATCTGAGAGCAACTCTGAGCGAGGAAAAGCCAAAAACTTTTATCTTAGTGAGGAGGCGGGGCTGACCCCGTTGCTAGCTATGACACAGTCTTTAGAAGACTGTGATTGGTTGGTTGTCCAAGAAGGAAGTAAGAGCGCTTTTAAGAGAAGGGTTTATTATAAGCCTTCACTTTGAAATTACAAGCGTAATTTTTCCTGTTTTTCTCTCTCTCTCTCTCTCTCACGCACGCACGCGCGTGCACACACACACTATATTCTTTATTTTTTATTTACCATGCTGTCATCCTTAACGTATTTTATAGGAAATGAACAGCGACACAATAAGGTTCTGAAAGTGCTGTAGCAGACCCAAATCATCGCTGCTGCATAGCTGCATTTTTCCAGTTGCCAAATATGTTAATGTAGTTAATGTAGTGATTACATCCATTTCTGGCGCTATGGCATTTCTGCGCAGTGTCAGGGATGTTAACATGTCTTTAATAAGATCTGTCACAAACATGATCCCTGCACGAGCTAATGTGTAGCGTCTTATTAACTCACTGTCATGCATTGTGTGCAACACATTTCTTGTTTCATCCATTTTCTCCACTGCTAAAGAAACTCTTAAGCCTCTTAAAAGTCCTTGTCCGTACTCCTAACAATTTCAGACCTTAAGACCTCTTTTAAGGGTTAAGATGCTTTCTGAATTACTTTTTTCTTTACTAGGATCTTTTCTTTAAATTTAAGAGGAAACACCCACATTTCTAAGAATTTTCTTAGAATATTGTTACTAGGAGCAACTCTTAGCACTAAGATTTTTCATGAATACGGGCCCTGGTCTCCGCTGACGTTCAGGGCTGTAGAGGTCGTCTCTAGGTGCTGATCCACCATCTGATCTGGTGAATGCAGTGACCTCGGAATAAGAAAGAAACAGACTAATATTAGCGTAGATGTCAATCTTTTTACGATGTAACGAGTACATCGTGTGTTATGGGAAGTGTTCCCGGTTCCGGTTGATCTAATTAATGCAGCCTAACAATCCTTTAACGGATCTGAATAATAGAAGTGTATTAGTGTGTTATGTGTACGCCAGGTTAAAGAGATGGGTCTTTAATCTAGATTTAAACTGACAGAGTGTGTCTGCCTCCCGAACAGTGTTTGGTAGATTGTTCCAGAGTTTGGGAGCTAAATAGGAAAAAGATCTGCCGCCCGCAGTTGATTTTGATATTCTAGGTATTATCAAATGGCCAGAGTTTTGAGAATGCAGCGGACGTGAAGGACTATAATGCGATAAGCGCTCGCTCAAGTACTGAGGAGCTAAACCATTCAGGGCTTTATAAGTAATTAACAAGATTTATACGATGTTTAGTAGGGAGCCAGTGCAGTGTTGACAGAACCGGCTAATGTGCTCATACTTCTGGTTCTAGTAAGAACTCTAGCTGCTGTGTTTTGAACCATCTGTAATTTGTTTATTAAGCGTGCAGAACAACCACCCAATAAAGCATTACAATAATCTAACCTTGAGGTCATAAACGCATGAATTAATATTTCTGCATTTGACATTGAGAGCATAGGTCTCAGTTTAGATATATTTTTAAGATGAAAAAATGCAGTTTTACAAATGCTAGAAACGTGGCTGTCAAAGGAGAGATTACTATTAAATAGCACACCTAGGTTCCTGACTGATGAAGAAGAATTTACAGAGCAGCCATCAAGTGTTAGACAGTGTTCTAGGTTATTACTTGTGGGGGTTTTAGGTCCGATAATTAACACCTCTGTTTTTTCAGAATTTAGCAGTAAGAAATTACTCATCATCCAGTTTTTTTATATCGACTGTGCATTCCATAAGTTTCTCAATTTGGTGTTTCACCAGGCTGTGAAGAAATATAGAGCTGAGTTTCAAGGTTCAAGGTTCTTGTTTATTTGTCACATACACAATCATACAGGGTATAATCGGTAGTGAAATGTAGGTCAGGACAGGTCCGCTCAATGGACAGTGCAAAAAAATAAAAATAACATGATACATAACACAGGAGCATATATTTAAATATAGGTAGGAATAAGATAAAAAAAAGAAAAAAAGATAAGTAAAAACAATAAAATAAAATAAAATAAGGAGTAAAATGTGCAATGAATTAGAATGTGCAAAACAGTCTACTGTGGATTTAATAAATATTAATATAACCAGGGATGTGCAAACAGGTTGTACCAGGTATGTATACATAGCAGCAATGCAGAAGATGGAGAATGATGATGGGTGTTACAGTTAATTAAATGAGTCCTGTAGGTGTTATGAGACTGAGTTTAGGAGCCTGATGGCCTGAGGATAGAAGCTCCTCCTCAGTCTCTCAGTTTTTGCCATCACACTTCTGAAGCGCTTGCCAGATGGCAGTGAGATGAAAAGACGGTTACCGGGGTGATTTGAGTCCTTGATTATTTTTGCGGCTCTGCTTTTGCAGCGTTTGAGGTAGATGTCCTGCAGAGATGGGAGGGCAGACCCAGAGATGCGCTCAGCTAAGCGCACGACTCTCTGCAGAGCTTTGCAGTCCTGTTTTGTGGCGTTACTGTACCACACTGAGATGCACTGAGTCAATACACTTTCTATGGCCCCTGAATAGAAAGTTTTCAGGATTGCTGGTGAGACCCTGAATTTCCTCAGCTGTCGCAGATGGTACAGTCTTTGCCTGGCTTTCTTGACCTGTGTTTGAATGTGTGCAGTCCAAGTCAGGTCCTCGGAGATGTTTACACCGAGGTACTTGAAGCTGCCCACCCTCTCCACAGGGGTCCCGCTGATCATAAGAGGAGTGTAGGGCAGCAGGTGTTTCTTTCTGAAGTCTACAATCAGCTCTTTAGTTTTGCTCACGTTCAGAGAGAGACAGTTGTCCTGGCACCATGATGTTAGTCTCTCTACCTCACCCAAGTATGCGGTCTCATCATTGTTGGAAATGAGGCCCAGAACCACAGTATCATCAGCAAATTTAACAATAGAAGTGGAGCTGTGAGAGGACACACAGTCGTGTGTGTAGAGAGAGTAGAGCAGGGGACTCAGAACGCAGCCCTGCAGGGCTCCTACGTTCAGGGTGATGGAGTTGGAGGTGAACTGGCCCATTTTCACCACTTGTGGTCTGCCGGTGAGGAAGTCCTGGATCCAGTCACAGAGTGTAGTGTTTAGGCCGAGGTCTGAGAGTTTGACAGCTAGCTTGGAGGGGACTATAGTATTGAAGGCTGAGCTATAGTCAATGAATAGCAGTCTGACATAGTTGCCATTTTTGCTGTCAATATGTGTGAGGGAGGAGTGCAGTACCTGAGAGATGGCATCATCAGTAGACCTATTTGGGCGATAGGCAAACTGAAGAGGGTCCAAGGTAGCAGGTATGGAGGAGCATATGTGCTTCTTTAAAAGTCTCTCAAAAACCTTCATGACTGTTGATGTGAGGGCAACTGGACGATAGTCATTCAGGCAAGAGGGCTTGCTGTTCTTAGGCACAGGGATGATGACAGATTTCTTAAATGAGGTGGGAATCACAGAGGTAGCAAGGGACTCATTAAATATGGAAGTAAACAAACCAGCAAGTTGATCGGCACATGATCTCAGAATGTGGCCGTAATCCCATCAGGTCCGGCGGCTTTCCTGATGTTTACTCTCCTTAATTCTCTCCGAACCTCGTCCTCCGACACAGTGATAACATGATCAACATCGCTGCTCTGTCTGCTGCTTCCTGACGCGCTGATCGGCACAGTCGCGCCGCCGTTGCGTTCGAAGTGGCCGTAGAAGGTGTTTAGCTCTTCGGCCAGCGATGGATCTGCTCTCACCTCGGCGGAGGGGTTATTTCCAGAGGAACAGATGGTCTTCAGTCCTTGCCACATGCGTCGAGAGTCATTGAGCTGAAAATGTGACTCAATTCTCTCTCTGTATCTGAGTTTAGCAGCTCTAACTGCCCGTCGGAGAGCATAACATGATGCTTTGTAATCGCTCATGTTTCCTGACAGAAGACCGGTGTTGTATGCGGCAGTGCGTTGGTTAACCGCAGCCCTGATTGTTCTGTCCACCCACGGTTTCTGATTAGAGAATGTCCTTATTGTTACCGTTTCAGTGGCTTGGTCAGTTAGCATGTAAACAAAGCTTAATGCTACATCCGTGAACTCGCTGACGTCAGCTGAACTCGCCCGGAACATGTCCCAGTCGACGTCATCAAGAGACGCCTGTAGCATAGCTTCAGAGTGGGAGGACCAGCGCGTCACTTCCCTCACCCCCGGGGATTCCTGAACGATCCTTTGTTTATATTCCGGTGTGAGGAAAATGGCCGCGTGATCAGATTTACTGAAGGCTGGCTGGGAACGAGCTTTGTAGGCATTCTTGAACTGAGTGTAGCAATGATCCAGTGTATTCGGTCCTCTGGTTGGACAGGATACATGCTGATGGAAGTTCGGCATGACCTTCCTGAGGTTGGCTTTGTTAAAGTCCCTTAAAGTATCATCAGCATAACAGTGAAAGCTAACCCCGTGTTTCCTAATGATATTTCCCAAGGGTAACATATAAAGCGTGAAAAGTAAGGGCCCTAGTACTGAGCCTTGAGGAACTCCATACTGCACTTGTGATCGATATGATACCTCTTCATTCACTGCTACGAATTGATGGCGGTCAGATAAGTACGATTTGAACCATGCTAATGCACTTCCACTAATGCCAACAAAGTTTTCTAGTCTATTCAAAAGAATGTTGTGATCGATAGTGTCGAACGCAGCGCTAAGATCCAGTAGAACTAATAGAGAGATACAACCACGATCAGATGATAAGAGCAGGTCATTTGTAACTCTAATGAGAGCAGTCTCAGTACTATGATACGGTCTAAATCCTGACTGGAAATCCTCACAGATATAATTTTTCTCTAAGAAGGAATATAATTGTGAGGATACAACCTTTTCTAATGTCTTTGACAGAAAAGGGAGATTCGAGATCGGTCTGTAATTAACTAGATCTTTGGGGTCAAGTTGTGGTTTTTTAATGAGAGGCTTAATAACAGCCAATTTAAAGTTTTTGGGGACATATCCTAATGACAATGACGAATTAATAATAGCCAAAAGAGGCTCTATGACTTCTGGAAGCAGCTCTTTTAGTAGTTTAGATGGAATAGGGTCTAACATGCATGTTGTTGGTTTAGATGATTTAACAAGTTTATACAATTCTTCCTCTCCTATAGTAGAGAATGAGTGGAATTGTTCCTCAGGGGATCTATAGTACACTATTTGATGTGATAATATAGCTGACGGCTGCATGGTTACAATTTGATCTCTAATAGTATCAATTTTGGAAGTAAAATAGTTCATAAAGTCATTACTGCTGTGCTGTTGGGAAATGTCAACACCTGTTGATGCTTTATTTTTTGTTAATTTTGCCACTGTATTGAATAAATACCTGGGGTTATGTTTTTGTTCTAAAAAAGACGAAAAGTAATCAGATCTAGCAGTTTTTAAAGCTTTTTTGTAGGATAGAGTACTTTCCTGCCAAGCTAAACGAAATCCCTCTAGTTTTGTTTTCCTCCAACTGCGCTCCATTTTCCGGGCTGCTCTCTTTAGAGTGCGAGTGTGCTCATTATACCACGGTGTTGGACTCTTTTCCTTAATCTTCCTTAAGCGTAAAGGAGCAACTGTATCTAAAGTGCTGGAAAAGAGAGAGTTCATAGTTTCTGTTACATCATCAAGTTGTTCTGAGCTGTTGGATATGCTAAGGAATTGAGAAATCAGGAAGATTACTTACAAAGCAATCTTTTGTGGTAGAAGTGATGGTTCTACCATATTTATAAGGAGTTGAATTTACAGCTTTAACTATATGGAGTTTACACAAGACTAGATAATGATCTGATATATCATCGCTTTGCTGCAGAATTTCAACACCATTAACATCAATTCCATGTGACAGTATTAAATCTAGAGTATGATTTCGACTATGAGTAGGTCCTGAAACGTGTTGTCTAACCCCAATAGAGTTCAGAATGTCTATGAATGCTGATCCTAATGCATCTTTTTCATTATCAACATGGATATTAAAATCACCCACAATTAGGACTCTATCTGCAGCCAGCACTAACTCTGATAGAAAATCAGCAAATTCTTTAATAAAGTCTGTATGGTGCCCTGGTGGCCTGTATACAGTAGCCAGTACAAACGTTACGGGGGATTTATCATTAATACTTTTTTCTCTAGATAATTTTATATGAAGCACCATTACTTCAAAGGAGTTATACTTAAAGCCTGTCTTCTGAGAAATACTGAGAATATTGTTATAAATTGTAGCAACACCTCCCCCTTTGCCTTTTGGACACGGCTCATTTTTGTAACAGTAATCTTGGGGGGTGGACTCATTTAAAGTAATGTATTCATCTGGTTTTAGCCATGTTTCTGTCAAACAGAGCAAATCTAGGTTATGATCATTAATCAAATCATTTACAAAAAGTGCTTTTGTAGAAAGGGACCTGATATTCAGTAAGCCAAGTTTTATCAATTGTTTCTGTGTATTGTAAACATTTTTTATTTGTTGAACATCAATTAAATGGTTACTCATAAATAGTAGACGTTTTCTGTATTTTCTAGTTCGGGGAACAGACACAGTCTCTATAGTGTGATATCTAGGTGAAGGAGTCTCTATGTGCTGAGAATTTAAACTATAATGAGCTAGACAATGACATCTCCGAATTCAATAATGAAATGCCCTTAACTGAAAATTGAGTGTTTAATCTTATTATTATACATTACTGACACTCTATCCTCCAACTTGATACTGTTAAGTGCTTTGACACAATCTGTATTGTTAAAAGCGCTATATAAATAAAGGTGACTTGACTTTAAATGTGCTTTATAAATGTTGTAGTTAGAAATCGTTATTTTAAATTGCAATATTTCATAATATTTCACATAATACACACTTTAGCTAATATAATCTGACTACTTTTAGATTACTTTTGACCCACCTCGTTTATCACAATCGATTTAGATAGGATAGTCTTGTACGATACTGATATAAAAATACAAAGAGTCAGAAATATATTCCATTCATTGTAATTAATTAACATCATGAAGTACATTAAACATTACATTGTGTGGGTTTCCCAAACTGGGCTTTGTAAAGGAGCTGCAGGGTGTTCGTGATTTCAATGAAAAGTAATTCAAAAGTAATTAAAAAAACGAAATCACAAAAAATGTAAATAAATCAGTTCAAAACAAGATCAAAGTAAATGCTTACTAAATGATAATTTTATGTTCACCTGCATGTCATGTGTCCATTAAGCGATGTCCGAGAACCGTGAACATGCAAATATGGCCCATAATAATTAATACATTTATTTTTAACTCTCAGGGCTACTTCAAGTAAATGTTTGGTGTAAATAAGATAACATGAGTTAAAAGCCTTACAAAGACACATTAATGCATGGTTAACCCACTGAGTGATTATTAAAAAAAAATAATGTTCATCAGTTGTTCCATTTGAGATGAAGAATGTTGAAGTGATTAGTAAATCCAGTGGTCAAATGTTGTGTAGCTGCATGACTAGTGACTGGTCTTTGTGTGAATGTCCACAAAACTGGAAGACTTTAGGCTATTATAGAGAGGAACATTTAAATGATGAAAGAAAAATATGGAGAATCAATAAGTTATGAATAAGTTATTGCTGTAGTGTGAATATGTAATCAAAAGTAACTAGTCTGATTACGAGTATTTTAAAATGTAGTCTAATTACACAAAAAAAATGTAAACTGTTGATGCATTTTTATTTTTCAGAAGTCATTCAAAAGAACAGCATTTGTTTGAAATAGAAATCTTTTGTTACATTATGAATGTTTACTGCCACTTTAGACCAATTTAATGTCCTTGCTGAACAAAAGCATTTTTTGTTACCCCAAAGCTCTGAATGGAATGACTAGTTTCCACAAAAATATTGGGCAGCACAGCTGTTTTCAACATTGATATTAATGTTTCTTGAGCAGCAAATCAGCATATTAGAATGATTTCTGAAGATCATGTGACTCTGAAGACTGGAGTAATGATGCTGAAAATACTGCTTTGATCACAGAAATAAATTAGTTTAACACATCCAACATTTTAAAATGTAGTAATATTTCACAATATTGATGTATATATTTATATCATAAATTAAGCCTTGCTGAGAAATTCAATTCAAGTTTTTGTATAGCGCTTTTTGATACAATCGTTGCAAAGCAGCTTTACAGGAAATTAAGTGTCCACAATATATTTATATATTGTAGAAACGTAATATATTCAACGTATGGCAAAATTTGGTAATTCTGTATTTTGTCTGAGGGGATGGCATCATCTCTTCTCAGGTGTTCGGTCATCTCAGATAATTTAAGGGTTGGATCCAGACTGAAGCTTCTGTAATTAGTCGGGATGTTAATCCCGTGGCAGAAACGGAGAAACAAATAGACATAATTAGCGTAGCTGCTGTTCCATCCAAGCAAAAATTTTGTTCAACCCAAGCTAAAGAATAATAATGTGCGTTTGATCAGATGTAACTGCAGTACAAGATTGAGATACATTATATGAATGATTGGCTAAAGAGATGTGTCTTTAATCTAGATTTAAACAGAGAGTGTGTCTGAACCCTGAACGTTATCAGGAAGGCTATTCTAGAGTTTGGGAGCCAAATATGAAAAAGCTCTACCTCCTTTAGTGGACTTTGCTATTCTAGGTACTACCAAGAGTCCAGAGTTTTGCGACCTTAGGGAGCGTGATGGATTGTAGCGAGATAAAAGACTAGTTAGGTACGCAGGAGCTAAACCATTTAGGGCCTTATAGGGAAGTAATAATAATTTGTAACTGATACAGAATTAATAGGAAGCCAGTGCAGGGGCTGTAAAATTGGGGTAATATTGATCATATTTTCTTGACTGGGGCCTCATGTACAAACGTTGCTTTTCAAGCACATATCTGGATTTATAAAAAATAAACTTGGCGTAAATGTGCGCACCGTACGGATGCTCTTGACTGTGCATACGCACTCTTTTTCTTGGAGTAATGAAGTAAACAATGGTTTTAAACCGGTTTTCATTTCGATATACACATTTACATTAAATATTCCACTCTAATCAAGGGAGATAAGCACTTAAATTAAATGGTCATTACACAGAATTATATGTATTTAGACATTTGTAGTTGATGCGCTTAATCACTTTTCCTGTGGCATGCAATGTTTTAATGACAGTGACGAGTGCTATAATAATTCATATATTTAAACTAAACTGCGGATCTCATGTTATGAGAATTTTGTTAGCGAGAACAATGATCAATGATACACACTTACTTCGATATTATGGCGGACTGCTGGATTCGGTGGTCGAACGGTCCATTGTTCGGTTTGAATAATAGCTACTGTACAACCGCAGCTGCATAGAGGTGTTGATGTGTGAAGGCATCTCCACAACATTATGAAAAATACTGCTGTATTTGAAGAATAAAACTTGGAGAGGGGGGGGTGGTAAGATTTGCCTGTTTCCTTTTTAAAATACTTTGTCAGTGACACGCGAGTCAGACAATTGTATTTACAATGCAATAAATGGCTTACCTGTTTCCATTAAAAATGGCTAAAAGATGTTCACCATTTCAACAAAACTAAATTTGATTTGATAGGAGTTGTTTAAAACAATTGAAATACTATTTGGTCAGTGGATAGAATGAGGTCAAGTATATTCTAAAATAGGCTATTTATCTGAGAACTAAATGGTTTTGTTTTTATGGATATTTTGATATTTTCTAGAACATTCTGGAAGATTTTGGTAATAAAAATTAATGTGGCACAAATGGCATTTAGTCCGTATCTCATATTTCCTTAACATCTTGTACCTTTGACGGTGTTAAACATGGTGTCACATGGATGGGAACGTGCATGGAAATATGCAGATGAGGTTATGCATATAGTAAAACTAGGCGTTGTAAGCTCCATATAAGGTGATTTCTGGGAGGAGACGGGTGGAGATGCACGTACGCACAATCTTCCCCTGAAAGGGATTTATAAAGGGATTTTTGTGCATGTTCTGTCGTACGCATGCTTTTATAAATCTGAAAAGTTGTGCATACACAAAATCTAGCTTTTGTGCGTGCGTACACTTTTAGGATGAAATCTACGGAGTTTTATACATGAGACCCCTGGTAAGGACTCTAGCCACTGCATTTTGTACTATCTGTAGCTTGTTTATTGAAGATGCAGGACAAGCAGCTATCAGTGCATTACAATAGTCCAGTCTAGAGGTCATGAATGCATGAACTAGCTTTTCTGCATCAGAAACAGGTATCATGTTCCGTAGCTTGGCAATGTTTCTAAGATGGAAGAATTTTTTTTTGTAACATGGGAAATGATTTTCAAAAGACAAGTTGCTGTCTAATATAACACCCAGATTTTTGACTGTAGAGGAAGTAACAGGACATCTATCTAGATGCAAATTGTAATCCAAGAGATTGTGTACTGTTTTTTGGTCCAATAAGTAATATCTCTGTCTTATCTGAATTTAATAGGAGAAAATTATTGGTCATCCAATCTTTTAAATTTAACACTGTTAGCTTAGATAATTTAGAAGTTTCATCTGGTCTTGTTGAGATGTATACACTATATTGTCAAAAGTATTGGGTCGCCCCCTTCTAATGAACAGGTTTGACTACTTTAACATTAGGATTTGTACTCATAGAAATCACTAAAGTATATAATGATAGATATATAATATTATATATAATACACATAATAATATTATAGGGTTAGGGTCTAATAATATAGAAAATAATTGATTCAGTCAGTGTGGAAGAACTTGACTGGTCTGCATAAAACCAAGTCCTAATCCCAGTTTAACACCTCTGGTGTGACTGTAAATGCAGACCTTGAGACAAAAACTCATCACCAAACACCAATGACTTGTACATATGGGTTCAGTCATTTTAGACACTTCCAAAACTGTTGCAACAGAGATGAGATACAATTTTTAAATACATGAATTATGTTCCCATCGTTGTTGCCACAGATTTGGAAGTGCATCTGTTCTAAAGAAGGGGGTGCCAATACTTTTGTCTATATAGTGTATGTACAAGTCATTGGTGTTTTGTGATGAGTTTTTGTCTCAAGGTCTGCATTTACAGTCACACCAGAGGTGTTAAACTGGGATTAGGACTTGGTTTTATGCAGACCAGTCAAGTTCTTCCACACTGACTCAATCAATCATTTTCTTTTTGAACCTTGTCTTATACACAGAGACATCGTCATGTTAGAATAGAAAAGAGTCCAAACTGTTGCTATAATATTAGAAGCACACAATTCCCTAGAATATCATTATATGCTTTAACATTAAGATTTGTACTCATAGAAATTACTAAAGTAGTCAAACCGGTTCATTAGAAGGGGGTGCCAATACTTTTGGCAATATAGTGTAGATGAGTATCATCAGCGTAACAATGGAAACTAATCTGTATTTAGGACCTAGGACAAATCCTTGTGGCAGTCCATACTTTACTGGTGATAATTGAGATGACTCCCCGTTTAAATAAAGTGATAACGATCAGAAAGGTAGGATCTAAACCATCTTAAAGCCTGCCCTTGAATACCGTATAGTTTTGTAATTGATCTATGAGTATGTCATGATCTATAGTGTCGAACGCAGCACTAAGATAAAGTAAACTAGCAATGAGATGTAGCCTTGGTCTGATGCAAGAAGCAAGTCATCTGTAACTTTATTTGGAATATTTAGATCGGGCGGCGTCTGGTTATTTGTTAATCTAGCCACTGTGCTAAATAAAAACCTTTGGTTGTTTTGAGTTTGCGGATATGCTCGGTCCTGGTAGCTTTTAGAGCATGTCTATAGCTGGACATACTGTTTTTCCACGCAATTCTAAAAATGTCCAAATTAGTTTTTCTCCATTTGTGCTCAAGATTACGAGTTTTTCTTGACAGAATGGGTATAAGTGTTGTACCATGGCGCAGCACGTTTTTCTCTAACCTTTTTCAATTTGATGGGGGCAACAGCTTCTAATGTATTAGAGAAGATAGTGCCCATGTTGCTACTCATTTCGTCTAGTTCATGTGCATTTATGGGTGTATAGAGCAGTTGCGAAATCAGGCAGGTTATTTGTGAATCTGTCTTTAGTGGCTGGAACAATAGTTCTGCCTGGACGATAACGCAGAGCCATATATGTAATATCAGTAATACGCAGCATGCACGATACAAGGAAATGGTCATCATCACTTTGAGGTACGATATCTATATCAGTAAGATCAATTCCATGCGATATAATTAAATCTAGCGTGTGATACGATTAAAACGATGAGTGGGCCCGATGACTAGTGTTGCTTTCGTCAACGAAAATTGACTAAATATCGTCGTCAACGAACCTTTATCACGTGACGAAAACGAGACGAGATGCAACGTAAATTCTGGTCATGTGACGATGACTATAATTAAATGTATAATGCAATATTGTTGATGAATAAAAACGAGATTAAATGTAGTTTAAAAAATAAAAACTATGCTAAAATGTCTCATTTTCGTTGACCAAAACGAGATGAAACGAAATGTTATAACGTTATTTCATCTCGTTTAGTCACGTTGTTATTATTATTTTGCAGTATTTCTGTTTTTTGTGTCTCACAGTAATCAGGGTTGCCAGGTTTTCGCAACAAAACCCGCCAAATCGCATTTCGAGGGGGGTTCCCCGGTAAAGTTCGCATTCCAGGGGCTAAATATCACGTTATTGGGTCGCTTCAACCCGCGGACATGAAACACAACCCGCGGCAACAGTGTTACTGTGCGTTCACACCGCCGCCGGCGAGAGCGTCAAAATTCGCTCTGGCCGCTCTGCCAACGACGCTGTAGAAAGATTCGTTGACGCTCTGACGATCGAACGTGTGGTCTTGTATTTAAAGGAGCCGAAAAAGGAAACAAGCATATTTATCTCGTGCAGACTGATCACAAGTAGGGTATAAGTTAACCTCATTAAATATTTTAATTGTGAAAGTAAGAAATTGATCAATGGAAAGAGCTTTATAGTTACAACAATTATAGTTATATGTTTGCTAACGAAATAAACCAATAAATGCCATTTGTGTGGTGTGTTTTTTTGTTGGTTAAGTGCTAGTCTAATTTCAACATGCAGGTTATAGGAGACGTTTACTAGCCTAGGTCTTTAATTAACATTAACGTTAATTTGTGCGCAGCCTACAATCCAAACTGTCCTGGTTGAAGTGTCTTAATGTAATTGGTCAACCATGTTGTTTTGAGGAAATTAATAGCATTCCCGCTGAAAAAAAACAAAGCGTTCTAGCGCTAAAATGCTTGGGAACTAATGTGGTCGGAGCCAAAGTTTACAGCACTGCGTTCTCTGGAACCCTCTCAAGCGGAGGACTTCTACATTCTGATTGGTTGCCGCCGAACCGTGTCATAGCTCATTACCATGAAGTTGACTTGATTTCAACTCTCCTCGACGCTCTCACCGTCCAAAACTCGCCGCGCCGCTCTCGCCGGAGCTCGCCGCCGGCTCACATTGAAAATGAATGACTTCCGGCCACTTTGACGCTCTCGCCGCCTGCGGTGTGAACGCACAGTTAAAGTATCCCAATTCCGCTGGAAAACCGCGGTCATGGCAACACTCTGCGCAGACGCAGGCGACGTCACTTCCTCAAGCTCCACTCGCGGCATTATTTAGAAGACGACAACAAACACAGTTAAGTCTGACAGAGAGAAAGAGACTTCATCTGACTTCAGTTTACAAGCAATACAAGTAACATACTAAACAGTGCAAATAAAATGTGTGTTATTGTAGCTCGAGCATTCAAGCACCTTGTTTCTCTTCGTTAAATTTGAATGTATTAATTTTTTTTCTACCATTGTCATGTGATGCTATTTTATTTAAATTTATGTGTACTTCTAACATGTTTGGTTGGTAAAATAAATGTTTTAAATTCAAATCAGAGCGTCTTCCGTGTCTGGAATGGATGTATTCTTGAGTCTATAAGGTAACAATAATATAATATAACCTTGTTTGAAATGGGTTTGGCTAAAATAAAATGTTGGTTTCGTCTATACTGCTAGGTGCTTATACTATATTGACTGGGTTAAATAGAATTGCATTACTAAAAAGAGACTAAAATACAATTTATTGACTAAAACTAGACGAAAATAGTCATGGATGATTCTGACTAAAATGCTCAGACTTAGTTGACTGAAACTTGACTAGACTAAAAAGAGTATGAACCTGACTAAAACTAAAATGACAGCTTCACACAAAGACTAGACTAAAACTAAAATTAAAACAGGCCGCCAAAAACAACACTACCGATGACGTTTTGCTTGACTCCAAAAGAGTTTATAAGGTCAGTAAACGCAAGTCCTAACGAATCATTTGTTTTATCAATATGAATGTTAAAATCTGACAATCAGCACTTTATCAACATTAACCAACAGGTCTGAGAGGAAATCTGCAAATTCTTTTAGCAAATCTGTACATGGCCCTGGCGGTCTATACACAGTAGCCAGCAAGAGATGGGAGAGATTTCTTTTGCATATCTGACAGTGTAACATTAGGAGTATTTTGAATGAGTTAAACCTGTATCCTGTTTTCTGAGTTACATTGAGAATTAGGAATGAAACGATTAGTCGACATTATCAACAACGTCGACAATAAAAAAAAAAAAAATATGACCTAATGTGAGAGCCTGCAATACTGCGGTTTAACCAGTGTGTGGTGCTGTAGCGCAAGACTGTAATTCAGCTCTCCTGGATTCAATTTAAGAGAAGACACCTGAACCTGAGGGTTCGTTTGGATGAGTATGTAAATATATATTGCGCGCTTTCCTCTCAGTAACGAAATAAACGCAACAAAAACTGACAGCGGGGAGAATGCAGCAGTTAAAAATGCATCCGATTACAACAATTTGTACTCCAGTAAAGTCTGGTCACATCATGTTTATTTATACAACGTTAGTACTTTATGCAATAGCCTTAATTCAAGCAGCTTTGCGGTATTAAACATGAAAAACCAGAGTCAGTGTCTCTTTCAGTTAGAATTACAACTTGATTTTCTGTTATAGAGCCGCTCTCCAGTGTGGAGCTAGCTAATGATAAAATATTTGTATTAGTGGGAAAAAAATTATTTCATTAAAGTGATAATTTAGCTTGATCTAGCTCAGGACTGTTTTGGTCATAACCCTATAAGGTATTTTAAGACATCATGTTGTGAATAAAATAGTTTATCCAAAGCGTCTTATCGCTTACCATTTAGTTTCTTATCCATATGACTTACAAAATGAGATGTTAGGCAGAATAATGTCATTCAGTTACTTTTTCATGTAGCCAATTAAATGGTGAGAGAGTGTCTCTGTCTGTCATCTCATTTTGTGCCAAATACATAAGGAATATATAAGGAATTGGTAACACTTTACTATAGAGTGGGGGAACTATGACGTCTCTTTGTATGCGGATCGGCTGTTAGCATGAAACTGGTTCCCTCGAATAAAAGCCAATAGGATTTTTCTATAGGCTTTTGGATTATCGCAAAAAAAAGCTCTGTGTTCAATCATAGTTCATGAAACTTACACGAGTAGTAATATAATACACTTTGTGTCAATTTGATGATTTATGACCTGATTTATGACTTGATTTATGACCCCCTGTCAGCTTTGATTGACAGGTCGTCATATGTCAAATGTGTCCATGGGTAGATTTATGACGTGATTTATGGCTATGTGACCCCCTCTGTCCCCCTGACTGTCACGTCACCGGGGTCCTGTCAGCCCTGAGTGACATGACATTAGGGTGTGTAAATCAAAGATCAAAACAGATGTTAGATTTGACTTTTGATGGATTTATGACTGGATTTATGATGTTTTTATCTCTTACCTTTGCCATGGGGTTTTTTATGGCGTTCCTTCCTGAGCCGTTTTTCACACCTAAAGACCCTACCTACATCCTGAAATGCAGTTTTAAATAGTGTGGGGTAGAATATAGTAATTTAAACACAGAAGACATTCTGAACTCTCCTGTTACAATGGCTGTCGCTGCTCCAAAAACTCCTAAAACCGCTAGAAGAGTGATGTGTATTTCACCAACAAGACGACCTGTTGAAATGAGAAAGGAACTGACTTTTGCACCGAGAAAAAAACAAAGAGTTAGTTTGACAATGTTTTAGCTCTGCTGGATCTATAGGCTAAATGTTGATAGCTGAGACACCACTGTTTTGATTGTTTCCAACAATACTGAACCACTCTGGCAATACTAATGTACAAATATTACTTTTGCCAATAAAGCACCTAAAAACTGAAACATAGAATTAAAGAATTCACCAAGGCCACATTTCTATATGCGTCTGAAAAAAGGTGCTATGTCCGGGCATGTTTTTTCTTCATCATCTCAGATATTATCTGTAGGTTGAATAGATTGACTGAAATTTATGGTGTTTTTATCTCACCTGAGCCATGTTTTTATTTTTATTTTTTATGGAGTTCCTTCCGGGGGCTATTACTCGCTTCCAGTCGGGATGTCTGGGGTCTTTTTCTGACTGTAGAAAAAAAAAAAGCAGCTAAGCAAATGGTGTGTCTTTTATCACCTTAACAGGATCAATGATTTGTTTGATCTATAGGCTAAATGTTAATGCCTAGTCACCATTTTGTTCCTACCGGCCCGTCTACATCCACCTCTGAATAAGGTGCTATGTCCGGGCATGTTTTTTCTTTATCATCTCTATGTGTGTATGCTAACACCTCTGTAGGATCAGAACAACCTAATCTGTAGGTTGAATAGATAAACTTATGAGAAGCAATCTTAAGTTAAAAATTATTCAAACCACCAACTTCTCAGCCCACCCTATCCATTTACTTCTGACAGTGAAGGTGATTGTGGGGGTCTAACTGACAGTGGACGACAGTATCCTCTTTGTGCTTGTGTTAATGGCTTTACAAAATAGATGTGCACAGAATCATGCTTTAGTCCAGTTCATTTTATTTATAAAGCACAACAACAATGGCTGACCATTGTGCTAAACAATATAGTTCAAAAGAAATCAAAGTACATAACATGATATGACAAGACAAACAAATAAACATTTCAAATAAGCTCTGCTTTAGATAATGAACACACACACACACACACACACACACACGTTGGGTTTCCATGTTTTGTGGGACATTGCATGGGCGTAATGGTTTTTATACTGTACAAACTGTATTTTCCATCACCCCACACCAACCTTACACATAAACGTACCCCTTACAGAAAACTTTGTGTATTTTAAGATTTTCAAAAAAACTTAATTCTGTATGATTTATAAACTCGTTTCCTCAGTGGGGAAAAAAAAAATTGTCCCCACAAGGACAAGGATTTTGAATATTGCCATCTTTGTCCCCCATAACGTAGGGTATACCTGAGCCACACACACACACACACACACAAATCTGAGTATGCTACATTTTAAATATGAATAAAATCATATATGTTGTTGTTTTTACTTTTTGTTGTTATTTAAGAAATGTTTTCATTTTAATCTAGCCTGTAGATAGTATGTGTACTGTAAAAGAACAAATATATATTTCACTTAAAACTTCTCAGTAAAATAATTACACCTACAGTTTTAAACATGTTTAAAAAAGTTTAAACACATTGTGTGTCACTAAAGCAAGTCATGCTGTCTATTGTCTTTAAATTCAACTTTTAGTTTTATTCTTTAATTTCTTTAAAATAGCCTGATGGTAATGCACCCAAGTGCTTTTCTCACATGAGTAGAAAACTCTTTGGATGTGTTTGTGACAAACACATAATTTTTTACTTCAGAAAAGTTTTTTAAATGCATGACTGAACTTTTCTCATTTGACAGACCTACGTTTTTCAAATTATTTACCCGAGGTGTTTAACAGCCAAAGGAAATACATGTTGTTTTCTAATGTTCATGAAAACTTTATTGATGTAAATTTATCACCTAGAACACAAAACGTGTACATTTTGACTATTTTGTAGGTATGTCATTTGAAATGGTTTACTAAAAGATTACTAAAATAATTTTCTATGGCAAATGATACAATGTAAAGTTCTCATACTATGTGTGTAAATAGCTGTGCTAAAACATTTATGAGTGTTTTTGCATGCCAACAGATTTTGTTAGGGATGTGTCGCATCTAAGAATTACAATCTTTTGTAAATGACATTTTCCTTACACCACTAGTTTTAGTCATATTATCAAGATTTTGTATCAAGATTGGGCTGTGTATGTTTTTAGGTGAATACACCTCTTTGTGAGCTGTCATCATAACAGGAATAAATTAAAATTAACTAACAGTCTTTTCTCTTTGAAATATTTATTTTAGTGCAACTTTGTGTCTGTCCAAGATGTGCGAACACATCAACACGAAAATTAAGTCTTGCTGTTTTACCCTTAAAACTATTACAACTGATACAAATCAAACTATTGCACTGAAAGCTGCACACTCATTTAAGTTTGAGCATATTAAAGTTTCTACGCTCTTGTAAAGAGTATTGATAAATTTCATCCATAACCTTTCGTACATTCAAGAGACAAAATCGCTAAGAAAGAGAGTATAGCAAGACAAGAAAATGTTTATAATACATATAGAATTCAGAAAATCTGTAAATTTTTAAATGATATTTTTAATTAGTCCACTAAATTTAATCATCTTGTTCAGATGACACAATTCACATTTCGATTGATTGACCGTATTTGTTTTAAGACTCCTCCACAAGTTCATGCTAATCATTGGACGAGCACGTACTTATTAATTTAAGAAAATTATTGAACATTTGACTGAACTTTTTATTATTTTGACAAACCTCCATTTCAAATTATTTCCCTTGAGGTGTTTGTCCACAGAATCTTTTTCAACACAACCACATTAAAGAATGTTATCAGTCACTATGACCATCTTCTGTGACTCAAATAAAGCAACATAAGCATCTACAATGTGTGCATGTGCTAAACATCTTCGTTTCTCCACTTCTGTCATATTTATTTGATGTAATGCAAACATATTTTTGAGAATTATGATGTTCCACACTTTTTGTAAAGGTTATAGAAAGAATTCAAACATGATCTTTACATAGGAATTATCTTTGCGCAAAGCGAATTGACTAAAAATCATTGAATTACGAAATGCAAAAGTGTATACATCATTTAAGAAAAATTGCTATAATCCATACAGAATACAGAAATCCTCCTATCTGATCTATTGTGACTGACATTTTACTAAGTCAGACGATCAGGATTATGGATGACGCGGCTCACATTTTGTTTGTTGGACTGTATATGTCACTATGACTGTACTGTAGGTGAAGGCCTTCTCTCTGAGAGCCATCAGCATGCAGTGTTTATAGAAATAGATGAAAATTAAGAAAAATTTCTTGAGTGTTTGACTAAGTCGGTGTTTCTTTTTTAGGACAATTATCCATCTATTTGATGTGAGACCCAATTAAGTATCGACACAAAAATTAAGGCGTGCTGTTTTACACTTACAGCTGAAACATATCTAAACATTGTGCTCAAAGCTACACATTCAGTAAAGTTTGTGGTTGTACACAGTCTTGAAAAGGTTACAGACACAAAATATCAAAGAATTTGTTTGTGCTCCCTATGTAACTCAAGAGTCCAAGACACTAAGAAAATTATCATATGAATACAGAAAATCCACTCATGATCATCTGGGTATACTTTTGTAAATGTTGTTTTAAATTACTTTTTTCTTACGCCACTACATCTAGAGCTCTTGTTCAGATAGCTGATGACGATGTGCACATTTTATTCGTCGTACTCGTTTTCTTTCAATTTCCGCTTGAGATTAAAGTGTAGGTAATGTGACCACAATTAAGAACCATAGCATTATACTACATTCCCTTTGAAAATGTTATAGACATAGTCGTTTATACAGGAAATATGTTTGCACAACAGAAATATGTATCAGTATAACAACAACCTAATACTGAAATCCTCTCTTCTAAATATATGGTTAAAGTTTTAATGTTGCTTTTGATGGTCTGCCCCACTAGCTGATACCACTCTATACTTTTCATTGTTTTTTAGATGAAGACTATTCTCAGAATCTGGTCAAACATGTCGCGAGTGTTTGCAGGAAAACATTATAAGATAATAAAAGGATAGTCCTCCTACAAGAGATTGTTTAAACTGAGATTGTGATGTACTGTAGAGCTTTTTCTGGTCTGTCTACAAAGCGGCCAGGAGACACAAGCCCCTCGATCTTACTGTTTCTCTGTTACATGTACATCTAAAGTTACAAATTACAAGTTGAAGATGGTTTGGAAACACTATTTTCTTTGTATGCGTCTCTAAACATGACTTTAATAAAATAAATCACAGATGTCACGTAGTTAATTCATTGAAAGATGCATGTTTTTGACCATTTTAGACGGTCTGCTCCAGCACACAAACACATGTTTTAAGTATTCATCTGACCAAAAGGTTTGATCCTGGGGAAACACGCACAACAGCAGCTGTGTGTTGTCATGATTGTCTTCATAATTGATCCACTTTTATTAAAACAATGCGGCATGGAGTTACTGTATTCAACAGCACAGTCCCTTGAAATATTGTAGTATATCTTTTTTTTTCCGCTTCTAAATATCTAAACATGTATTAAGCTTAAATATTAGTTGTTAAGTGTTTACAAAGTTGTCAAGTTGCTGAGATTTCATTACTGAGATATTCTACAGAATGCGAAACAAGCTCACAGTTACATTAGAGTTTTGGATTCTAGTTTGTTGAATATTTTTTGTTACTGTTCCGCATGTTTAACACCTCATTACTTGAAGACGCGTACTGTATAAATCACAAAGTTTTCCACTGTAGTAGGCCGACTCTGAAACCAGACCAAAAAAAATTAGCTTCAGACTTAATTGTAGCAGTATGAAAATTGTTGTTTTTATCTTTCTATGATTTGTTCGTGTTGTTCTGAACCACGGTTTCATTTTTAACATCACAATTCGTATTGTATTGTCATGTGTGATTGTTTTGTGTGTGAGTGTCTTTGTTTTTTGTTTTGTTTTTTGCAAACAGTACTGCTGTAACGTTAGCGAGCTCTTTGAGTTCTTGGCATCTCTTTGTTCATATTCGTCAATATGTATGTGAATTTGCTTGATTAAATAAAATATTGCTTTAATCCGTAATCTTCACCTCGAGACATTTACGTTATATTATTAATACTATCCTAGTTTATATCAGATATAAGAAACAAGATAATGTCTTAATAATTATTTCTGTCTACATTCGTACATTCTATTCAGCCACTCGTTTTCTTTTTATTCAATTGATTGAAATAAAAAAAAGACTTGTAAAGGATAACGAGTGATTCAACCTTTTATTTTTAACAATATATTGATGAATATACATTCATACATTGAAGTAGTGAAGAAAATGATCAAATCGCCGTTACACACAGTGGTCTAGCCAGAAAATAAAATCTCTGACGGCCAATATGTTTTTGCGTAATATGAAATTGACCTGCGGTTCAATAATTTCACATATCATGGATTCAAAATTTTTTGCAACCAGCGACGTGCATAAATCTGTTACACACGTACACAGACAGAGAACCTCATGAATTCCCATCTGATCCCTACGTTCAGTCATCACATCCAGAATTTCTCTTGTGGTTACACAGACTGGCTCTTTGCTGTAAATAAACATGCTAGTCAAATCAGGCCATGGGTTATTTTTCAGGCTTCTTACAAAGTCCATTTCATTCTTGAGATTTTTTACACGCTTGGTATCCCCCGCACAATCATGATTCGGATCGCTAGTATGCTCGATGACCGTTTGCATCAGTTTAATCATCTGTCCTCGGTAATGCGGTTTGTACGTAGTGTCTATGAAGTCAATTAAATGACACATTTTCCCCGCGGGGCAGCCGCACCTCAGCTGATCATCCGTAGCTGCGGCAGAACTCCAGTCGTGCTCCATCAGCTTTTGCGTAGCGTCAGACATCCTTTTCAGAATTCAATTCTCTCCAAGAGATAAACTTTGTTTAGAATGTTGTCGCCGTTTCCTAGAATCTGGACTGACTGTTTTAATCCACGACGGTCCAGGCCTTGTGCAATTTCAATTTCAGCTTCAATTTCCAGTTTATGGTTCAGATCCGTCGAAGCCTTATTAATTGAAAAATTACAGAGTGCGTCAGGCTCAGACAAATTGGATTGTTGAAGCTGATTCTGTTGGTTCATATACTGTAGATAATGTTTTGGTCAACAAGATGTTGCAGTAGCTCCGTTGACCGTGCTGTCAAGATCTAGGAAAGCTTGCAGAGTTTATGAGGACAGCCACTCTTTGCTCACAGGGGATGTAGAGTAGCTGTAGTCACGAGGAAGTAGGGGCGGATCTTCTGTACATTCGAGCGAAATAATTTTTTGGGGGGAAAGGGTCTTGTTTCTACATTTCGGATGTTGGTTGGTTGGTTGTTGAGATGGGGGTGTTGCACTCAATAGTGGAGGAGGGTGAAGGGGCCTGGTTAGGGATTTGCTTTGACCGGCGAAGCCTCGCATGTCACCAAAGAGAATTCTGTTGTTTTCACTGAAAGATATTTTGATTAAAGATTATGAGGTAACTTGGTCATTTATTAGGATTTTTGTTAAGACGCTGGCAATTTGTTTCAAGTAACGGTAATGTATTGTGGCTTGGGAAAACTTAATCCAATAGCCAATTATTAAACATTTAAACATACAGCAAGGAACACATAGATGGGTGAGTAAACGCTGAAAAAGAAACATTACAATATCATTGTTCAGGTTTGTTATACCGAATATGCGATTATACTGAATACATGGTTTAAAATAAATTTAACTTGACTGAAACAGCTCGTCTATCATTGAAAAAATGGTTCTTAACACAGGTACGTCGCTTTGCTCGAAATATAGACTCTTTTTGCAGCATTCGAAAGGGTTGACCTCAGAAAGAGGCCAGTCTCGATCATACTCATCAGAGTCAGACTCATCGCTGCTTTGAGACAAAAAGTTTTTTTCAGAGTCCTCCCGACGTTTATTTACCAGCATGAGATAATTTTGGTCATGAAGGGTTTTGTTCCAACAGGATGATATGGATATGTAGTCTGGCGGCTTGCTTGCATTATACCTCATGCCAGGCATTGTACCATCCCACTGGAAATTGTACCAAATTTTTTCATCCATAATAAAGTTTCTCCAAATTTGATTGTAGAAGTATGTCCAGTCTGTGGCAGTCAAAAGCAGGCAGGAGCATTCGGGTGTATATTCATCGTAAGATTCCAAAACATAGAGTTTCACAACCTGCAACTCTTTGTCAAACACAAATCTCCCCACACGATCACAAGACACAGTGAAATCTTGTTTCACAATATCTTCATCTTCAATGAGAACCTTTCTTAGGCTCTTCCCTTGATTTTTCCTTGGTGCTAAAGTCAGCTCCTCTCTCATTTCAATAGAACTTCTTGGCGGTGTTACACACATCATTCTTCTAGATGTTTCAGGACTGTTTGGAACAGCAGCAGCCATTGTAACAGGAGATTGCAATGTTTTTCTCTGGTTAACTATGTGGCCGCTAAACCTTATTTAAATACCAAATTCTGAATGTAGGTAGGGCCTGTAGGTGTGAAACAACTAAGAATGTGGCACCTTCAGTAGTCGTAAACATCGGATGATTTGATACATTCACTGAGAATGTTATCTCTTAAACAATCTTATGTTTTTCTTGCGAACAAGGCATTAAAAGTATCTTGCTGGTAAATGCACAGTGTTTAATAGAATTATTTTAATTTAATAATGTACAAATCAACCAAGAACATTCACATCTCCTGTAAAATGTTAATGTGTTAATTGTATTATTATTAATCTTAAATAATTCAGAGTGCTACATGGATATTTCAAGATAAAATATTTTAAAAGATCCTTGTGCTGCATTCTATATTCACACACATTACCCAAACATTTTGTTAAATATTTTAATCAAGCAAATTCACATACATATTGACGAATATGAACAAAGAGATGCCAAGAACTCAAAGAGCTCGCTAACGTTACAGCAGTACTGTTTGCAAAAAACAAAACAAAAAACAAAGACACTCACACACAAAACAATCACACATGACAATACAATACGAATTGTGATGTTAAAAATGAAACCGTGGTTCAGAACAACACGAACAAATCATAGAAAGATAAAAACAACAATTTTCATACTGCTACAATTAAGTCTGAAGCTAATTTTTTTTGGTCTGGTTTCAGAGTCGGCCTACTACAGTGGAAAACTTTGTGATTTATACAGTACGCGTCTTCAAGTAATGAGGTGTTAAACATGCGGAACAGTAACAAAAAATATTCAACATAAACTAGAATCCAAAACTCTAATGTAACTGTGACCTTGTTTCGCATTCTGTAGAATATCTCAGTAATGAAATCTCAGCAACTTGACAACTTTGTAAACACTTAACAACTAATATTTAAGCTTAATACATGTTTAGATATTTAGAAGCGGAAAAAAAAAAGATATACTACAATATTTCAAGGGACTGTGCTGTTGAATACAGTAACTCCATGCCGCATTGTTTTAATAAAAGTGGATCAATTATGAAGACAATCATGACAACACACAGCTGCTGTTGTGCATGTTTCCCAGGATCAAACCTTTTGGTCAGATGAATACTTAAAACATGTGTTTGTGTGCTGGAGCAGACCGTCTAAAATGGTCAAAAACATGCATCTTTCAATGAATTAACTACGTGACATCTGTGATTTATTTTATTAAAGTCATGTTTAGAGACGCATACAAAGAAAATAGTGTTTCCAAACCATCTTCAACTTGTAATTTGTAACTTTAGATGTACATGTAACAGAGAAACAGTAAGATCGAGGGGCTTGTGTCTCCTGGCCGCTTTGTAGACAGACCAGAAAAAGCTCTACAGTACATCACAATCTCAGTTTAAACAATCTCTTGTAGGAGGACTATCCTTTTATTATCTTATAATGTTTTCCTGCAAACACTCGCGACATGTTTGACCAGATTCTGAGAATAGTCTTCATCTAAAAAACAATGAAAAGTATAGAGTGGTATCAGCTAGTGGGGCAGGCCATCAAAAGCAACATTAAAACTTTAACCATATATTTAGAAGAGAGGATTTCAGTATTAGGTTGTTGTTATACTGATACATATTTCTGTTGTGCAAACATATTTCCTGTATAAACGACTATGTCTATAACATTTTCAAAGGGAATGTAGTATAATGCTATGGTTCTTAATTGTGGTCACATTACCTACACTTTAATCTCAAGCGGAAATTGAAAGAAAACGAGTACGACGAATAAAATGTGCACATCGTCATCAGCTATCTGAACAAGAGCTCTAGATGTAGTGGCGTAAGAAAAAAGTAATTTAAAACAACATTTACAAAAGTATACCCAGATGATCATGAGTGGATTTTCTGTATTCATATGATAATTTTCTTAGTGTCTTGGACTCTTGAGTTACATAGGGAGCACAAACAAATTCTTTGATATTTTGTGTCTGTAACCTTTTCAAGACTGTGTACAACCACAAACTTTACTGAATGTGTAGCTTTGAGCACAATGTTTAGATATGTTTCAGCTGTAAGTGTAAAACAGCACGCCTTAATTTTTGTGTCGATACTTAATTGGGTCTCACATCAAATAGATGGATAATTGTCCTAAAAAAGAAACACCGACTTAGTCAAACACTCAAGAAATTTTTCTTAATTTTCATCTATTTCTATAAACACTGCATGCTGATGGCTCTCAGAGAGAAGGCCTTCACCTACAGTACAGTCATAGTGACATATACAGTCCAACAAACAAAATGTGAGCCGCGTCATCCATAATCCTGATCGTCTGACTTAGTAAAATGTCAGTCACAATAGATCAGATAGGAGGATTTCTGTATTCTGTATGGATTATAGCAATTTTTCTTAAATGATGTATACACTTTTGCATTTCGTAATTCAATGATTTTTAGTCAATTCGCTTTGCGCAAAGATAATTCCTATGTAAAGATCATGTTTGAATTCTTTCTATAACCTTTACAAAAAGTGTGGAACATCATAATTCTCAAAAATATGTTTGCATTACATCAAATAAATATGACAGAAGTGGAGAAACGAAGATGTTTAGCACATGCACACATTGTAGATGCTTATGTTGCTTTATTTGAGTCACAGAAGATGGTCATAGTGACTGATAACATTCTTAAATGTGGTTGTGTTGAAAAAGATTCTGTGGACAAACACCTCAAGGGAAATAATTTGAAATGGAGGTTTGTCAAAATAATAAAAAGTTCAGTCAAATGTTCAATAATTTTCTTAAATTAATAAGTACGTGCTCGTCCAATGATTAGCATGAACTTGTGGAGGAGTCTTAAAACAAATACGGTCAATCAATCGAAATGTGAATTGTGTCATCTGAACAAGATGATTAAATTTAGTGGACTAATTAAAAATATCATTTAAAAATTTACAGATTTTCTGAATTCTATATGTATTATAAACATTTTCTTGTCTTGCTATACTCTCTTTCTTAGCGATTTTGTCTCTTGAATGTACGAAAGGTTATGGATGAAATTTATCAATACTCTTTACAAGAGCGTAGAAACTTTAATATGCTCAAACTTAAATGAGTGTGCAGCTTTCAGTGCAATAGTTTGATTTGTATCAGTTGTAATAGTTTTAAGGGTAAAACAGCAAGACTTAATTTTCGTGTTGATGTGTTCGCACATCTTGGACAGACACAAAGTTGCACTAAAATAAATATTTCAAAGAGAAAAGACTGTTAGTTAATTTTAATTTATTCCTGTTATGATGACAGCTCACAAAGAGGTGTATTCACCTAAAAACATACACAGCCCAATCTTGATACAAAATCTTGATAATATGACAAACTAGTGGTGTAAGGAAAATGTCATTTACAAAAGATTGTAATTCTTAGATGCGACACATCCCTAACAAAATCTGTTGGCATGCAAAAACACTCATAAATGTTTTAGCACAGCTATTTACACACATAGTATGAGAACTTTACATTGTATCATTTGCCATAGAAAATTATTTTAGTAATCTTTTAGTAAACCATTTCAAATGACATACCTACAAAATAGTCAAAATGTACACGTTTTGTGTTCTAGGTGATAAATTTACATCAATAAAGTTTTCATGAACATTAGAAAACAACATGTATTTCCTTTGGCTGTTAAACACCTCGGGTAAATAATTTGAAAAACGTAGGTCTGTCAAATGAGAAAAGTTCAGTCATGCATTTAAAAAACTTTTCTGAAGTAAAAAATTATGTGTTTGTCACAAACACATCCAAAGAGTTTTCTACTCATGTGAGAAAAGCACTTGGGTGCATTACCATCAGGCTATTTTAAAGAAATTAAAGAATAAAACTAAAAGTTGAATTTAAAGACAATAGACAGCATGACTTGCTTTAGTGACACACAATGTGTTTAAACTTTTTTTAAACATGTTTAAAACTGTAGGTGTAATTATTTTACTGAGAAGTTTTAAGTGAAATATATATTTGTTCTTTTACAGTACACATACTATCTACAGGCTAGATTAAAATGAAAACATTTCTTAAATAACAACAAAAAGTAAAAACAACAACATATATGATTTTATTCATATTTAAAATGTAGCATACTCAGATTTGTGTGTGTGTGTGTGTGTGTGGCTCAGGTATACCCTACGTTATGGGGGACAAAGATGGCAATATTCAAAATCCTTGTCCTTGTGGGGACAATTTTTTTTTTCCCCACTGAGGAAACGAGTTTATAAATCATACAGAATTAAGTTTTTTTGAAAATCTTAAAATACACAAAGTTTTCTGTAAGGGGTACGTTTATGTGTAAGGTTGGTGTGGGGTGATGGAAAATACAGTTTGTACAGTATAAAAACCATTACGCCCATGGAATGTCCCACAAAACATGGAAACCCAACGTGTGTGTGTGTGTGTGTGTGTGTGTGTGTGTGTGTGTGTGTTCATTATCTAAAGCAGAGCTTATTTGAAATGTTTATTTGTTTGTCTAGTCATATCATGTTATGTACTTTGATTTCTTTTAAACTATATTGTTTAGCACAATGGTCAGCCATTGTTGTTGTGCTTTATAAATAAAATGAACTGGACTAAAGCATGATTCTGTGCACATCTATTTTGTAAAGCCATTAACACAAGCACAAAGAGGATACTGTCGTCCACTGTCAGTTAGACCCCCACAATCACCTTCACTGTCAGAAGTAAATGGATAGGGTGGGCTGAGAAGTTGGTGGTTTGAATAATTTTTAACTTAAGATTGCTTCTCATAAGTTTATCTATTCAACCTACAGATTAGGTTGTTCTGATCCTACAGAGGTGTTAGCATACACACATAGAGATGATAAAGAAAAAACATGCCCGGACATAGCACCTTATTCAGAGGTGGATGTAGACGGGCCGGTAGGAACAAAATGGTGACTAGGCATTAACATTTAGCCTATAGATCAAACAAATCATTGATCCTGTTAAGGTGATAAAAGACACACCATTTGCTTAGCTGCTTTTTTTTTTTTCTACAGTCAGAAAAAGACCCCAGACATCCCGACTGGAAGCGAGTAATAGCCCCCGGAAGGAACTCCATAAAAAATAAAAATAAAAACATGGCTCAGGTGAGATAAAAACACCATAAATTTCAGTCAATCTATTCAACCTACAGATAATATCTGAGATGATGAAGAAAAAACATGCCCGGACATAGCACCTTTTTTCAGACGCATATAGAAATGTGGCCTTGGTGAATTCTTTAATTCTATGTTTCAGTTTTTAGGTGCTTTATTGGCAAAAGTAATATTTGTACATTAGTATTGCCAGAGTGGTTCAGTATTGTTGGAAACAATCAAAACAGTGGTGTCTCAGCTATCAACATTTAGCCTATAGATCCAGCAGAGCTAAAACATTGTCAAACTAACTCTTTGTTTTTTTCTCGGTGCAAAAGTCAGTTACTTTCTCATTTCAACAGGTCGTCTTGTTGGTGAAATACACATCACTCTTCTAGCGGTTTTAGGAGTTTTTGGAGCAGCGACAGCCATTGTAACAGGAGAGTTCAGAATGTCTTCTGTGTTTAAATTACTATATTCTACCCCACACTATTTAAAACTGCATTTCAGGATGTAGGTAGGGTCTTTAGGTGTGAAAAACGGCTCAGGAAGGAACGCCATAAAAAACCCCATGGCAAAGGTAAGAGATAAAAACATCATAAATCCAGTCATAAATCCATCAAAAGTCAAATCTAACATCTGTTTTGATCTTTGATTTACACACCCTAATGTCATGTCACTCAGGGCTGACAGGACCCCGGTGACGTGACAGTCAGGGGGACAGAGGGGGTCACATAGCCATAAATCACGTCATAAATCTACCCATGGACACATTTGACATATGACGACCTGTCAATCAAAGCTGACAGGGGGTCATAAATCAAGTCATAAATCAGGTCATAAATCATCAAATTGACACAAAGTGTATTATATTACTACTTACACGTTTTGTCCATCAAGATAATCTTCACGAAATAATATAACTTTGACAAATTTTGAAGCCTAAATAAAAGCCCAGAACTGAAAAGCTAAACTTAGGCTATAAACGAACTACTACACCACAGTCGCTTGCCTTCAGCGTCACCAACACCACGATACCGACAACTCTCTCAAACGTATGTTTAACATGTTCAGTGAAAAGGATTTACTCTGTATATGAATTTTAATCCACACTACATTAACCTTTTCATATAAATTGCCACAGCCATATCACCCTGCAGCCCAAGACTGGTCACCCACTGAAGCTAAGCAGGGTTGAGCTGGTCAGTACCTGGATGGGAGACCTCCTGGGAAAACTAGGTTGCTGTTGGAAGAGGTGTTAGTGAGGCCAGCAGGGGGTGCTCACCCTGTGGTCTGTGTGGGTTCTAATGCCCCAGTATAGTGATGGGGACACTATACTGTAAAAAGCACCGTCTTTCGGATGAGACGTTAAACCGAGGTCCTGACTCTCTGTGGTCACTAAAAATCCCATGGCACTTCTCGTAAAGAGTAGGGGTGTAACCCCGGTGTCCTGGCCAAATTCCCTCCACTGGCCCTTGTCTATCATGGCCTCCAAATAATCCTCATCCACTTGATTGGCTCTATCTCTCTCTCCTCTCCACCTGTAACTTGTGTGTGGTGAGCGCACTGGCGCCGTTGTGCTGTGGCTGCCGTCGCATCATCCAAGTGGATGCTGCACACTGGTGGTGGTTGAGGAGTGACCCCCCACATGATTGTAAAGCGCTTTGGGTGTATGGCAATACACAATAAAGCGCTATATAAATGCATCATTCATTCATTCATTCATTCATTCATTCATTCATTCATTCATAAACTGGAATAAATACAAAACTAGAGCCAAACTTAAACTGAAATGAGACATTAGTAATAAATAGTATAGTGAATAAATGAAATAATCTTAAATAAAGGACATTTGAAAGCACGTATTTCTGTACATTTTGAAATAAGGTGCATTAAAAGTCAATAAATCCTTGATTAATATGAATTAAAAACATATCGCCGCGTATTTAATCTTAAATAACAGCAGAGTGAGCGAGTTTTTGGATATTGTAAGATTAAACTTATTTTAGTGAATAAAATACCACATTTCAGCGCTCATTTTGTTAGGGTGGTTACACAATGAGGATTTCCTAGAAGCAAGGATAAAATAACAATCTGTATACTTTCTAACAGCTTCATGTGGCTGTAAACATTTAATTTGAACGTGGCTTTAAGCACTATGCATCATTAAAGTTTCACTTTCACTACGTAAAGCCGGTAAATGTGGTGTTTACATGTAATAATCGTAATATGAGTTTACCTTATGGTACGAACCAGAGTCTCTGCATCAGTAAGTGATAAGACGAGCATCTTCCCTCAGAAGATTGTCGCATTTCGAGGCAAAGCAAAAAAAACAACAAAAAAAAACATTGTCAAACAACAATATAAAATGCGAGAAACTATTCATCGGTTATTCTAAAATTAATTGTATTACAAATTATACTACAACTGGAAAACACTGTAAATTGAGAAACTGTTCGGTGTGATGACGTTTAATGTCTCCGACAGCGCCTGTAGTCACATTTAGCAACTTATAAGCAACCGTCTTTTTTAAGAAACGTAACCGCTTAAAAAAAAAATCACGAGTGGGGTGTAACTGGTGTACTTTATCGTAGAATAAAACATGAAAGTATCTTGAGCTTGTGTGAACCACGGACCTTATTTAAGGGATTTAACCAACATCCAATTAAAAAAAAAACCATTGACTCTGGGACGATGGAACCGGAAGTGTTAAAAGGCAAGGCAAGGCAAGTTTATTTATATAGCACATTTCATACACAGTGGTAATTCAAAGTGCTTTACATAAAAGAAAGTGAAATAATCATTCACAGCAATAAAAACAAGGAATTAAAAATAATAAAACAAGGGATTTTAAAATGATATAGAAATTGATTTAAAATTAAATTTAAAACGGTTAAATAGAAAAGGATTATACATAAAATACAGTGCAGTCAGTTCGGACGTAGCACAGTGTTCATTCAACAAATGCACAGCTAAACAGATGAGTTTTGAGTCTGGATTTAAATGTGGCTAATGTTTTAGCACATCTGATCTCTTCTGGAAGCTGGTTCCAGCTGCGGGCGGCATAATAGCTAAAAGCAGACTCCCCTTGTTTTGTGTGAACCCTTGGTATTTCTAACTGACTCGATCCTAATGATCTGAGTGGTCTGTTAGGTTTATATTCAGTGAGCATATCTGCAATGTATTTAGGTCCTAGACCATTGAGTGACTTATAAACGAGTAAAAGTACTTTAAAATCAATCCTAAATGTAACTGGAAGCCAGTGTAAGGACCTGAGGACTGGTGTGATATGCTCAGATTTTCTGGTTCTAGTCAGAATCCTGGCAGCAGCGTTCTGGATGAGCTGCAGCTGTCTAATGGTCTTCTTTGGAAGGCCGGTGAGGAGACCATTACAATAATCCACCCTGCTGGTGATAAAGGCATGAACAAGTTTCTCCAAGTCGTGACTGGAAACAAGACATCTAATTCTTGCAATGTTTTTGAGATGATAGTATGCTGATTTAGTTACTGCTTTGACATGACTACTAAAACTAAGGTCTGTCTCCAGAATCACCCCAAGATTTCTGACTTGATTTTTAGTTGTTTGACCCCTAGAGTCAAGGTATGCATTCACCTTGAGAACTTCATCTTTGTTTCCAAATGCAATGACTTCAGTTTTCTCCTTGTTTAACTGAAGAAAGTTTTGGCACATCCAACTGTTAAGAGTCAATGGGGCTATAGTCATTTGGAGATAAGGCTAGGTAGATCTGGGTATCATCAGCATAGCTGTGATAGGCAATTTGGTTCTTCCTCATTATTATAAAATGCTAACTCGCTTCTGGGTTTTCGCCTACAAAGTGACATCATTCCACCACTCTATAAGGTATCATTTGTTAAAAGGGTCATATGATGCCTTTTTAAATATCATTATTTGTGTGTTTGGTGTAACAGAATATGTTGTCATGCTTTAATGTTCAAAAAACACATTATTTTTCAAATACTGTACATAATTGTAGGTCCTCTATGCCCCGCCTCTCTCAAACGCTTAGTTTTGCCCCTCCTTCCGACAAGCGCAGTCTGCTCTGATTGGCTAGCTGACACAGTGCATTGTGATTGGCCAAACACCACAAGCCACGTCGGAAATGTAACGCCCCTTTCCATAATCGCGAGAGAGAGTGGTAGTGCACTATGTGTCAAAATCTTTGATTTATTGCCCTCATAAAAATACCCCCCAGTAAGCCCCCAAAATCCCCCCTCCCCACCGTCCATAAATGGACATCTGTTCAGGCCACCTGTTGTCCACCCCCACCCGATCTAATGATGAGTTGATTAACCTGTATATTTAATGACTTTTTATGACTTGTGTGGGGGTCCAATGTTATGTGCTTTAAACTTTAAATGGCGAAATGTGTGTTAAAGGGATTGTTTTTATTAAAGTGTTTTTTCACATTGTGTAAAACAAATCATTGCATGTTGTGTAAAACATTATATACGTTCTATCGTTTGACAGAGAAGTGTTTTTATTCACAAAAAGCAGCAGCAAACACTAGAAATTGGGGTGTCTTATCTTACCGTGTTATGAAATAAGTCTCTACGTTTAAAAAGTAAAAAAGAGCCTTAAAATAAACGAATATCAGACGTTTTTGTTCGTTAAAACAGGGGTTATCCTGGTCTGTCGTTGCAAGATGGTATGCCTGAGTTAAAGAAGAGGTGTTTTATTCACAAAAAAAGCTGTAAATACTAGAAAAAAAAGCCTGTCTTATCTTACCGTGTTGCGAAATAAGTCTCTACGTTTTAAAAGTAAAAAGAACGTTAAAATAAACGAATATTAGAGGTTTTTGTTCGTTAAAACAGGGGTTATCCTGGTCTGTCGTTACAAGCTAGTCATGCCAGAAAAACTCCGCAAAGACAAAGAATCCGCGTGTGTGTCTAGCAGAGTCCGTCAGATGACCGTTCTCCGTCCCTGTCAAATTCACAATGAGGCAGGGAGATTGCGCGGGTCAAACCACGCCTACGGTCGTCCCCCTAACAGAGGAGGTTCAAAGATTTAAAATAAAGTAATGTTTTAACATTAGAACAAGCGTTATTTTAATAAAACTTTACCAGTTCTTTAATTAATGAAGAACTTATCACTTTTAAAACTGTTTATTCTTTTAACTCTAGTTCATAGGGAAAAACGTTGTTTATTTTATTTGCTTAATTCGTCTAGTCCTTTAATAGATATTTGTTTTTGTCAAGTTAAGATATAACCGGTGTTTAAAATTAACTTATACAAGTTTTTCCTTTTTAAACAAAGAACTCTAGTGCTTAGGAAAAACGTTGTTTATTTGCTTAATTCGTCTATTCCTTTAATAGAACTTTAATAGAGTCTTTTAAAAATTAGCTTATACAAGTCTCCTTTTAAACAAAAAAAAAAAAAAAAAAAAAAAAAATCAGTAATACACAGGCCTTTATTTTATTTAGTTATTCACAAGTGATTAATAGATTTTTGTTTTTGTCAAGTTAAGATATAACCAGGCTCTTCGAAAATTAACTTATACAAGTTGCCTTTTAAACAAAAAAATCGCTAATACAGGCCTTTATTTTTATTTAATTATTCGTGCTTAATTCAAACAAACCCTATTATTCACTATTTGATTTTTGTCAAACTTAAGACATCACGCTATGATGACGCTATAAAATAGATTGAACTACACAAGAGTCCTTTTAAACAAACTCTGTTTTGTTTTATTTACGCTTAATTTTATTATACTCGTTGATTTCTCAATATTAACTTCTGTTACATCGGTTAAAACACACGTGCGCATACGCGGGTGTAGGCTGACGCAAACGGTTTTTCTCAGTGATTTTCCAGACATAAGGTCCGAACAGCGTTATCTGTTAATTGAAACCGACAACAAAGAAATGCAAACACCTCGTGCGCGACGTGAGGCCAGGATATGTCCTTAGGTTGTAACAGTCCGGTAATCTAATTAGTGTTGAAAGAGGTCTGGCATCATAAATTTGCTAGGACACTAGTTAAAAAACGTAGATCAAAGGACAGTCCCTCGCATCAAAGCATAGACAATGTGGCTATTTTATGACGTACACCTGCGTGTGTGAACTCTTGTCAAAAGTTCGTTGGAATGGTTCGCTGGATGGTCAACACACACACACACACACACACACACTCTCTCACTCCTACATTTACAAATGAAAAACTTTTAGAAGCACGCCGAGTATCTGATGAAAAACAGGTTGATTAAACAACGATACGACTTTTGTTTTAACAAATACATTTTTAGATCTTTCAAACCATGATGCTCTAAACAAACCAATTAATGATTAGAAGTAGTCAAACGATCCTCTGATGAACACAAGACGGTTACAGAGTCTTTCTTTATGAATTAGCCCTAAATTAGACTAAAAATGAGCTGTGGTGAGGTTGTTTGCAACAAAAGTAGTTCTTAAACAAGCTGCAACAAATGTGTCACAGAATCTTTACAGCAGTTTAGACTTTCTCTCTCACTTTAAAAATGATGTTATTAACCGTGTGTTTAAATGCAGCATGTTTTATTTTTACACTATAATGTTTTATTTATTAAAATAAAAACAACTGGTCTATATAGGGTTATTTTACTAAGATATGATCAAATAATTGACAGAGGAAATAGTTCAAATAATCGATAAGTCCAACTTATCAACCCCGTTTGAAGTGTCTGACGGTTTGTGACAAATATCTTAATGATACAGATGTGTTAAGATGTTAAGTATGTGTGAAAGATGTGTAAAGTTCAATATTACTGTTAAAAATAGTAATATTGTAAATTATTATAAATTTTAAATATGTGTAAAATCGTATATGTTGTTTTTACTTTTTGTTGTTAAGAAATGTTTTCATTTTAATCTAGCCTGTACTTAGTATATCTGTACTGTAAAAGAACAAATATACATTTTCACTTAAAACTTCTCTGTAAAATAATTACACCTACAGTTTTAAACATGTTTAAAAAGTTTTAAACATATTCTGGGTCGCTAAAGTAAGTCATGATGTCTATTGTCTTTAAATTCAACTTTAGTTTTATTCTTTAATTTCTTTAAAATAGCCTGATGATAATGAAACCAAGTGTTTTTCTCACACGAGTAGATAACTCTTCGGATGTGTTTATGACAAACAAGTCAATTTTAACTTTGAAAACTTACAAGTTTTTTCAAATGTATGACTGATCTTTTCTCATTTGACAGACCCGTGATGTTTAACACCCAGAGGGAATACAAGTTGTTTTCATGAAAGCTTAAACGGTGTAAATTTCTCAGCTAGAACACAAAAACATGTACATTTTGACTATTTGACTCTTTTTGTAAGTAGCATGGCATTGAAAAGGTTTACCAAAAAATTCAAGCAGCGTCTGTGTTTTCAACACGAAAGAATTGTACAAGGCTATTTCAACTATCATCATCGTTTCTTTTTTGATCCTAACAAACTGGTAATGAATTTTCTATGACAGGTTTTACAGTTCTCATACTATATGCGTAAATAGCTGTGCTACAACATTTATGATTATTTTGAATAACGACAGATTTTTGTCAGGGATGTGGCACATCTAAGAATAATAATCTTGTGTAAATTATATTTTTCTTACAACGATAGTTTTAGTCATATTAGCAAGACTTCAGATGGTCGTTCACAATTGTTTGTTGGACCGTGTGTGTTTTTAGGTGAAGACAACTCTTTGTGAGATGTCGTCATAATAGGAATGAATGCAAATCAAGAAATTAAGTAACAGCCTTTTGTCTTTGAGATTTTTATTTTAGTGCAAATGACCACACATGAAGCATCAACACGAAAATTAAGTCTTGCTGTCTTACCCTTAAAACTATTACAACTGAAGTTATTGCACTGAAAGCTGTACATGCATTTAAGTTTGAGCATGTTAAATTTCTAAGCTCTTGTAAAGAGTATTGATACATTTCATCCACAATCATCCAAGAGACAAAATCACTAAGTACAGCAAGACAAGAAAATGTGTATAAAGCAGATAGAATTCAGGAAACCTAAACAGTTGTGCAAGTTTATTAAACGAGGGTTTGTAAATTATGTTTTTTTTTACTCCGTTGGATTTAGTCATCTTGCTCAGATAGCAGACGATACAATTCACATTTCGTTTCTATGTCTGTATTGTTTTAAGGCTCCGACACAAATTTATGCTAATCCTTGTATGGGAGAGTGTGCATGACGAGTACATACTTAATCATTTAAGAAAATCATTGAACATTTGACTGAAATTTTTATTATTTTAACAAACCTCCAATTCAAATTACTTCCCTCAAGGCGCTTGTCCACAGAATATTTTTCAACACTACGACATTAAAGAATGTTATCAGTCACTATCGCCACCTTCTGTGACTCAAATTAAGGAACATCTCTGGTGTACGTAAGCATGTACAATGGGTGCATGTGGTAAACATCTTTGTTTTTCCAATTCTGACATATTTGTTAGATGTAATGTAAACAATATTTTGATAACTATGATGTTCCATGTTTTTGTAAAGGTTATAGAAATAATTCAAACATAATCTTTACATAGGAATTATCTTTGCTCAAAGCGAATTGACTAAAATCATTGAATTACGAAATGCAAAAGCGTATACACCATTTAAGAAAAAGCGCTATAATGTATACAGAAATCCTCCTCTTGATCTATTGTGACTGACATTTAAGGCATCCGATCAGGATTATGGATGACACAGCTCGCATTTTGCTTGTCGGACTGCATAAGTCGTTACTACGACTGTGATGTAGGTGAGGCCTTCTCTCTGAGAGCCATCAGTATTCAGTGTTTATAGAAATAAATGAAATTAAGAAAAATTTCTTGAGAGTGTTTGACTAAGTCGCTAAGGTTTAGCGGTTAGGATCAAATCAGGTCCCATATGGTCTAGCGGTTAGGATACCTGGTTTTCACCCAGGTGACCTGTGTTCAACTCCCGGTGTGGGAAGTAATGTTTTGGTGTGTGTGTGTCTATGTTCACTCCGGGGGGTGTGTGGCCCCTTTGGAGGGGGTTAAATGCAGAGCACGAATTCCGAGTATGGATCATCATACCTGGTCGCATGTCACTTTCACTTCTTTTTGTTTAAGAAGTGAAAACAAAACTGAGCAGTTGGGGACACTTAATTTCTAGCGATTATTGTAAATTTGATTTCACAGATACTATTTAAACTAAACTTAGCTAGACAATGACAACTCCGAATTCAATAATGAAATGCCTTTAACTGAAAATTGAGTGTTTAATCTTATTATTATACATTACTGACACTCTATCCTCCAACTTGATACTGTTAAGTGCTTTGACACAATCTGTATTGTTAAAAGCGCTATATAAATAAAGGTGACTTGATTTGATTTGTTTAGGTCAATTATCTATATATTTGATGTGAGACACCCATTAAGTTTAGACACGAAAATTAAGGCATTCTGTTTTACACTTACAACTGAAACATATCTAACCATGGTGATCAAAGCTACATATTCAGTAAGTTTGAGGTTGTACACAGTTTTGAAAAGGCTACAGACACAAAATATCAAGGATTTTTTTTTTTTTTTTTTTTTTTTTTTTTTATTTATTGTTTTGTGCTCCCTATGTAACTCAAGAGTCCAAGTCACTAAGAAAAGTATCATATGAATACAGAAAACCCGCTCACGAGCATCTGGGTATATTTTGTAAATGTTGTTTTAATTTATTTTATTTTTTTTTTTTTTTTCTTACGCCACAACATCTAGAACTCTTGTTCAGATAGCCGATGATGATGTGCACATTTTATTCGTCGTACTCATTTCTTTCTTTCAACATTACAGCTTGAGATTAAAGCCTAGGTAATGTGAACGCAATTAAGAAACATGGCAATATACCCTTCGAAAAGGTTATAGACAGTCGTTTATACAGGAAATATGAATGCACAACAGAAACATGTATCGTCATAACAAAAACCTAATACTAAAATCCTCACTTCTAAATATATTGTTAAAGTTGTAACGTTGCTTTTGATGGACTGCCCCACTAGATGATACCAGTCTATGCATTTCATTGTTTTTAGATGAAGACTATTCTCAGAAACTGGTCAAACATTATAAGATAATAAAAGGCTAGTCCTTCTACAAGAGATTGTTTTAACTGAGATTGTGACGTACTGTAGAGCTTTTTCTGGTCTGTATACAAAGAGACACGAGACACAACCCCACGATCTTACTATTTCTCTGTTACGTGTATATCTATTTCATTTAGAACACAAAGTTGCACATTACAAGTTGTGTGGAAACAGTAATTTATTTGCACACCTCTCTAAACATGCCCTTAATAAATAAATCACAGATGTCATGTGGTTAATTCATTGAAAGGTGCATGTTTTTGACCCTTTTAGAGGGTCTGCACCGGCACACAAACACGTGTTTTAAGAATTCATCTGACCAAAAGGTCTGATCCTGGGGAAACAGAGGCTGGGTGTTGTCATGATTGTCTTCAGAATTGAACCGCTTTTATTTAAACGACGCATCATGAGGCTACTGTATTCAACAGCACAGACCCTTGAAATATTGCAGTATAGTTTTTCCCTTCTAAATATGTATTTAGCTTAAATATTAGTTGTTAAGTGTTTACAAAGTTGTCATACCTGTTGTTGAATTTATAACATATATTTCACCAAACCAAGAGGACTGAAAATAGGTTTAGCATAAGTCCGTATTTCAGCCGTTAGCCTAAAAAATGTAAGACAGCTGAGATCTCATTACTGAGTTAATCTACAGAATGCGAAACAAGCTCACAGTTACATTAGAGTTATGGATTCTAGGTTATGTTGCATATTGTTTGTTTGTTCCACAGGTTTAACACCTCACTACTTGAAGACACGTACTGTATAAATTACAAAGGTTTCCGCCGTCTCTGAAACCAGGCCTGTAGAAAGAATAAACCAGTCTTATAAACTCATTGATTTGTTTAACAACTTTAAAATATAATCTGCACGAGCGATACGCTCTTAAAATCGATAGTGTGCAAAACATATGTAAAAGGACGGATAACATATTAATGGGGTGTTTTGGTTAGTTTCTTACACAACAGAGATTTACTTAATGTTTTTATTAAGTTTTAATATAAAAGATAATAGACTGTTAACAATTTAGATGCTTTTATTATGAAAGCGCACAAAGAACCGCTGAAGCACGTACCGTTTGTTAACACGGAATTAATTGAAATAATAGACTACCATAAGGTTATTTACACGGCGCTGAATGTAAAACTCTTAAACAGAAACATTAAAACATTTCAAACCTGTCAAACAACCGCTTCAATACGTCCCTCTTATGAAAACGTTTAAAATAGAATACTGTCAAACAGAACGTTGTCTGCAGGTTCCCAGGGTGTAAATTGCTTGAACACGCTCGAATCTACGCATTTCACAGTACATACACAGATACGCGTTTTCTTTTGCGTATGTCTCTAAACAACAGCTAGATAAATGACTTACGTCATTTTAAGGCGACTAGTGTCTTTTTTATTTATTTTGATACCCTCGTTTTAGACGTCTGTCTTTCAAATCTGACCCAGATGTCTCGATATTCAGCTCTTCTTTTTTATGAAAAGGTGCGGTAAGCAGTTTTGTCCTCATCTGCAGTCTACCGATGAGTTTTAATACGTCATAAATTCCAATAGTTAGATAGCAAATGCGACTGTTTATTACTGAGGTAAGTCACAGCAGAGTTGCATTCTAGTTTTATATTTAACATTTTTCATCTACCTACATGTTTAACGACGCTACCGTTCTAGGTCACTTCACGCCGTTGTGAGATATAAACCACAATGTTTTTCATAGTGTTAAGCTTTAAAACCAGAACGATTTTCCATGACTTTGTGCGTTCTTTCTGTATGAATTTGTTTACCGCAGTTTCACCGTCCTTATCTTATCTTCCACCGCCTAAATGTATTTGTTAGGACTTACGTTTGTTAGTTTTTGCTGTTCATATAATTCGATATTTATTGTTTGATTCAATAAAATAACGTGTCTTCATTTGAGATATTTATGTCACATTATACGTAATACATATTTCTTATTAAATTAAAACTTATCTTAGGCGTGACCACTGTTTACGAATACCCGGGGACAACCCACCCTGTAGCCGCGCAAGGTGGGTCCAACGACGACGGACCTGATAAACTCTGTTGCGACCATTTTGAACGTGCTGACGGCGGAGCTACCGGCTTGTCGATCAAAGCGTTATCTACATGGAACCCCAAAATCACCTTCAACAAGCCAATTTGTCTGAGCTCTGTAATTTTTCTACTAATAACGCTTCGACGGATCTGAACGACGCTAAGCAACTGGACTGCGGCAGTGGAAAAAGGTGTTTTGTAAAAGACGTCATAGACCCCGCGTTTAAACCGCATTACAGAGGACAGATGATCATACTGATACGTAAGATCATCGCTGCGGCGTGCGATCCGAATTACGATTGTACGGGAGATACCAAACGTGAAACAAATCTCAAGAACGAAATGAAAATTGTAAGAAGCGTAAAATACCCATGGCCAGATTTGACTAGCATGTTTCTCACCAGCAGAGAGCCGGTCTGTATAATTACCAGAAAAATGCTGGCTGTAATGTCTGAATGCGAGGATGAGATGGACATTAACGAGGTTCTCTGTCTGTGTACGTCCGTAACGGATCAATGTGTCTTGTTGGCTGCAAAAAATTGCGTTTCTATGACGTGTGAAATTGTTGCATCGCTGGTTGATTTTATATTTGAGAAAAACAGGATTGTCTGCAAAGATTTTCTATTCTGGATTGACCACCGGTTTAACGTCGTTACTACTGTATGTTTGTAAATTTGATCATTTTCTTCATTACTTCAATGTATACTCGACAATATATTGTTGAAATAAAAGGTTGTCTCAACTTCATAAAAATATCTTTATTTAAAATGTACCGTTACAGATAGCAAGGTTTTTTTTTTTTTTTTTTTTTTTAAGCAATTTAATGATATTTAATAAGAAATATGTATTACGTATAATGTGACATAAATGTCTCAAATGAAGACACGTTATTTTATTGAATCAAACAATAAATATCGAATTATATGAACAGCAAAAACTAACAAACGTAAGTCCTAACAAATACATTTAGGCGGTGGAAGATAAGATAAGGACGGTGAAACTGCGGTAAACAAATTCATACAGAAAGAACGCACAAAGTCATGGAAAATCGTTCTGGTTTTAAAGCTTAACACTATGAAAAACATTGTGGTTTATATCTCACAACGGCGTGAAGTGACCTAGAACGGTAGCGTCGTTAAACATGTAGGTAGATGAAAAATGTTAAATATAAAACTAGAATGCAACTCTGCTGTGACTTACCTCAGTAATAAACAGTCGCATTTGCTATCTAACTATTGGAATTTATGACGTATTAAAACTCATCGGTAGACTGCAGATGAGGACAAAACTGCTTACCGCACCTTTTCATAAAAAAGAAGAGCTGAATATCGAGACATCTGGGTCAGATTTGAAAGACAGACGTCTAAAACGAGGGTATCAAAATAAATAAAAAAGACACTAGTCGCCTTAAAATGACGTAAGTCATTTATCTAGCTGTTGTTTAGAGACATACGCAAAAGAAAACGCGTATCTGTGTATGTACTGTGAAATGCGTAGATTCGAGCGTGTTCAAGCAATTTACACCCTGGGAACCTGCAGACAACGTTCTGTTTGACAGTATTCTATTTTAAACGTTTTCATAAGAGGGACGTATTGAAGCGGTTGTTTGACAGGTTTGAAATGTTTTAATGTTTCTGTTTAAGAGTTTTACATTCAGCGCCGTGTAAATAACCTTATGGTAGTCTATTATTTCAATTAATTCCGTGTTAACAAACGGTACGTGCTTCAGCGGTTCTTTGTGCGCTTTCATAATAAAAGCATCTAAATTGTTAACAGTCTATTATCTTTTATATTAAAACTTAATAAAAACATTAAGTAAATCTCTGTTGTGTAAGAAACTAACCAAAACACCCCATTAATATGTTATCCGTCCTTTTACATATGTTTTGCACACTATCGATTTTAAGAGCGTATCGCTCGTGCAGATTATATTTTAAAGTTGTTAAACAAATCAATGAGTTTATAAGACTGGTTTATTCTTTCTACAGGCCTGGTTTCAGAGACGGCGGAAACCTTTGTAATTTATACAGTACGTGTCTTCAAGTAGTGAGGTGTTAAACCTGTGGAACAAACAAACAATATGCAACATAACCTAGAATCCATAACTCTAATGTAACTGTGAGCTTGTTTCGCATTCTGTAGATTAACTCAGTAATGAGATCTCAGCTGTCTTACATTTTTTAGGCTAACGGCTGAAATACGGACTTATGCTAAACCTATTTTCAGTCCTCTTGGTTTGGTGAAATATATGTTATAAATTCAACAACAGGTATGACAACTTTGTAAACACTTAACAACTAATATTTAAGCTAAATACATATTTAGAAGGGAAAAACTATACTGCAATATTTCAAGGGTCTGTGCTGTTGAATACAGTAGCCTCATGATGCGTCGTTTAAATAAAAGCGGTTCAATTCTGAAGACAATCATGACAACACCCAGCCTCTGTTTCCCCAGGATCAGACCTTTTGGTCAGATGAATTCTTAAAACACGTGTTTGTGTGCCGGTGCAGACCCTCTAAAAGGGTCAAAAACATGCACCTTTCAATGAATTAACCACATGACATCTGTGATTTATTTATTAAGGGCATGTTTAGAGAGGTGTGCAAATAAATTACTGTTTCCACACAACTTGTAATGTGCAACTTTGTGTTCTAAATGAAATAGATATACACGTAACAGAGAAATAGTAAGATCGTGGGGTTGTGTCTCGTGTCTCTTTGTATACAGACCAGAAAAAGCTCTACAGTACGTCACAATCTCAGTTAAAACAATCTCTTGTAGAAGGACTAGCCTTTTATTATCTTATAATGTTTGACCAGTTTCTGAGAATAGTCTTCATCTAAAAACAATGAAATGCATAGACTGGTATCATCTAGTGGGGCAGTCCATCAAAAGCAACGTTACAACTTTAACAATATATTTAGAAGTGAGGATTTTAGTATTAGGTTTTTGTTATGACGATACATGTTTCTGTTGTGCATTCATATTTCCTGTATAAACGACTGTCTATAACCTTTTCGAAGGGTATATTGCCATGTTTCTTAATTGCGTTCACATTACCTAGGCTTTAATCTCAAGCTGTAATGTTGAAAGAAAGAAATGAGTACGACGAATAAAATGTGCACATCATCATCGGCTATCTGAACAAGAGTTCTAGATGTTGTGGCGTAAGAAAAAAAAAAATAAAATAAAATAAATTAAAACAACATTTACAAAATATACCCAGATGCTCGTGAGCGGGTTTTCTGTATTCATATGATACTTTTCTTAGTGACTTGGACTCTTGAGTTACATAGGGAGCACAAAACAATAAATAAATAAAAAAAAAAAAAAAAAAAAAAAAAAAAATCCTTGATATTTTGTGTCTGTAGCCTTTTCAAAACTGTGTACAACCTCAAACTTACTGAATATGTAGCTTTGATCACCATGGTTAGATATGTTTCAGTTGTAAGTGTAAAACAGAATGCCTTAATTTTCGTGTCTAAACTTAATGGGTGTCTCACATCAAATATATAGATAATTGACCTAAACAAATCAAATCAAGTCACCTTTATTTATATAGCGCTTTTAACAATACAGATTGTGTCAAAGCACTTAACAGTATCAAGTTGGAGGATAGAGTGTCAGTAATGTATAATAATAAGATTAAACACTCAATTTTCAGTTAAAGGCATTTCATTATTGAATTCGGAGTTGTCATTGTCTAGCTAAGTTTAGTTTAAATAGTATCTGTGAAATCAAATTTACAATAATCGCTAGAAATTAAGTGTCCCCAACTGCTCAGTTTTGTTTTCACTTCTTAAACAAAAAGAAGTGAAAGTGACATGCGACCAGGTATGATGATCCATACTCGGAATTCGTGCTCTGCATTTAACCCCCTCCAAAGGGGCCACACACCCCCCGGAGTGAACATAGACACACACACACCAAAACATTACTTCCCACACCGGGAGTTGAACACAGGTCACCTGGGTGAAAACCAGGTATCCTAACCGCTAGACCATATGGGACCTGATTTGATCCTAACCGCTAAACCTTAGCGACTTAGTCAAACACTCTCAAGAAATTTTTCTTAATTTCATTTATTTCTATAAACACTGAATACTGATGGCTCTCAGAGAGAAGGCCTCACCTACATCACAGTCGTAGTAACGACTTATGCAGTCCGACAAGCAAAATGCGAGCTGTGTCATCCATAATCCTGATCGGATGCCTTAAATGTCAGTCACAATGGATCAAGAGGAGGATTTCTGTATACATTATAGCGCTTTTTCTTAAATGATGTATACACTTTTGCATTTCGTAATTCAATGATTTTAGTCAATTCGCTTTGAGCAATGATAATTCCTATGTAAAGATTATGTTTGAATTCTTTCTATAACCTTTACAAAAACATGGAACATCATAGTTATCAAAATATTGTTTACATTACATCTAACAAATATGTCAGAATTGGAAAAAACAAAGATGTTTACCACATGCACCCATTGTACATGCTTACGTACACCAGAGATGTTCCTTAATTTGAGTCACAGAAGGTGGCGATAGTGACTGATAACATTCTTTAATGTCGTAGTGTTGAAAAATATTCTGTGGACAAGCGCCTTGAGGGAAGTAATTTGAATTGGAGGCTTGTTAAAATAATAAAAATTTCAGTCAAATGTTCAATGATTTTCTTAAATGATTAAGTATGTACTCGTCATGCACACTCTCCCATACAAGGATTAGCATAAATTTGTGTCGGAGCCTTAAAACAATACAGACATAGAAACGAAATGTGAATTGTATCGTCTGCTATCTGAGCAAGATGACTAAATCCAACGGAGTAAAAAAAAACATAATTTACAAACCCTCGTTTAATAAACTTGCACAACTGTTTAGGTTTCCTGAATTCTATCTGCTTTATACACATTTTCTTGTCTTGCTGTACTTAGTGATTTTGTCTCTTGGATGATTGTGGATGAAATGTATCAATACTCTTTACAAGAGCTTAGAAATTTAACATGCTCAAACTTAAATGCATGTACAGCTTTCAGTGCAATAACTTCAGTTGTAATAGTTTTAAGGGTAAGACAGCAAGACTTAATTTTCGTGTTGATGCTTCATGTGTGGTCATTTGCACTAAAATAAAAATCTCAAAGACAAAAGGCTGTTACTTAATTTCTTGATTTGCATTCATTCCTATTATGACGACATCTCACAAAGAGTTGTCTTCACCTAAAAACACACACGGTCCAACAAACAATTGTGAACGACCATCTGAAGTCTTGCTAATATGACTAAAACTATCGTTGTAAGAAAAATATAATTTACACAAGATTATTATTCTTAGATGTGCCACATCCCTGACAAAAATCTGTCGTTATTCAAAATAATCATAAATGTTGTAGCACAGCTATTTACGCATATAGTATGAGAACTGTAAAACCTGTCATAGAAAATTCATTACCAGTTTGTTAGGATCAAAAAAGAAACGATGATGATAGTTGAAATAGCCTTGTACAATTCTTTCGTGTTGAAAACACAGACGCTGCTTGAATTTTTTGGTAAACCTTTTCAATGCCATGCTACTTACAAAAAGAGTCAAATAGTCAAAATGTACATGTTTTTGTGTTCTAGCTGAGAAATTTACACCGTTTAAGGTTTCATGAAAACAACTTGTATTCCCTCTGGGTGTTAAACATCACGGGTCTGTCAAATGAGAAAAGATCAGTCATACATTTGAAAAAACTTGTAAGTTTTCAAAGTTAAAATTGACTTGTTTGTCATAAACACATCCGAAGAGTTATCTACTCGTGTGAGAAAAACACTTGGTTTCATTATCATCAGGCTATTTTAAAGAAATTAAAGAATAAAACTAAAGTTGAATTTAAAGACAATAGACATCATGACTTACTTTAGCGACCCAGAATATGTTTAAAACTTTTTAAACATGTTTAAAACTGTAGGTGTAATTATTTTACAGAGAAGTTTTAAGTGAAAATGTATATTTGTTCTTTTACAGTACAGATATACTAAGTACAGGCTAGATTAAAATGAAAACATTTCTTAACAACAAAAAGTAAAAACAACATATACGATTTTACACATATTTAAAATTTATAATAATTTACAATATTACTATTTTTAACAGTAATATTGAACTTTACACATCTTTCACACATACTTAACATCTTAACACATCTGTATCATTAAGATATTTGTCACAAACCGTCAGACACTTCAAACGGGGTTGATAAGTTGGACTTATCGATTATTTGAACTATTTCCTCTGTCAATTATTTGATCATATCTTAGTAAAATAACCCTATATAGACCAGTTGTTTTTATTTTAATAAATAAAACATTATAGTGTAAAAATAAAACATGCTGCATTTAAACACACGGTTAATAACATCATTTTTAAAGTGAGAGAGAAAGTCTAAACTGCTGTAAAGATTCTGTGACACATTTGTTGCAGCTTGTTTAAGAACTACTTTTGTTGCAAACAACCTCACCACAGCTCATTTTTAGTCTAATTTAGGGCTAATTCATAAAGAAAGACTCTGTAACCGTCTTGTGTTCATCAGAGGATCGTTTGACTACTTCTAATCATTAATTGGTTTGTTTAGAGCATCATGGTTTGAAAGATCTAAAAATGTATTTGTTAAAACAAAAGTCGTATCGTTGTTTAATCAACCTGTTTTTCATCAGATACTCGGCGTGCTTCTAAAAGTTTTTCATTTGTAAATGTAGGAGTGAGAGAGTGTGTGTGTGTGTGTGTGTGTGTGTTGACCATCCAGCGAACCATTCCAACGAACTTTTGACAAGAGTTCACACACGCAGGTGTACGTCATAAAATAGCCACATTGTCTATGCTTTGATGCGAGGGACTGTCCTTTGATCTACGTTTTTTAACTAGTGTCCTAGCAAATTTATGATGCCAGACCTCTTTCAACACTAATTAGATTACCGGACTGTTACAACCTAAGGACATATCCTGGCCTCACGTCGCGCACGAGGTGTTTGCATTTCTTTGTTGTCGGTTTCAATTAACAGATAACGCTGTTCGGACCTTATGTCTGGAAAATCACTGAGAAAAACCGTTTGCGTCAGCCTACACCCGCGTATGCGCACGTGTGTTTTAACCGATGTAACAGAAGTTAATATTGAGAAATCAACGAGTATAATAAAATTAAGCGTAAATAAAACAAAACAGAGTTTGTTTAAAAGGACTCTTGTGTAGTTCAATCTATTTTATAGCGTCATCATAGCGTGATGTCTTAAGTTTGACAAAAATCAAATAGTGAATAATAGGGTTTGTTTGAATTAAGCACGAATAATTAAATAAAAATAAAGGCCTGTATTAGCGATTTTTTTGTTTAAAAGGCAACTTGTATAAGTTAATTTTCGAAGAGCCTGGTTATATCTTAACTTGACAAAAACAAAAATCTATTAATCACTTGTGAATAACTAAATAAAATAAAGGCCTGTGTATTACTGATTTTTTTTTTTTTTTTTTTTTTTTTTTGTTTAAAAGGAGACTTGTATAAGCTAATTTTTAAAAGACTCTATTAAAGTTCTATTAAAGGAATAGACGAATTAAGCAAATAAACAACGTTTTTCCTAAGCACTAGAGTTCTTTGTTTAAAAAGGAAAAACTTGTATAAGTTAATTTTAAACACCGGTTATATCTTAACTTGACAAAAACAAATATCTATTAAAGGACTAGACGAATTAAGCAAATAAAATAAACAACGTTTTTCCCTATGAACTAGAGTTAAAAGAATAAACAGTTTTAAAAGTGATAAGTTCTTCATTAATTAAAGAACTGGTAAAGTTTTATTAAAATAACGCTTGTTCTAATGTTAAAACATTACTTTATTTTAAATCTTTGAACCTCCTCTGTTAGGGGGACGACCGTAGGCGTGGTTTGACCCGCGCAATCTCCCTGCCTCATTGTGAATTTGACAGGGACGGAGAACGGTCATCTGACGGACTCTGCTAGACACACACGCGGATTCTTTGTCTTTGCGGAGTTTTTCTGGCATGACTAGCTTGTAACGACAGACCAGGATAACCCCTGTTTTAACGAACAAAAACCTCTAATATTCGTTTATTTTAACGTTCTTTTTACTTTTAAAACGTAGAGACTTATTTCGCAACACGGTAAGATAAGACAGGCTTTTTTTTCTAGTATTTACAGCTTTTTTTGTGAATAAAACACCTCTTCTTTAACTCAGGCATACCATCTTGCAACGACAGACCAGGATAACCCCTGTTTTAACGAACAAAAACGTCTGATATTCGTTTATTTTAAGGCTCTTTTTTACTTTTTAAACGTAGAGACTTATTTCATAACACGGTAAGATAAGACACCCCAATTTCTAGTGTTTGCTGCTGCTTTTTGTGAATAAAAACACTTCTCTGTCAAACGATAGAACGTATATAATGTTTTACACAACATGCAATGATTTGTTTTACACAATGTGAAAAAACACTTTAATAAAAACAATCCCTTTAACACACATTTCGCCATTTAAAGTTTAAAGCACATAACATTGGACCCCCACACAAGTCATAAAAAGTCATTAAATATACAGGTTAATCAACTCATCATTAGATCGGGTGGGGGTGGACAACAGGTGGCCTGAACAGATGTCCATTTATGGACGGTGGGGAGGGGGGATTTTGGGGGGCTTACTGGGGGGTATTTTTATGAGGGCAATAAATCAAAGATTTTGACACATAGTGCACTACCACTCTCTCGCGAGCTTCAGCTTTCAAAATGAATGCAAAGACAATTAATAATGTCCTTAGTTTTACCATCAGTTCAAGCCCGAGAGGGGAACAGTGATGAAGCTCGTATGTGTTTGCGCACACACACACGTTGCGATTAAGATAGCTGATGTGCTGAGATGTGACCCTGTCTCTCTCTCTCTCTCTCACACACACACACGCACACGCGCACGCGCACGCTATAGTCAATGGCAAATCCTTAAATAATAACAAAACATACTTTGCTGATTCAGAAGCGCCAGATTGTCATAGCAACGTCAGAATTACCTCCTCTAGGTTCACGAAACGGTCGTCCATAAAATGTGTTGCTGTCAGTTTCTCCCTGACACAGCTGCTTCAACACTACTGCTGTTACAGAAACCATGCCTTATGCAAATATTTCCACATCGTGACGTAGACATGTGGGGTGTGTTTGAATGAGCTGTTTTAGGAGGACGTGGCAGAGTCTTAACTTTTGATAAAGAATATCTCTTTGGTTTTGAGACTTTAATTTTTGCAACTTCAGGGATCTTATCTATGCACAAACAGCTTTTAACACCCCAAAGAGAAAGAAACACTTGAAATCACATCATATGACCCCTTTTGTTAACACTAATATATTAACATGAATGAACAATACATTTATTAAATTTGTATTTGTTAATGTTGGATAATAAATACAGTTGTTCACTGTTTATTCATGTTAATTCACAGTGCATTTACCAATGTTAAAAAACACAACTTGTGATTTTTATAAATGCATTAGTAAATGCTGAAATTAACATTAAGATTAATAAATGCTGTATAAGTATTGTTCATTCGTAGTTCTTGTTAACTAATGAACCTTATTGTAAAGTGTTACCAATTAATTGTATAATTAACATATGCTTTTCTAAAGCTGAAGTTACCTTTATGTTAGAATATGTATAACTTAATATTTTAACTAATTGCAAAAGCTGACTAATGTTTTGACTGTTTAGTTCTGTCTCTGATAGTGCGGGTCCTGCTGGTGCTGGTTGTAATTCTGCTTCCCTCACTTATTCATCCATTCCCACTACGATTACTGAAAGGAAATATGAAAAATTAAGTCTACTTGTAGCCCACATAGAAATAATCTCATCACAGGTAAAACCATGTCTTCTATCCCTGCAGCTAAATAAGTTCAGTTTTGTCTACTGAATGTAAGGTCATTAGCCAATAAGTCAGTAATACACAGAAGGGATTTTAGCTGTTCTCCAGTTTCATTTGGTTGCTTATCTTCCTTTTGAGAGTTTTTATTTTAAAGAATAAATTGCCTGTTTTGTGTTATAATGTACCGACCTCCTAAAGCTACTTCCAGTTTTATTCAGGAATTTTCTGACTTATGTCATTATGCTGCATTATGACAGTTCTTCTCGGTGATTTTAATATCCATGTTTGTTGCTCCTATTCTTCGTTTATTTCTGAATTGATTAAACATATAGAGTCAAATGAAAAGAGTCTAAATGTGAAGCAGCCCACCCATGACAAAGGGCACATGCTTGATCTCATGCTCTCTTATGGTTTTTGTGTGGAGGATCAGTCACTGTCGAGACTGTATATGATTATATATGTATATGACCTCTGTAATTAAGCTACAGATGTGGCCGATGACTTAATGACTTCTGTAATTAAGCTACAGATGTGGCCGGTCACTGTCGAGGCCTGTATATGATTATATATGTGTATATGTCTTCTGTAATTAAGCTACAGATGTGGCCGGTCACTGTCGAGACTGTATATGATTATATACAGTGAGGAAAATAAGTATTTGAACACCCTGCTATTTTGCAAGTTCTCCCACTTAGAAATCATGGAGGGGTCTGAAATTGTCATCGTAGGTGCATGTCCACTGTGAGAGACATAATCTAAAAAAAAAAATCCAGAAATCACAATGTATGATTTTTTAACTATTTATTTGTATGATACAGCTGCAAATAAGTATTTGAACACCTGAGAAAATCAATGTTAATATTTGGTACAGTAGCCTTTGTTTGCAATTACAGAGGTCAAACGTTTCCTGTAGTTTTTCACCAGGTTTGCACACACTGCAGGAGGGATTTTGGCCCACTCCTCCACACAGATCTTCTCTAGATCAGTCAGGTTTCTGGCCTGTCGCTGAGAAACACGGAGTTTGAGCTCCCTCCAAAGATTCTCTATTGGGTTTACGTCTGGAGACTGGCTAGGCCACGCCAGAACCTTGATATGCTTCTTACAGAGCCACTCCTTGGTTATCCTGGCTGTGTGCTTTGGGTCATTGTCATGTTGGAAGACCCAGCCTCGACCCATCTTCAATGCTCTAACTGAGGGAAGGAGGTTGTTCCCCAAAATCTCGCAATACATGGCCCCGGTCATCCTCTCCTTAATACAGTGCAGTCGCCCTGTCCCATGTGCAGTAAAACACCCCCAAAGCATGATGCTACCACCCCCATGCTTCACAGTAGGGATGGTGTTCTTGGGATGGTACTCATCATTCTTCTTCCTCCAAACACGTTTAGTGGAATTATGACCAAAAAGTTCTATTTTGGTCTCATCTGACCACATGACTTTCTCCCATGACTCCTCTGGATCATCCAAATGGTCATTGGCAAACTTAAGTCGGGCCTGGACATGTGCTGGTTTAAGCAGGGGAACCTTCCGTGCCATGCATGATTTCAAACCATGACGTCTTAGTGTATTACCAACAGTAACCTTGGAAACGGTGGTCCCAGCTCTTTGCAGGTCATTGACCAGCTCCTCCCGTGTAGTTCTGGGCTGATTTCTCACCTTTCTTAGGATCATTGAGACCCCACGAGGTGAGATCTTGCATGGAGCCCCAGTCCGAGGGAGATTGACAGTCATGTTTAGCTTCTTCCATTTTCTAATGATTGCTCCAACAGTGGACCTTTTTTCACCAAGCTGCTTGGCAATTTCCCCGTAGCCCTTTCCAGCCTTGTGGAGGTGTACAATTTTGTCTCGTGTCTTTGGACAGCTCTTTGGTCTTGGCCATGTTAGTAGTTGGATTCTTACTGATTGTATGGGGTGGACAGGTGTCTTTATGCAGCTAACGACCTCAAACAGGTGCATCTAATTTAGGATAATAAATGGAGTGGAGGTGGACATTTTAAAGGCAGACTAACAGGTCTTTGAGGGTCAGAATTCTAGCTGATAGACAGGTGTTCAAATACTTATTTGCAGCTGTATCATACAAATAAATAGTTAAAAAATCATACATTGTGATTTCTGGATTTTTTTTTTTAGATTATGTCTCTCACAGTGGACATGCACCTACGATGACAATTTCAGACCCCTCCATGATTTCTAAGTGGGAGAACTTGCAAAATAGCAGGGTGTTCAAATACTTATTTTCCTCACTGTATGTGTGTATGTCTTCTGTAATTAAGCTACAGATGTGGCCGGTCACTGTCGAGACTGTATATGATTATATATGTGTGTATGACTTCTGTAATTAAGCTACAGATGTGGCCGGTCACTGTCGAGACTGTATATGATTATATATGTGTATATGACTTCTGTAATTAAGCTACAGATGTGGCCGGTCACTGTCGAGACTGTATATGATTATATATGTGTATATGTCTTCTGTAATTAAGCTACAGATGTGGCCGGTCACTGTCGAGACTGTATATGATTATATATGTGTATATGTCTTCTGTAATTAAGCTACAGATGTGGCCGGTCACTGTCGAGACTGTATATGATTATATATGTGTATATGTCTTCTGTAATTAAGCTACAGATGTGGCCGGTCACTGTCGAGGCTGTATATGATTATATGTGTGTATGACTTCTGTAATTAAGCTACAGATGTGGCCGGTCACTGTCGAGACTGTATATGATTATATATGTGTATATGACTTCTGTAATTCTGTTAAAGATGACCTCCTCTTTCCTCGACTTACCCATACACTTTATATTTTGATTTACTTTATTAAACTATAGAAGAATCTACCCTTTTCCCCAATTGTTCCACTTAACTTGCCATTCTTTATTCACTTTACTCCAGATTAAAACCTTAATCTCTGATTTACTTAATGGAACTTGTATATCTATTGTTTCTCTCTGTAATGCTTGCTTTGCTAATTTATCCACTTCTTCATTTCCCCTTATTCCTATATGTGCTGGGACCCATATAAAACTGACTGATGTATCATTCTGAACATGAATGTATTTGTAGGATACTAAAGAGAATATCTAGGTGATTTCATTTAAAAGATCTCAAACTCTTTAAGACTGCAACCGAGTCAGAACAAATGAAAACATTATCTAACTTCTACTCTACTACCTGGTTAAATTACTTGGGGTTTCAGCTTTCTATCGCCCCCTAGTTGAGAGCAGAAAAAACCTAGTACACTGATATTTGTATACTTACTACATAAAGTATACTTAAAAATATACTTGAACTTTACTCAAGTATACTACTTTTTGGTAAGGGCTGCGTGGTTTAAAACATCTGGAGCTCACATCTGCACTTTGAACACAAGGCTGAATGGGAAAGTTATCAATAACTAATGATGAACGCACAGTTTGATGAGAAGTATTTGCTCTGACCTACAGGGATAGTTCGCCTAAAAATGACAATTTTGTCATCGTTTACACACAAGTTGTTCCAAAACCTGTAATTATTTCTTTCTTCTGTTGAGATACTTTGAAGAATGTGGTTTCTGGTCCCCAATGACTCTGATAGTATGTATTCTCTACTGTGGAAGTTACTGAGGACGTTATCCACATTCTTCAAAGTATCTTCTTTTGTGTTCAACAGAAGAAAGAACTTTATACAGGTTTAGAACAACCTGTGTGAATTATGACAGCATTTTAATTTTTGGGTGAACCATCCCTTTAGCTAAGGGTTTAAATACAACTAGTAGTTTTTCCCCAATGTGGTATTAAGTAGTTTACTAAAGTACTAATTACTTTGTCATAGCTCTAAACGATGTCTCTTTTCCTTCTTTCCCTAAATCAGCCCAGACATGAATAATGTATGAAAACATGTTTGGAAATGTTATGCTCGTTGCCATCACTCTCGTTTATTGTTAAGAAATCGTGTATTTGTTTCATTTAACTAAGTCCAGTAAAACTTATTTGATGTAGTGCTTTCACAATACAATTAATTTCAGAGCTGCATTACAGAGGGTCGTTATTTATCCCTATTAAGAAATTAGGGCAATATGATGATATGTTGATTAAATACATCAGCGGTTCTCAATTCTAGTCCCCCCCCCCCATCTCTAATTATTGCCTCTCTCTCAAGTATATGTAAATACATATGCATATTATAAATAAATAATGCACAAATCTGTACATAAATCTTCTGTTTCAGATTCATACACATTATTATTTATTGTTAAGTCTTAATTATTTCAGTGTTTTCTGTTCTCATGTCAGATATGTATGAATGTGCTTCTTAAACAACAAATTCCATGTGTACGCACACTTGGCGAATAAAGCTAATTCTGATTCTAATAGAGATTGCTTGCTTTGATTATATAAGTAGCATTATACATAATTAACATTGATCTTCAGGACTGGGACACAAAATCGGCCCTGGCACTTTTTGGTCCAGGCGGCCCACCATCACAACTTATATATATATATATATATATATATATTCAGCATCATTACTCTAGTCACATGATCCCTCAGAAATCATTCAAATATTCTGATTTGCTGCTCAAAAAACATTTATTATTATTATTATGTTGAAGACAATTTTTTGTCAGGTTTCTTTGATGAACAAAGTTCAGAAGAACAGCGTTTATCTGAAATAGAAATCTTTTGTAACATTATAAATGTCTTTATCATCACTTTTGATCAATTTAAAGCATTAATAAAAGTATTAATTTCTATAATCCCCCCCCCCCCCCCAAAAAAAAATATTATACTGACTCCAAGCTTTTGAATTGTATAGTTTATAATGTTACAAAAGCTTTTTATTTGAGATAAACGCTGATCTTTGGATCTTTATATTCATCAAATAATCCAGAAAAAAAAAAAACTCAGTTTTTAATATTGATAATAATAATATGTTTCTCGAGCAGCAAATCAGCATATTAGAATGATTTCTGAAGATCATGTAACTGGAAATTCATCTTTGATCACAGGAATAAATTACATTTTAAAATATATTCTAATAGAAAGCAGTTATTTTAAATAGTAAAAATATTTCACAATATACTGCTTTTGCTGTATTTAGGATTAATAAATGCAGGCTTGGTGAACAGAAGATAATTCTTTAAAAAACATTCAAAATCTTACTGTTTAGAAACTCTTGACTGCTAGTGTAGATATGCATCATTGCATCTAGTTGTTTTGGATAAGAATAAAACGTCAGGTCTGACAATATCATGTCTTTTTTTATTTAAATCTAGATTAATTTGCATTGGCCCATGGAAACCTCTATGAACACACTTGAATTGACTTGGCCTAAAAATCGCGGGGGACGTATTATGTTTTATTAAACAGTGTTTGCGTATTCACTGGTGGCGCGCGCACATTAGGATAGATGCCTGCCTCTGTTGCGAGTCCCTATCAAGTAGAGCTGCACAATTAATCGAATTTCTAATCGCGATTACGATTATGGATGCCACGATTACGTAATCGTTCAAAGCCGCGATTACAAAAATAAATAAACAATTAAAAATGCCCACTTGCATTATTCTGTGTGCTTAAGAGGTGTTTGCAGCGCGGGGTTTAACAAACTCAAACACACTATTGTCTAACTGATAGTTGTTGTCACTCATAGATATGTTAAACACCAAACGTGTCAAAAGCGGAAGAAAATAGCGGAACTCGTTTGAACTGCGCTCCACACTGATCTTATATCCAGCGCCTCAGAAGAGAACAGCGCAGCGCATGTGTTTATTACAGTGACCCGCGATCACGCGCTAAACACCGCTGTGAAATCCAGTAAGCACTCGAGTTCAGCAGAGTTCTCCAGTACAAATCACATCTCTTTCATTTAAACTAAAGCCAAATAAATCAGAGCTGTTATTCTCATCAACACTGATGCAGAAACAGTGCAACAACGATCCAGTTAGAAGACGTTTCAATCCACAAATCACCCACATTTACCATAGTTTTACTGTAGTAACACTAACGGTAACAATGGTACGATGACAGAAAAGTAGGATATTCATATTGAGTATTATTATATTATTAATATACTAAATATGTTAAAGGAGTAATGGAATATAATTACATTATTTTGTTAATTATTCTATCAGTTGATGTGGATTTGTAATTGACTGAATGTCTTTAGGCTTCTGTTTTTCAAGCTCCCGCTCCTCTGAGCTCCAGCTCCCGCTCCTCTGAGCTCCAGCTCCCGCTCCTCTAGAAACCAGCTCCTCTATAGCTCCTCTTAGGCTACTTTTTTACCATGGTAAGCTCCTCTGAGGTGCTGTACTTTTGGCTCCTCTTATGCTCCTCTATAGCTCCCGTTCCTCTGAAGCTCCCGTTCCTCTGAGAGCTCCCGCTCCTCTGAGGCTGTTACAGTTTTCAGCTCCCGCTCCTCAATGCTGTCAGCTCCCGCTCCTCTGAGCTCCAGCTCCCGCTCCTCTGAGCTCCAGCTCCCGCTCCTCTGAGCTCAAGCTCCTGCTCCTCTGAGCTCAAGCTCCTGCTCCTCTGAGCTCAAGCTCCTGCTCCTCTGAGCTCAAGCTCCTGTTCTAATGTGCATTTCTAAGAGACTAAACGTGTAATATTACATGTTCAGTGCTGGTGCCACTGCTCTCCAATGTTAGTCTGGAGCCCTGATCATATAGATTGTACTGTAAAATGTTCGGTTTAATTGTAAATGAAATATATAGCTTTAGTAAACCATTTTTTCTTTTAGTTTTAGTATAACATTATTATACCATGCATAATTTTACCTTTTTTGTTTAAAGAAGAAACCAAACCAATGTCTAGTTGACATCTGAGGCTCAATGGCATAGAAAAGCAATACGAGTTCAGGTTTATATGAAAATATGGCATGCAGCTTCAAACAATGGCATAAATCTGTTCAAAATAATCGTTAGTAATAATTGCAATTACAATCTCAAGGGAATAATCGACAATTATGATTTTTGTCATAATCGTGCTGCCTACTATCAAGCACTTTACCGGTTCAACTGCTCTCAGGAAGAAGCTGGGGTAAAGCGATACTTCATCGCTCCGTCTATAGCGCTTTGTGATTGGGTGGTATACGCGGTAAATACAGGAGACAAGCCAATGGGCTGCTCGCTGTCCTTGCTTGATGGCAAAATCATGATTGATGGAAAATGCCCAGTATGCCCGATTACCAATCCAGCCCTGGCCCTTGTTCATGAAGACAATTTGATATGAATGTGTCCACTAAAAACCTCATCATTTATGCATACAATTTTTTATTAAACCACACAAATCAATCAGTATCTAGAGGAATGCTTTCCTCCACGTGAGCTGTAACGAGTCATTTACTGGTGAAACAGACTTGGACCGAAAATGCATAGAATGCTGTAAAACATCAACAATCATTATGTGATCTCTCCATTAATATACTATGATAATTTGTCACATACACAGAGTTATCCAGCAAGATGATGTGTATATATATATACACCACAATCAGACTGTGAACGCATGTCTTTAGGTTCGATGCTACAGTTATTAGTGTCACATTGGTTTGGGATCAGGGGTCAGAGGTCATGAGTTTTGGCGCTTTTCCTCAGTTTTCTTGCATCGACCGTCTGAAGCAATGCTGTGTGAAGTCAGCGTTGGGTTTCTACTAGTAATACAGTTGTTTCAGAGCTGTTAAAAGAGACCGTTTTAGCCAGTTAACACACGAACGGATCACAAATGCTTGAAAACTAGCCACGGATGAAGGACTGCTGCAAACGTAGCTTTAATGTAAACCGTGGCTCGTGTGACAGATATCAGATGTTAACGGGATTCACAGCAGCATTATCATGAAGAGATGAACACGTTACGATCTTATCCTGCAGATATCAGAACATTATCAATTGCTTTTAGGAGGAAAACAGCATTGTTTACGTCCATCACTTCATCTGAGCAGAATAATCACGAGCATCAGGAGAACAGCCCATCTTTAATCTTTAATGCATTGATTTCTAGTCCAGAAAACACGCGTCGACTCTTTTTATGAGCAAAAATGCATAAAGGCCCATTTACTCTAAGAATAAGAAAGCACAGCATAAGAACCCATCCATAGGGATGCATCGTTTCAGCAATGTTTGCTGAGCCTTACGAGTGTGAATCCATATCTGACCCTGGAGATTTATGCATCATCAAGCTGAATAAATAAGCTTTCCATTGATGTATGGTTTGTTATGATGGAAGCAAAGAAAATAAAAAAATATTGTCCTATGTCGCTGCTCGTGCAGTCGACCGGTCGGCTAGTTGAGCAGCACTATTCATTGTTCTTTTTATTTCTCTTATGTTGTGGTTTGTTTAATCTGTCTGAGGACAGTGTACGTTTGTTCTTTTAACTACGAAGCAGCGACTTTATTCAGACACGTCTTCAGGTGCAGTTGCATTCTGTTTACTTCACTGTGACTCCTGGACTATTGCATCTAACAGCCTGGTTTCCACCTGTTACTGGAATATACTCGGTATGGATATCTGTGGATTTATTTGGTTGGTGGCATGCCTGCAGTGGCTGCTTTTCTGTGAGTTGGCGTCTGCTATTCTAAAGGATCTGCCGGATAACCCACGACTCACATACACCAGAGACTATCTAATGCAGCTCGGGCTTCAGCCACATCACATCGTTTTTACGGACTCCTCCAACCAATATAACTCCACTTGCAGTAGAACGAAGGTAAACAGAAGGGGAAAGAAAAAGGGTGGTGTAAGAGCCAGATTGAAACGTGAGACACGCAAACAACGTGCGCTCCCGTCTATTATTATGGCCAATGTGCGCTCTCTCCGTAATAAAACGGATGAACTGCAAGCCAGTGTTTATCATATGCATCAATACAGAACTGCTTCTATTCTTGCATTCACTGAAATGTGGTTGAATAGTAACGATGATGACGACATGCTGCATATTAATGGTTTTGCCCCTCCACTACGTTTGGACCGGGACAGTAAACTCACGGGGAAACAACATGGTGTTAGTGTGTTTATATGTAAATACTAGCTGGTGCTCCACGGTCATAGTGAGGGAGAAACGGTGTACCACAGACATCGAGCTTCTGGCTGTTTCTCTCTGCCCCTTTTACCTCCCCAGAGCATTTCCACAACTTTTTCTCATTCTGGTTTACATCCACCCCAGAGCTAATACAACTACAGCTACCGAGCATATTACCAGCACTCTAAATAAAATAGAACAGTTGTCACCAGACTCTCCAAAGTTTATTCTGGGAGATTTTAATCACTGCTGTCCTGACAAGTTTCTAAAAGGGTTTCAGCAGTATGTCAAGTGTACCACCCGCATGGGGAAGATATTAGATAAATGTTATGGTTCAGTTCAAGATGCATACAGAGCTCTCCCCCTTCCCCCTCTCGGATTTGCCGATCACCACACAATCCTTCTTGCTCCAGTATATACACCAGTTGTTAGGAGAGCAACAGAGGTTACTAAAAACATCAAACAGTGGACACTGGAAAGTATCCAATCCCTACAAGGATGCTTTGAATCCACAGACTGGGACAGCCTTCTTTCCACCTCCAACAACATCAATGAGCAAGTGGATACTGTTTCATCATACATTTCCTTCTGTGTCGATAACATCGTTCCTTCAAAAACAGTCACTATCTACCCTAATAACAAACCTTGGATCACCAAAGAGCTTAAGGAGATCCTAAATAGGAAAAAGAGGATTTTCTTCACTGGCTCTGACATTGGAGATAAAAAATGTCAGAGCCAAAGAGGTCAAGCGGGCCATTAAAATTGCCAAGCTGAAGTATAAGAATAAAGTGGAGCAGAAATGTATTGATGGAAACCTCCACTCAGCATGGCAGGGTCTTAAAACCATGGCCTCCATTAACACTGCTGCCAGCAACCCTAGAACCATCCGGGTGGAGGGTAGCAGTCCTACTTCTCTCCCTGATGACCTTAACTCCTTTTACACTAGATTCGAGTCAGATAATTCCACTCAGCTCGATGTGATAAGATCTGAACTTAATCTTGATAACTCTGCATTTACCTTTAGCACAGTCCCTCAGGAGAACCAGAGAGAGGAGCTCACCTGGTCCAGACAATATTAGTGGCCGCGTCCTGAGGCACTGCGCTCAGCAGCTAGGGGACGTGTTTCGAATTCTGTTCCAGAGCTCTATGGACAGCAGCACAGTCCCTCAGCTGTGGAAACATTCCACAGTTATTCCCATCCCTAAGAAAAGTAAGACCAAAACACTGAATGACCTACGGCCTGTGGCTCTTACCTCTCTGGTGATGAAAGCTATGGAGAGGATCCTAATTTAGGATCCTATTATCAGAGCAACGGACTTCCTGATAGATCCACTTCAGTTCGCATATCGTGCAAGAAGAGGTGTTGATGATGCATTTATCATAGATGGTATTCACAAACATCTGGAGCACCCCAACACTTCTGTTTGCTGACTTTTCTTCAGCCTTCAATTCTTTGCAGCCTCACATTTTGGCCACTAAACTCTCCTCTCGTTTTCACCTGGACGACCAGCTAATTATGTGGATACTGGACTTTTTGACCAACAGGTCACAGAGAGTTCTGGTCAATAATACTTTTTCTGACGTTCGTTATACCTCAACTGGCTCCCCACAGGGCTGTGTGCTTTCACCCCTGCTTTTCATCCTGTACACCGACGATTGCAGATCCACTCTGCCTAACTGTTATCTGGTCAAATACGCTGACGACACCGTTCTTCTGTCTCTGTGGTCGGGTCCCTCACAGAACCATGGACCAGCTTTACAGGAGTTGTGTGACAGCTCACACCTGGAACTGAATGTAAGCAAAACCAAAGAGATGATGGTGACCTTTTCCAACAAGCAGAGGGATCTGGCTGCAGCAGTCACCACCTTTATCCACGGGAAGCCAGTGGAGCTAGTTGAGGAGTATAAATATTTGGGTACTATCTTCGACCATCTGCTGAAATTCTCCTCCAATACAGAGGAGATTCTTAGGTGTCAGCAGCGGCAATATCTCCTTAGGAAACTTAGCTCCTTTGGAGATACAACTATTTGTAAATCTGGAATCTGAGGGTGCAAAAAAATCAAAATATTGAGAAAATCACCTTTAAAGTTGTTCAAGTGAAGTTCTTAATGCATATTAGTAATCAAAAATTAAGTTTTGATATATTTATGGTAGGAAATTTACTAAATATCTTCATGGAACATGATCTTAATATCCTAATGATTTTTGGCATAAAAGAAAAATCTATAATTTTGACTCATACAATGTATTGTTGTCTATTGCTACAAATATACTGTGTTACTTATGACTGCTTTTGTGCTCCAGGGACACAAATATATTCTGTTAGACACGTTCCACAGATGTAGTAAATCACTGATACATCAAGAAATCAAGCAGATTAATTTATTCAGATTAAAATTATTTACACTGACTAATCAAACATTACATCAAAGAGCAAAATTAGGAACATGTTCATTTACTGCTCAATGTTCGGTTTATGTTAAAGCTCTGAAAATATGTGTATTTATACTAAAAAACATATTAAAAACAAACTAAAACTGAATAAAGTGTGCTGTAGCTTCTTCACGACACGCATCAGTCGAGTGTTTATCAGCGATGTGAGCAGATCCAGAGCGTGAGTGTGTGAGAGTGAGTGTGTGTGTGTGTGAGTGAGTCTCTGAGTGTGTGTCTCTGTGTGTGTGTGTGTGTGAGTGAGTGAGTGAGTGTGTGTGTGAGTGAGTGAGTGTTTGAGAGTGAGTGTGTGAGTGAGTCTCTGAGTGTGTGTCTCTGTGTGTGTGTGTGTGTGAGTGAGTGAGTGTGTGTGTGAGTGAGTGAGTGTTTGAGAGTGAGTGTGTGAGTGAGTCTCTGAGTGTGTGTCTCTGTGTGTGCGTGTGTGTGTGTGTGTGAGAGAGTGAGTGTGTGCGCGTCTCTGTGTGTGTGTGTGTGTGTGCACGAGTGAGTGTGAGTGTGTGTGAGTGTGCGTGTGTGTGACGCTCAGTTTAACCAGCTGCTGTTGAGCCGAGTCTGATTCTTGATGCTGGTGTCCATCTTCAGCACTTCTCTGACCGCCATCGTGGCGTAGGTGGAGGACGGCAGAGAAAACTCCATCTTCAGAGCCCGAAACTTACCCTCTGCACACACACAACCATACATATTATATACATATACACACATACATATATATTAGGGGTGTGTGTGTGTGTATGTATATATATATACACTAACCCTAACGCCATCATTCCTTCCTCTGTACAACTAGTTTTAACGAGAATAACCATGACTGAACATCTCATGCCTCATGTAATCTCTTAATCAGTGTTTCAACCGCGGAAAGGACATCAACAAAACATACAGCATTTCATTACCTCTGCAAGTCATCAGTGTCCACAGCTCGCCAAATATTACACCATATACTCATATTTTTAGTTCTTTAATGTATGTTTAATATTACATGTATGTTTAAATTAGAGAAATGAAGTCTAGAGAGGCAATTTACAGCATTTCGCCAAATATTACACCATATACTCATTATATTTTACTAAACCTGTTAGTCAGGTTTAATTTGAGGGTATTTTAATGTATGTTTAATATTATTTAATGAATAATAATCATAAATCAAACTTTCACTTTTTAATATGTTTAAATTAATCTGTTATGAATGCTCTGCCAGGCCTCTATGCTAGTTCCTGCTTGTTCTTGACAGCCAGTGTTTAGTTGAATATATTAACTCTTTGGTTGCTTTTGCAAATAGCATAGGAATTTTATGTTAATTTAAATCCTGCTGTTTTTGTCAAGTCACATCATCAATAAATGCATTATGTACCACCACCACAATTTACATGTTTGCATAAATTATTATATATGATGGGAAGAGAAGAGTTGGAGAAGGAAAGGAACTTTTTAAGTTGAGTGTTGATCATCCTTGTATTTATTGATGATGTTTAAAAATAAATAGTAATTAAATTTAAGTTTGGGTTAAGTTGTTAGGCCTAATTATAACCGTGCCCCAAGAACAAGCAGGAATACTGTGGCAGAGCAAAAGAGCTCTGGTGATGTCCTATAGTTTTAAGCAAGTATTAAAAAGTGAAAGTTTGATTTATGATTATTATAAGCTTAAACCGTAATTCCTACAACCTGATTTGGATGTAAATACCCTCATATTTGTACCGCTACATTGTGGTGGTGTATAGACCTCTAATATATATACACACTACACACACACATAGTATAATGTAATTGGCTTTA